>CAKKXW010000003.1:57370347-57385673 GCA_920937365.1 Sphaerophoria rueppellii
AGTAACTTCCCGGGAATTAAATTTAAGTAAGTGCATCAAATACACCATCCAAACTTCGAATTTCGAAATAAAATGTTAAGAAGCACTGACTTAACGCAATTGGAAATTTTGTTTTGTTAAACCCTTCAGTCTTTAATCTGACATTATGGAGTTTGTTGATAAAATACGTATAAAAAAGCAAAAATATCAAATCTATCCTAGCCTATCATACACCTACTTTTCTCTTCTAGATTCCATAAACTCCTGTAAGATTCTTTTGTGATTCATCTTTCTACAATATTTCTAACTGGCTTCAGCAGTCGCTTGACCAGTCATAAGCACAAGAAAAGAATATGTGTATGAATAATTAAAAGACAGTTGCTAGAGAGTGTTAGAGTTGGCTTTGATCTTTCTATAGATTGCTTCTTCAGTAAATTAACTTATTTTTCATTACAAAATTTAAAACATTTTTTATTAGGTACCCAGGAAAAAATATTTATCCTATATGGTCTGGCATAATGCTTTATAACTGCCTGTATGCGTCAACAGTTTTTATAGTCGTAGTAACCTTAACCTAACAAAGATGTGATATAATATATGATAATATAATAAATCATATCAATTGACAGAAATCTTGGACGAAGTTCAATGTCTTGACATGTTCACGTGAAAGGAGGAACTGTATGAGAAGCATATTATTGGAATGTTTTACTGGCGTTTCCATTTTGGACAACACATAAATCTAAGCTCAATGTTGACGTGCTAAAATGGGTTTACAGTTAAGTTAAGTTAGTTGTTGGGGAATAGTTGATGCGTTAATTTTCTTGATATTACCATATTTGGTTCGAAAAATAATGAACGATTAGACGTTATCATTTCCAATTCAAGGTCAAACTGTAAGTATGAGCACAGACACAATTGAGATCAAAAATCCTTTTTAAGAAAAACCTTACATTAATTCTAAAAATATAACTAGTTAAATTCCTTAAACTCTATTTAATTACAACTAACTGAAATTTTTTTTTCGAACAAAAATACACCTTTGGAACAAGGTTATCAGATGCATTCCAAGACTTTTAAATGAAACCAAATAGGTACATAAGATTTATTGCAGAAATCACTATCAATAAAGTGAAAACAAATAATGTAATCACAGTATTCAGAGATCAACAAACTAAAATCATTTTAGATTCCTTTCAAATCATTACCTAATATTTGCCAGCTACATTTATCGACACCTTGCGTCGAAATTACATTCCAAAATAGATATCAAACTATGATTCCATTGACCCACACCTCGTCATTTACACGTCGTTTAAGATTTCTGTTTGATTTTTTTGAGAACTCAAATCGCATTATTAAAAAATTTCAAAATTTCACCATTCAATTTTTCTTGATTAA
Organism: Sphaerophoria rueppellii; assembly: GCA_920937365.1. Taxonomy (NCBI): domain Eukaryota; kingdom Metazoa; phylum Arthropoda; class Insecta; order Diptera; family Syrphidae; genus Sphaerophoria; species Sphaerophoria rueppellii. The sequence continues at coordinate 57,371,728 of CAKKXW010000003.1, forward strand.
TTTTTTGATGTTTATTTACGTTAAGTGATGGAAAAACAAGCTTCGCCACTTAACACAAAAATAAAAATCTCATCAACCTAACGCCATTCGCCAAAAGAATATTAAAAATTTGTGTTTACAAAAATAAAACTCTCTTACAGGTGAAAGAAAAAACTAACATATTCCTCAATAAAACCCAACAAACACAACAATGCTCCTTGTGATTTTTTTTTTGTTTCTTGCTTGTGTTGTGGCCGTTCAGATTTTATGTCTCTACAAAATAAATAATACCACAAAATTGTAATGAATAACTCAACAGTTCATCTGCAAAATTAGTCAAAATGCACAGTGCTGATTTCCAAAGGTCCATAAAATTCGTTTTTACGATTGGCTGTGGTTGCTTGGAGATAAATGATGACGCCTTTTAACCGCCTTGTAACTATTTTCGGAAGAAATTGTTAATTCAAAGACGATGCCATTGAACTTTTGAGTTTTTCTTTTTTCAAGTTAAATTTTTCACCATTTAATATTTTGACCTTTTCGGAGAGAGTAAAGGATTTAAATTTTGTTCCAACGTATAACCAAATTCATTGATTGACATTTGACTTATATATCAAGCATAATAATAATGTTTTTCGCACTCAAAACAAACATTAAAATTAGCAAAATCATGTTTTCATAATTGATTTAAAAGAATTTTCAGTTCTTTCGAAAAATCACTCTTCGTACTTTAAAGGTATGTACGCAGCTATGGTTTCCCATTTAAAAAGGATAATTATCGCGTTTACATATAGATTCAGTTATATTTGAGAAAACACTTGACTTGACAACATCGTCAGAGAAATACGTCACAAGCCTTTTTTCATTGCCAAATATTCCCTCTTTGTCCTGTCTAAGGTTTCAAGCCTCATAAATTTCAATTACACACAGTCATAAGATTTTTGATATCCTTAAAAAAGAAAATGATTTAATGAACTGGGAGGACATCATCAAATGTCACGTTCCATAAAATATAAAAACGAAATTAATTGTTAACAAAGTCATTAATGTTTTTGTTTGTTGTTTCTTTGGCTAAATGCGATATGACAAAGTATAATTATGTAAAAATTTATGAGCACGATAGCCTGATTTTGAAGGTAGGTACTCAAGCGTTAGCTTATTTGATGTTAGTATAAATAAATAACTTTTGAGTAGCAAAAACGTTCACATGAAACTAAGTTATGTATTTTTATAGTAAAAAAATTGGATTCTTTTCGAAGCATTTTTATTTTATTTTTAGTAAATTCTAATCACTTTGTTTATAAAGCTGGGCACGTCAACAAACTAAGGTCTTTTCTTTAAATATTTCTATTTGAATGGGTACATAACGACTTTTTATTTGTACATCTGGGGGGGGGGGGCTATAAGCTCACATTTTATATTTTCAACTGAAAATATGTAGGTAGCACAACCAATTTCTGGGATATAATGAAGACTCATGTTGAATTATAAATTCTAAGATGTTGGCCTATCGGCGACAGAAGCTTCTTTTGGCATATTAGACTGCTTCAACATTTCTTCTTAGCTATATAGCTATATAAATTATTGGTGGCTGTTGCCAAGGTGCAATGTAATCTGCATCAAGTTAAAATGAATTTGCAAAAATTTAAGGCAGCTTCAGTATAGAATATATAATTGTTCCGTCCAGATAGTTTAAAGTTTATCAATTCAAAGTTTTCAAGACATTTCGATAGGAGAGTCCATTCTTATATAGATATACATTTATATTTCAGAAATTTTGAATTCACCACAGAGGGCGAAATTAATAAGGCACTGAACAGCGTCTTAGTTTAACCCCCTAGCCTATATCAAACTATACAACAGAAAATAAGTTTAAACAGTCAAACGCTGCGCTGCCTTTAAGACATCATGCTTCGACACGTACACAGGTATTTTTTAGAAAGTTTTGTGTACTTTGAGAATATTGGCAAATTTGCGTTAAGATTAAAACTGAGGCCAGTCACCATATAAAATTCCTGATCAGGAAAGTAAAAAGTCAGCTGAAAACATACCTATAGCCATGTTGGCCTTACTAAGGTTCGTTAAGTTTTTCATTTTCTCATTTCACTTTTAGTTTAACTAAATTAATATTTTCATAATAGGCATGTAACCATTATGAAAATATTAATCTAACCCAAGGATGCATACCTACCGAATCATAAGTAAAATTATAATTATGTAATTATATTTTTTTCCAGATATCTTTCCCGAGTTCCTTCTCGAAAATCGGTGAAGTTTTAATAATATATTTATTAAACATCAAATAATCTCTTAACGACTGCATCCATTTCCTTTTTAACCCATTTAATTCAATTGTGTTATGCAACACCTTTTTATCAGTCTAGCACTCAGAAGCCTTAAGGCTTTTTGCGAATGCATTAACGATTTGCTGCCTTCGAGAAGTACTCACACAATCTAAATTTGTTGAAGAGGATGTACATCCACTTTTTTTATTTGCGACATACATAATAGAATATAGATATGGCATGTATTGACTTCGTAAAAAAATTGGTTTTGATACAATATGACACTAAAATGATAGAGAAGTCGAAAACCACTGGTCCGGTTGACTTCAAACTTGAAAATTAGTGGTTTGAGCGAATTCGCGTGGGTCTTTGTTTTTCTTTAATTTTATTTAAAAAAAAATTTAGGGTTTTCATTTTCTCAAAAAACAGATCCTACATTTTTTTTTTAACTTCCTCAATACAATTGTTTTTACAACACTGATGTATTTTATGCAAGAAACATAGTTTTGTATTGCTCCAAAACGCTATTTTTCAAAGAACTGTTTTTTTTTTCGTTATAAGCTTTTCTCGAAAACTAAAAGGCCGATCAGCGTATTTTTTTCTGAATTGGTCAAATAAAATTTGGTTTCAAAAATTTCTCTTTTTTTATTTTTAAAAAAATATTTTTAAACTTTTCCTTTCAAAATTCTGTACCTCGAAAATCTAAATGTTTTTATAAATGTATAATTATACATCCTTGAATACTACATACTCGAATCTATTTTTGAAGTGCATATTTCAATTTAAATTTTTATTTGTGCATTTTAATTAATTTTTTAAAAATATTTTTTATGGATTATAATTTGGAATGCAGGAGCAAGTTTGTACGACCCAATCGTGTACATATTTATTTCTTTTTTAACCAATACAATATTTGAAAACATTTCTCCCCCCATGATGATAACATCATCGCCACCCCATATAATAGTCATCATGAATACGTTTCACTAAAAGCAGCAAGGTGATAATGATTATCGTCTTTGATAAATAATAAAATCAGAAAACGTCAATTATGGCAGGAAACGTGCGTCTAATGTAATGGGTAGATGATTCCAGCACTCCGTGTAAAATAGTGTTCATTCCACTCTTATTTATTTTCATGACTTTGAATACGAGAAGTGAAAATAAATAGTAAATGGATCCACAGTCTATTCGCATTGATTCCAAATAAAGAAACGAAAATCATGATTCTCATTTTAGAAACTTAATTATTTTCTATATTTTTAATAGACTTTATCTATTTATGTTTGTTTCTAGTCATACAGGACACGTTGATGTATTTTAAAACATATCGTCTTTAAAGCAGTGGGACTAATAACGATATTTTATATTTACACATTACACAGGATATGCCGCATACTACATATTGCCTTTCTTATTCGTAATGAAATTGCAGGACATAAGTAAAATTATTGTTTATGCTAATACATTCCCACCGAAAAAAAAAATATATACACAAACCTAATCAAAATAATATTACATCGTATTTTTTCTGCTTTGAATTGAATAAAAAGCTATACATATTTGGAAAATATAATCTCAATATAAATTTCAATTGCCGCGAAACTCTAAATGCAAACTTTTGATTTTAAAAGAGTCAACGAACATGAGAGGATTAGGTTGTTACAAAGGCAATTTGATGATAACTTTTGATATTTAATTTTGCTTTCAGTTTGCAGTTGTTTATTTTATTAGAATCCGCAATTGATTTAAGTTTTTAGTGGATTTGGGTATTTTAATTCTACATTAATTCTTTTATTTGGGAGAGTCATTTAGTACAATAATCCCTCTACATATAATACCTACTAACCGACACATGAACAATGTAAAGTCCGACGCAGGGAGATTTGTCCCAAGGACATAACGCCCAACTCGTTTTACTGCTTTTTATTCGATTACTTAATTATTAAATCTAACCAGGCCCGTAGCCAGAGTTGAATTTAAGGTAGGGCAACGGTCATATTAGGTAGGGCATTGGTAAATTTTGTATTTCGGTCATTCCATTATGACTTTGAAGACATTTTGACGTTACTAAGTAACCAAAAATAAAATAAAATATGATATTTGCATTGGTTATGTTCTGTGTTAGACTTGTATTTATGTATTTGTTTCAAAAATATTTTAAAAAACAAGCAGAATTAACGAACCTGAAGAAATATGTTTAAATTTTTGGATTCTTAGGAATGATTTTTCAATCATAAGTTAGACTATCAAACGAATAATTTCAATGTAAAAAAATTATATTCTTAGCAACAACCTTTAATTGAGGTTTTGAGAAGTATTGTAAAATTGGCTTTAATTTAAAAAAAAGTCTGATTTTTTGTTGGTTTATTAAAATAAGTTAGCAATAAGATGAACATTTTGTTCTATCCCAATGCAAGTTTTTATTTAAATGCCAAAGATTACTTATAAAAAAGTTGTAATTCACACTATTTGCAGGTTGCCCACATGCACTGTGACGTATACGTGCTGTCCGTTTACTTATCGTCGCGTCGCTTCAAAGGAAAAACTCACTTACTGCTATTGAAATTCTATGTAGTTAGTGAGTTTTTCCTTTGAACTGACGTTATGCTCTTGCATAAACAATGACTAAGGCGGAGGATCTTTTTAATTTGGAGCCATTTTTGAGAAAAAAAAAATCTTCTCTCATTTTGTCATATGACAAGGACCGTTAGTTTTGATCCTTATTCAATTTCCTCCTCTAGGGAATAGTCCAAGCCCCTTAACTGCCAAGTTTGAAGTGAATTTCTTTAGTGTTTTGGGGCTGAAGGTTGAGATAGAGACAGACAGATAGAATTCCGATGCCCACTTTTCCATCATCGTAATGACATGCCTATACGATACGATAGTTTTAGGAGTTTCACAGTTTCACAGTTAAATACAAGCATTTGTGAAACCAAAAAACAACATATAATGCAAACAATTCGAAAAGTTTGCCAAATTTTTTTGTAAACCCAAATAATTGCATTAAGAAATTGTAAAAAGAATTAAGAATAGCGGGCGGTTTATTAAAAAAAATAAAGAGAGATTTTTTCGTAAAGCGTTCAATTTTATTCAAGAAAATTATTAAATCTAGCCTTTTTGATGAACCATGAAAAATTTATAAGATTCCAAACTCAAAAACACAATCTTTCCCATGTATAACTTTTACAATATTTTTTTTTTTTTGTAATTTCTAACAATATTTTCGACATAACTATGAACGAATCAGTCTAATATACATTTATGTTTTAGTATAATTTTTAAACAAAATAGGATATATCTGTAAGTTTCAGTTATTTAGCATGAAACTTATGTATATAATGTTGATAGGATTAGTCCAATCCAAATAACGACACAAGTTGATGTAGTAAGGAACTAAATATTTAATTATAATTTAATAAAATAATTTAGCAGTTAAAATAAAGGAATAATATTCATTTACCTAAATCAACAATTATGTCGGCTTAGGGTTCTGTAACCCAACTTCTTGAATGATTGAAAACGAATGAAAAATTATATATCAAAACAAAATATTAATAATTGAAAAGTAAGATCATTTATACTAGATATTTATAAAGCAAGTGTTTTCAGCGAAGTACGAGATGTGGCAAATGTAGGCATAATGGTGGCTAAGTTTATGTAATAGATGCCAACAAACATATCTAATCATAGTTGTTGTTTAGCTTAACATAGGGTTTATTCTACGTAATTCCACTATGTAGTATTAACTCCAGCTTGAACATTTAGTGACGTTTTTTTGAGAAAAAAAAAAAACATATATTTACTATTCGTATTTTTTGAGAAACTAAAAAACGCAGTTTTGTTAGAATTACTGGCAGTATTACTTGCACTAAATTGTATCAAAATTTTTAGAGCCGTTTTCGAGAAAACTTTGGAAATTACAAAAAAATCCAACTTTTCATTCTCCCTTCTTCTATCATGGATAGTTAAATAAATTCTTTGAATTCTCCAATCTCCAAAACAATTTTGCAAAACAAAAATAAATTTTCACAATTTCAATAATAGTGCAAAAAATCTTATACTTAGTGGGGAAAAAAACAATATTCAATATTCAAATATTCATATATTATATTTGATTACTAGCTGACCCACCAAACGCTGCTTTATCCTATCAATATCAATTTTAGGAAATACTTATCCGATTAGAAAAATTGCTTTAATAATAGAAAAATTAAGGCTGTATTTTACTGTGCAAAGTAGTTGTTAATGAGTCCACGAAATGGTAAGATCAACTTTTGGTAGATGGCGCCGCTGTTATTCAATGAACTTAACTTTTTTCATAAAATCATCAGTTTTATGGAATTTGACTTTGAACCAACGTGCGTGTACAACTACAACGGGATGCATCGGCTGAATATTTTGCAAAACAACTAATGTTTTTACGTATTTTTCTACTCTGGGAAGTTAGTAGTATGGACTCCATGGGTCGCACTCATATTTTTTCTTTTTTAATTTTAGTTTCCACCGTCCACCCACTGAAAAAAATATATATATTTTCACACATTCATTACTCATTTCAACGAATATGTGTGTATCTATCAAAAGGTTCAAGGCCTCAAGACGATGCGCGCTCAACATTTTGTCTGCTTGTGCTTATTTTTGTACAGAGAGACCTAAGGTAGAATAAAAAAAAAAATATTGAAAACGTTTTGTTATATCTCTTGTTTTTCTGTGGCAAAGTAGGATATTTTTGAAGTTAGAGCATTTTTAATGCAGGGAGTAAATAAAGTTGGAGCATCGTTAAATTAGTTCATTTTTAAAAGTCGAACGTTATCATACGAAGGACATTTTTGAAGGTAGGACATTTTTAAAACTAGGAATTTTTGAGAGTCGGACATTTTCATAGGTAGGATATTTTGAAGGTAGGGCATTTTTAATGCAGGGAGTTTTCAAAGCTGGAGCATTTTTAAAAGTGGGACATTTTTAAAAGTCGGACGTTATTATATGTAGGACATTTTTGAGGGTAGGGCATTTTTAGGAGTCAGACGTTATCATACGTAGGACATTTTTGAAGGTAGGGCATTTTTAATAAAGGGAGTTTTTAAAGCATTTTTTAAGGTATGTCATTTTTAAGACAGGAAATATTTAAAGCTGGAACATTTTTTAAGATCAGCATTTTTATAAGAAGGGCATTTTTAAAGGTGGGGCATTTTTGAAGGTTGATTTTTTTAAGGTAGGGCATTTCAGATTTAAGGTAGGGCATTTCAGATTTAAGGTAGGGCATTGCCCCTCAATGCCCCCCCCTGGCTACGGGCCTGAATCTAACAGAGTTTTATATTGAAAAATGAACTTATAATACCAGATCAATGACAAACTGCGTGCTTGTCCCTGGATAATCACGGCTCACCTCGTGAAAAATTGTCGCAGTTTATGTCCGTCAGTGCTGCCACTGAATACACTTTGGCCATGTCTTGGATATCGAACCACCCAATGGATCGAACAATAAACTGAGTCTATTTCAAATAAACTCTTGTTCACAGTTACAATTGTATCTGGCACTACTCGACTGATTAAACAAGCGTTGGGTTTCGCTCTGTGTTTGATATGATCAGGTCGATTGGATCAAAGAGTAAACTGAGTCTATTCAAAATACGACAGTCAAACCTTTAAAATCAACGGTCGAGCTGTAGCTCCTGGTTGTGTATATTCCAGGAGGAAAAATATACGCAATAATCCTTCGGATAAATATGAGAACGGACGGTAGGTCGAAAATATATTTGGAAGAAATATATTCAAAATGCAAAACAATTGGACAACTCTATAAAAAGCGCCTTCCCTCTTCTCTACCGAAGGGGAGCAGAATAATAAACTGATCTGGTGTTTTTCTATTTTCTATTTATCCTCAATATTTTTTTGTTGCACAATTCTTTTTTGTTTTTCTGGGTTGCCTCCAGGGGTGGTTCGTAAGCATTTAAAAAAATGTGCACGACTAGGTCGTACGAACTTGCTCCTGCATGCTTAAACTAAATATTTATGATTACTTTTATGTTCCCAAAATTGCAAAACGTAGTGTTAAAATAAGAGATATACAAAAATAGAGATATATAAAAATAGTTAGAATTTTTTATTAATAAAATTAAAATTTGAAAATGTACCTCGTAAATTCATTTAATTATAAAAATTTAAATGCCAAACAAATTCAAACCTTATTCTTGATTTACTGAATTTTGTTTTGGAAATCGTCGGAGCCGTTTTTTTTTCAAATTAATTTTTTATATATAAATTTTTTCAAAAATGTCTCAAGATTATTTAAGGTATGCAGTTTTCAAGACCATATACTTTGATTTGGATTTTTTAAATTGATCCATTTTTGAGATTTTTTTTTAATACAAAATATTATTTGAACAAAAAAAACTTACTCTGATCAGACTTCCATTTTTCGAGAAAATATAATAACAAACAAACGGTTCTATGGGTTTCGTTTACATAAAATACATGAATGTTTAAAAAAATTAAACTCGAGGAAGTTTAAAAAAAATCGTAGAAACCGTTTTGGAGAAAATTGAAAGTTTTGGTTTTGCCAAAACGATCGTTTGGTGGCAACCCTAAATTTTGATCTTAAAACAAAAATAACAAAACTGGGATATGAGTTTTTGCTCAAACCTCTTATTTTCAAATTTGAAGTCAATCGGACCAGTTGTTGGCTGTAGATGCCTGTAAACTTCCAGACAGACAGACAGACGGAATCGCCGGACCCACTTTTTTCGACTTCTCTATCATTGTAATGTCATATCTTATCCTCATCTCAATTTTTTTATTTTACGAATTCAATACTTGCTATATATGCCATATGTCGCAAGTAAAAAAGTAATGTAAATAGAGTGGTGTGACAGCCAAGGCCTTAGTGGCTTACTCTCATCAATAATTCTTTAGGTGCATGTGAAGAATTGATTGAACCTACAATTTAACGCTGATTCAGAAACACAAAGTTAAGAAGCTTTTTTCATGACAGATTGATACTCTTGGAAGTTTTGTCAGTTCTTCGCAACAGGCAGTGTCCGTGAAAGATTAAATAAGAACTGTAGGCGCGAGTAGGACTCGAACCCACGATGTTCTGCTTCACAGCCAATGCACCTTACCACTAGCCAGGTACTTGTTGACTTTAAGGCCGCAGTAAACAGCAGAGCAAGAACAGATTTTTACAAGGTCAATCGATGTATTGAGGCTGAGTTCAGATAATTCTTATCAAATTAAGGGAGTCATAGTTTAGTCAACGGAGTCAACGGAGGCAACGATTTGACAAAAAAAGGATTGTGCGACAGAGCGTGGTGCGCTATCCTCTATCCACAATTTAACCAACTTAATATTATGAAAGCCAATATCAAACAAAGTTCAAGCCGAAACTTTTCTCAATTCAAAAATACTTATGCCACAATGTCTTTCACAGTCTTCGAGTTATTATTATCAAGTTACAAGAAAATGCAGAAAACAGAAAAGTCAAAATACTAAAAACCATATGTAATGTATCTGGACTGAATTCATTGAATTAAAAATCTTCCGAAGATGGCTATAAATCACCTTTTAAGTGACGATAAATTCGATCGTCTTGATTTGCTTTTTTATGTTAAACTTTTTTTCATACATGGTTGAGGTCACAAAAAGGCCATTATCGTTTGCCAAACGTGGACAAATATTATTGCCCAGAAAATCACAAAAAAGAACGAACAATGCTTATCAAAGACACTCCTCACATTTTATTGAACTCCTTGTATTCATATTCATAAATATACTCCATAACGTTCGCTTATTTTTCTTCTTGGGTTGAAATCAGAATCTAAATGTATTTCATCTTATGGAAAGTCTTGGTGCCTTAGCCTTTAACGAAGTTTACTCGTAATATTGAAAGTTTGTCTTATCAAAGTCGCAATGTGTGAGAAACCAAACTTGGGAGCTTCACAAACTCAACCTTCTACAAGTTTTTTTTTGCAACGAAGAGGACATTTCCATTTTACTTGCTATGCATTTGCACAACAGTAATTAAATTGATACCACTTAACGATTATATTCCTAACTTCAATGTGTTTAGCTCCAGCCGTCCGGTGCGGCGGCGGCGGGCGGGTTTGAGTCGTCGACGTCTCGTGTGTTGCTTTATTTTTGGTATTCAACTTCAAACTCTTTTCGATTACTTTAAATTGAATATATAATGTAATGTTTTGTTTTGTATTTAAATTTTCTGCTGTCAGTGATTTTTTTAATTTGAACTCTTGCAGTGTTTAAGCATTTCTTCTTTTATTTTCTGTTCGATTGTTGGGTTTTAGAGTAACAGTCGTATTTACATGTGGATGAATAAAATCCTTAAATACTCAGAGATTTCCGAAAAATGAATAAAAACAATTGTCTTTTCCATTTTAAAGTACTTTTCGGATAAATACAATTCGGTTAGCAATGAGACGAAAACACTTCAATTGTATTGTGTCAGTTAAATTTTTAATAAGAGCAAATAAAATCTCAATAGCTTAATGCTCAAGTTCAGCAAAGACATTTATCTATTTATTTATTTCATCAAACGGATCTTATAAAAAAAAATTATAAATTCCTTACGATTACTAGATAGGTAGTAAATTCTTAATTACCACGTAGGTTACAAAAAAAATATAACAAATGTTGTTTAAATAATTCTCTATTATCACAATTAAAGAAATAAATTTATTACAGAATTAAATTCTCTAAAACATGTTGTAAGAGGCTCATCATTTAGCCCATAATTCGTTCTGTGAAACGGTACAAAAAATACAAATCTATTACGAAAATCTCTCGAAGGAGCATAGAACTTCTCCAAGGATTACAAAAAGGGACAATTGATATGATAAAATAATAGATCACTGATGAAGATAACGGCAAAATATTTACAACGATCAGACAGCTTTAGTTAAGCCTATAAGTAGGCGTCTTGAATCATACGAAGGCATTCGGATATTCCAATTTAGACGATAAACTATCAACCTTGTAAAACGTTTTTGAATATTTTCAATCCTTTCGGAATTCATTTAAGAAGGGGTTCCATATAACACAACAGTACCTTAAAACAGAGCGTACAAAGGCATTGAATAAAGGTTTGAGACTGTAAGGATCCTTAAAATTACAAGAAATAAATCCTAGCATAGAATTAGCTTTAGCAACTATTAAGTCAATGTGTAGATTAAAATTAAGTTTTTGATCAAATAATAAACATATTACGATACTAATTTATTTTCATACCTTCATCAATTATTTTCTTTTTTGTAATATTTTATTCATAGCTTTGAAACCTATGTACATTTTTATTTGGAAAAAAAATAGCGGAATACGCGTGTCTTTCTCTATTAAATTCCAGCACATTGCACGTATCATCGCTTTCCACTTTGTCAATATCAATTAATTGATAAGTAATTAGTTTATTATATTTTGACATAGGTCAACTGCAATTTCTTACTCATGATTTTTGGCCCCAATGTATAGAATTCGTTAGGAGACTCAACAAAGGACATAGAACGGGCCACCTTGAACTAGTTCTTTCATGTATTGGGTTTATTGGTCTACGCTATCCTATCTAGCTCAAATTAAGTCTACCGCACTGTCTTCTACCGCATGTATTGTACCGTAAAAAACTTTTCTTGCCAGTTTCTCTCTAGTTGGCCCATTCCACCAACGCGACGTCTACCAAGCTTAGTTTTTGTCATCAAGTCTGCTTCGCGGTAGATTTGATATAACTCTTGATTATATCGTCTCCGGAATCGTCCTTCCTCACAAACGGGGCGAACTATTCATTGTATGAATTCTCTCTCGAACACAGCTTAGGGTTCAGACCGTTTTGGTGCACAGTCTCGGATTCGTTATTAAGACTATCGCCTTATACAGCAGCTAGTTTCGAAGTATTGGTAAGAGCCTTGTTCTGTTTGCTTCGAGCAGCCGCCCCTGATAGATGTTCCAGAGTCACGGATTGCTTCCATCAAAAGTATGATGACTGATTATGACTCAAAATATAATTAAATGGATAAAGTACGTTTAACGATGAATAGTAGCCATGTACCTCTGAAACTATTTTCATTATATCTCATGATAGCCGGAAACCTCTTGAAACAATTAACTAACTAACTTACGAAAAGTCTGGATCATAAACATTTTGTATTTTACTTATTTCCGTACAAAGAATCCTTTTTCCTTAAAATATTCGTCATTCAGATTAAGCTAATAAGCAAGGAATACAAAACACAAAGTTATACCTGACACATTTGTTAGTTTGGTCAGGCATTTTTTTGTTATTAAATCGAACGTTCATTACAATTAATATCATTTAATTATTCCAAACCAACCAAGCAAGTACGAATACCACAACATCACATCCAAATATGTGAAACCAAACAAACCACAACTGAATATAATTAATGCCCCCAAAAGGATTTCCATTTCCGATTATCCACGCTCGAGAAGGACTCAATCACCGAAAACAAAAGATTATTAATTGCTTATTACTTTTTCGACCATAATCAGCTAAGTTTTTGTGGCTTTTAAGAGGAACACTAACTGGGTTAACTATTGCTAATTAATTAGTTTATCAACCACAAAATGGTTTCGAGTTTTGAGGCCCAAAGAAATATTTATTAACGATAAAAATACAATAACAATTAAATATTTTAGCTCGGCACAGTTTCAATTTAATATTAATTTTCCAGGAGAAAAAAGAATAAGATAAGGCAGAAGAAGCATCACACTCACTCTGACAGTAAAATTGAAATGAAATAATGACACTCAACTTCATATATACTCGTTTTGCATTCCAATGAGTGCTAATAGTATTCACTAAGCAATTTATTTTTTTTTAATGATGACATTTTTTATTTTTCGAATAAAAATGCACCCTTGAGATTTTCGTGACCTGAAATTAAGACATGAATTTTTTTTCAAAACTAACAATTAATATTTGAAGAAAAAAGTGTTTCCTTAAAATGTTTAGACTTAAAGTTATTTACGCTAACTAAGAAAAAGACAATAGACATTTTTCAAAGAACGTGACTTTTACAGGGTTTTCAGAAGAAAACGAGGTATGTATTAAGGTACGTAATGAAATAAATACCTAAACATCTTTAAATAGGATATGATTATCCGTTTCTAAGTCTTTCACGGTGACTATATTTGTCCTTGAACTTATCGATTCCCTTTCAAAGTTTGTTCAAGTCTTCTTTCCTTACTTGATCGCAATTTTTTTCTTCCGAATTCTTTAAGATCTCGTTTTGAATGTCAGACATCGATTCAATTAAGTCTCTCTTCCTACCATGGCAGTGTTTTAATTGAAGGTTAAAATATGTAAGGTTTTACCCAATTCTAAATTTGTGACGAAAAATACACACAAGACATGGTACGAATGTTCAGAAATCAAAACTGCATGAAAACAATTTAAGGAAAGTTTCTGATAACATTTGTAGTGTCCGTAGCTTAGTGGTTAGGTGCGTTGGCTGCTAAGCAAAACGTCGTGGGTTCGAGTCCTACTCGTGCCCATAGTTTTTATTTCATCTTTCACGGGTGTTTAAATCTTAACCCATTTTGGAATGTATAAAATTGGAAGTTAATTTTGTGACGGTACCATCCTTCTCTCTGAATTAACTTAGCTACAGACTGTAAGTTTTGCTCTAGAATTTCTTAAGCCTTCTTTTTTTAACGCTA
>CAKKXW010000003.1:57403189-57413505 GCA_920937365.1 Sphaerophoria rueppellii
ACTGTATACTGTAACGCTACTATACCTTCAGCTTTTTTCACCCAGGCCGCTAAGGCAGACAGACAGTCAGACCTTCAAATGTCCGTAGATGTCGGAATTGATGACCAGGATAACTGAAGTTTAAACTTTTAATCTCCAAACTCGTTCTTGAGTATGGGAGGAACCGTTTTGGAGCAATACAAATTTTTTTTTTTTACATAAGATACATGAATGTTTAAAAAAATAAAACTTGAGGAAGTCTAAAAAAAATCGTAGGAGCCGTTTTGGAGAAAATTGAAAGTTTTGGTTTTTGGCCAGTAGAATCGTATGGTGGCTACCCTAAATTTTGATCTTAACACAACAATAAAAAAGATTGGGATATGAGTTCTTGCTCAAACCTCTAATTTTCAAATTTGAAGTCAATAGGACCAGTAGTTAAGGCTGTAGATGCCTGTAAACTTCCAGACTGACAGACAGACGGAATCGCCGGACCCACTTTTTTCGACTTCCATATCATCGCAATGTCATATGTCATCATCATCTCAAATTTTATTTTTTACGAATTCAATACATACGTGCCATATATTCTTTAAGTCGCAATTAAAAATCAACGATAAGTAAAGTCTGCACGTCCCTCAAATTTTGTAAAGTTTTCGATTATTCTATCGTGAAAATTTTGGCTGTCCTAATTTTCTTCTTTCTTTACCTTTGCTATATTGACTGTCATATTCTTATAATAGATACAAAAAAATAAAAACAGTGACTATGAGCATAATCGCTTCGCATTGGCGAATACGTGCGTTGCGTTGTCGTACGTCGTCGTGCTAATTGATATAGAAACACTACGAGCTACGACTACAAGCACGAAAGTTGCTTAAGAGTTAAAAATGTGTATCTGTTGCTGTTTCTGTATTCTCCCTCTATGTTGTACGTTGTCGGTTGTCGCTGCCTTTTCAGTCGAAAGGAATCGCTTTTTTTTGCGCTTAACCTTCTCTTTATTTTTACAGGCGTTTAGTGGAATGTATGCGTCAATCTCTCTCTGAAGATTGTATGCAAATAGTTACCGCAAATTTTTACGATATCAGAGATTTTTTGTGTATGCCAAATTCTCCTCAAATGGAAGGGATAAGGGAATCAATTTTTTTTTGCGTTTACATTTTTACAGGCGTTTATTGGAATGTTTGCGTATACTGTTTTTGAAGATTGTATGAAAAAAGTAACCGCAATTGTTTACGGTAGCAAAGCGGTGTATCTGGGTTAAAGGGAATCGCTTTTTTTTGCGCTAAACTTTGTTTTTTTTTGTGTTCAGGCATTTATTAAAGTGTTTGAAACTATAAATGTTTGAACCGTTGATTTGCCAAAGAATATTAAATATCTGAAAATACATTTATTTTTTGAAATTCTTGGTTTACCGCCGATATACTTGGTTACTTTGAGGAATCGCCCCTGGCTTGCACTACCTCTACACCCAATCTTTTGTCAACAGCTCCCACTTAAATCTTTAGAATCCATTAACTTAAGATAGACGAAATTGGCTGATAGAGAAGACGGCTGCTCCTTTCTCTTATTTTTAAATTTTAAATTCTATACTCGGACACTTCTGAATTTAATCGTCAAATGCATGACTCACTGACTGCAGCTTCTCTTTATGCTCTTCTAGAAAAGGCATAGGTACATTCTTACAATTTGATTTTCATCTGGAAAAAATGTTATTAATATTTTAAAAGAATTAATCCCCTACACAAGCCAGTACTGATATATCAAACAGAAAGCCTTAAGTAACTTGCAAGCAAAAATATATTTTATTCACAACTACTCGAACCATGCATGCTGCTTCACCCACACATTTTTCCATTCACTAGTCAACTGAAAGTTACCATACGGACTATCTGAGAAGGGATTCATTAATAAAACCTTCGAAACTGCAAACTTGACACCCTCTACTTCAATAAATTGCAGTCAAAATGCCTCCACTCCTGCATACATTCCCCAACAGACGCTTCTGGCAATCAAAAATACTTTTATGCAACGCAGGGGAATTTTCAATTAACATCAATAAATAATTTCCATTGCTCAGTTTTTCTGCAACAATTTCAAAGATGCGGACGTCCATAAAGAATTACGTTTAATACACGACACCCTTATGCTTAAATTAAAACGATATCCAGGGTAAGGTAAATAAATTGGCTTTAATATTTTATGTTGAAATTGAAAATAAATGAAGGTTGTCACTGAGGAATAACTTTGTACCTTGGAATAAATTAACTTTAAGAACTTAAGTAATTCCCAACCGGAAGCAGAAGTCGAAGTGTGTGGTAAGTTTTTCATTGTGAAAAATGTTACTCAATGTTTTTAATAAGTCACAAATAACAACTTACTGATGAAATCTTGACACAACTCTCATCACACTGACATATTTTGTATGGCAGTTTTTTTCTTCCCGTTTAAACTATCAATTAATCATTGAAATAAGAAGTCAAATAGCCACGAGTTAAGACAATCTTTTCTGGTCAACTTGAGGTTTGTATTGGCTTAAACAGTTGGCAAACTTGTATGACATTGAAGCAAGAACGAACAACACACCAAACAACTTCAAACTTCATAGTTCATACTTCTCTGAGAAAACTCAAAAATCCACAAAGATATACGGCGAATCGGGAATTTTAGAAAAGCGAAGAGATTAAACACTGATATGAGAAAGCTGGAACCTGGAAGACACAACCACTGGAACAAAAGAAGGTTTGAGTTCCCGAGCTTTTGTTTGAAGTTAGTTTTTTGCGTTGCGTTGAATTCTCTCTGCAACATTCGTGGTTACTTTAATGTGTATAATTTTTGATGAACGAATTTAATGTTTATAATAATTTGGATCGTTGAAGTGAAATTTTTAGAAATCTAAAATCATAGAGAAAAATTTCCAAAACGAGCTTTCATCCAGCCACAAATGGGAATAATTGATTGATTCTCGTCAAATATGAAAACATAACTATTTGTCCTTGCTACTTACTTACTTACTTAACTTACTTAAGGTGGCGCTACAGTCCGTTGTGGACCTGGGCCTCAATCAACAGGCTCCGCCAGCTAGCTCGATCCTTGGCTAGTCGTCTCCAGTTTTGCACTCCGAGTTGATTGAGGTCCTCTTCCACTTGAGTGCGCCACCTGAGTCGCGGTCTTCCTCTCCTCCTACGTCCCTCGGGAATAGTGTCGAAGGCTTTCCGGGCCGGAGCATTGGTGTCCATTCGCTCTAAATGACCGAGCCATCTGAGTCTCTGGACCTTGACCCTTCTGGCTAAGTCCATGTCGTTGTACAACCCGTAAAGTTCGCTGTTGTATCTTCTTCGCCATTCCCCTTCAATGCACACGGGGCCAAAGATAACCCGAAGAACTTTCCTCTCGAAACAGCCTAAGGCACTTTCATCCGATTTTGTCAGGGTCCATGCTTCTGCACCATACAGCAGGACTGGGATGATGAGTGTGTTGTACAGTTTTACCTTAGTTGCTCGAGAGAGGGCTTTTCCACTCAATTGCTTTCTAAGCCCAAAGAAACAGCGATTAGCAAGAGTTATTCTTCGTCTGATCTCGGCGCTGGTGTTATTGCCCGTGTTGCAGTAAAATTTTTTAGGTCAACTTTGCTGTAGTCATATGACTCGGGCTCAACCTCGGACTCGGACCCGGACTCGAATTCGTCCCTATACTCGAACTCTGCTTGGACTCCAACTTCAAGTCAGACTCGACGAGGAGCAATTATATGGTTTTTCATGGTCACCATACAATCGTGTTTGCCAACGCGTTGCAGTAGGGGGATGAAGGCCCCAAGTTGATAGTAGTTGATGACTTAGCCGAACGTTCGTTGTGGGTTTAATCCGATAATTGTGTGCGTGCGTCGTCGACATTCTTCTGCTATAAAAAATTGCCAGCTTTTCTCAGACCAATTGTGTTCTTATTTGTGTTACGACAGTTAAGTCACAACGAAGACTGGTTTGTTAGCTCAACAAAGAGAGAAACTACGAAATGGTAGTTCTTAGTAAAATGGGTTACAAATCCTTTATTTGGGGAATAATAAGTATTGTAATATTCGGCTTGGTCCGATAATTAAAACTTATTCACTTTTCAAATAAAACACAAATTCACTTTATTCAAATCACTCACAAACTTATTTATTCAACACTTTCAATTATTACTTTCAAACACAGTGTCTTTACTTTATAGCAGTTCACATTCAATTAAATTTTGCTTCGACACCGAGCGGGTATTTATACAACTCAAATAAGTTCGAGAAACTACTAGGTTCTAGTAGGCGCTGAAACTTCTCGATGCTTAACGAAGTTCTCCTCTTAACCACTAGAGTGTATACACAATTACTTACAACTACAAATAAAACCTTATTCAGCAATTAGACAATATTAGTGTGACAGAGATAGATAGTGTTTACACATTTAAGTATAGAGATATAAAGAGGCGGAGTTACAAACTGTGTATAGATTGACATACAGAGATATAGAGAGGTAGGAATAGAAAGTGTATACTTATTACAGTATTATTTCAAGTGAATTCATATCAATAATACTTCCCACTTAGTCATCTGTTAAGGTTTTTATATTAAATAGCCATCGGGTGGCCGGCAAAGGGAAAATGCAATAATTAAAATGTTCTAGAAAAGTAAGTTGCCTCGTGGCTTACAAAATGGAGAATTACAAATAGAGACAGTTAAGCCTTAAATTTTGAATATAGTTCTTGTTTGTTGATTGATTTTAGGTGGAGCCTTGATGCCGATGACAGCCAGCTTGACTGCTAGTCTTTTATACACCCCATTCGCCGTCTGATGTACGAAAGCGTTTCGTATTTGATTATCTCTGGATGATCTTTTCACGTTCACTATTCGCTTCGCCCTTTCGGCCAGCTATTCCTGGGATAAGTTGGGTCCACAATAAGGACTAAGTCTCAATTCCTTAAGGTTATGCAGGAGTGAGCCATTTTGTTCGTCTGGTAGGCGTAGGTAGGTATTCTGCTGCCCAGCGCTTCCAGAAACTGTCCACAAACAATTGTGAGATGAGCCAATTTCTCCGAAGCACTGTTGCATCGTCGTCGAATTCTGCTAATGGTTTTGGGCCACATTGCGATTCTAACAGAAAATGGTTAGGAGTTAGAGCTTCCAGACTGTTTGAGTCTATTGGAATATATGTACGTCAATGGTCGTGAGTTTACTATGTTCTGAGATTCTATTAACAAAAAGCGAAGGAGTTCATCGTTTGGGTTTCTTGATGGCATAATAGGGTAGAGAACATTTTTAATAGATCGTACTAGCCGCTCCCCAGCTACCGAATAAATGTAGCGAGCCAGGGGGTATAAACTTCCACTGCGTTATTGTGGTGGTGATGGTTTCCATCAACTTATGTTTCCGAATACTAGCTGCTGCTTCTTTCAGCTCTCGTTTAGACCCGCAAAAATTGGTAACGTTATCGCTATGGAACTCGATCGGTGTACCTCTTCTGGCTATGAAATTACGAAGGCAAAGAATGCAAGAGTTCGTTGTCAGCATATGAGCAACTTCTATGTGAACCGCTCTAACGGTGAGGCAGCTTAGAAGAACCCCTATCACTTTTCCTATGGTTGATTTCAAGAAAGCTGGTCTGTTGAACCATCGACTAGTGGTTATGGGTTCTGGCGCCTTTCGCCATTTCGTGGCTTCGTCGGCGACATACATGTGTGTGGGAATCCATCTACATTCTATTACATCAGTGAGCTCCAAAATGTCACTCACCCTGAATATAGTTTTTGTCTGTTGATTGAATGTTGGTACGAACAGATTATTGAAAACATTATTAATGTTAAATAATCAAGGTAATGTTGCTTGATGTAGGCAAGTCCTAGGAATATATTTGACAGGTCTTATTGTTATTTGATTAAACCAATAATGTACACGTTTTCTATGAATAATGTTTTAAAATAAATACCCTTTAAGGCGTACAGAATATAGCATTTTGAGAAAAGTTGTTTATATTATCCTTTCTTTTTCTATTCATGGATTAAATAATTTATATGGGATTTCAAGATATGTATACTTTTTCGTAGGTATATTAATGGGATGTTAAAGCGTTTGCCTAAGACACTGACAACATTTTAGTATCCCAAAAGTTAAAAAAAATTATTTAATAAATGGATTTTTACTTTTAAAGTTCAAATGCAAATTTATATATCTAATATTTGGCCTTGGATAACTTTTGATTCTAGCTTACTCGATATAAACGAGCGAGTGAGTTGCAACCATTATTCTCAAATACAAGACAGTTTCTTGTCTAAGAGTTTTCGTGCACTCAGTCACAGAAGTAAGCACAGGCATACAAAAACACACATCGATTTAAGAAGTTGGATTTAGAATAAGTCCATGTTGGGATTGAAACTTGAATGATCTACTGGCGAACATATTCGCAGTTGCTAATATAACATCTACAAAACATGTAAGCCCAAAGTAACAAATAATATAGCCGCTTTCAACCAAATTCATAAACATATTTAAAAAATAAACGCTTATTCTCTGGACTAAATTTTAAAATACTCTGAATATAATAAATTTGATTTTTTGACGATTTAAGAAAAGGCTTACTTTGGTGTACCCATATCTATGTTAAGATAAATTTTTCTGTCAATAATAAAATACGAATACATTATGTTGTTGACCTCAAACGTAGTTTTAAAAATTTTTTATAAAAAAACAAATTCACATTACATTAGATCTGACAGAGAAATTGATCTTAATATGAGTAAAAGTAAACCAAAATTATCCATTTTAAATGAAGATAACAACAAATCGATTGTCAAGTTTTAACAACAACCGAAGGTTTGTTAACCTGAGGAATAAGAGTGGTATAGAACATAACTAAAGAAAACCCATAGCTTTCTATTTTTTTTTTATTTTTTGAAGATTTAAATTTATCTGAGTCCAATCCAATTAATATTTTGTTTTCAAAAAAAATTCAAATATTTTTTATTGTATTTTTAAGAAACATTTTTAAACTTTTTTTTCAAAATTCTGTATCTCAAAAAGGGATAAATATTAAAAATCGAAATTTAGTCATAAAATGTATATTACATAATTCTTGAATATTGCTACCCTAATTAATCTTAAGACATTTTTGTTAAATATTATATATACAAATTAATTTAAAAAAAAAACACTCCTTGGAAAAAAAAATGAATCAACAATTTTTTAAGAAATCATATGAAATCAATTTATTTCAGATTGAATTTATTTTTGAGGTATGTATCTACACATTTCAATTTTTATTTTAGAATTTCATTTTATTTATTTTTTTTTTATTTTTATGTTTTTATGAGTTATAATTTTGAATAAAGGAGCAAGTTCGTACGACCCAAGTCGAGCACATTTTTTTATTAATATAGCTGTTTATTTATGTGTCAACGTTAAGCACACAGGTATTGGGTATGGTATCCAAAGCCTACAGAGAAGCAAACCTGCTTGAAATTTCAAAACTCACACATTCAGAAATTTTTTATATCATTCAATAAATCATAAGAATATCAGTTGCTCATGCTTAGAATAAAAAGAAAAAACTAGTAACTATCCCCAAAATATTCAACAAGTATCTGATTAAATTCGTTAATACTTTTTTTCGAAATATCTTCACTTATGTTGATTGATCCTCAGCAAAGGAGGAAAATAAACTCTCTTCATAATTTATCAGCAAGGAACATCCAAGTACAAAGTTTTCTGCAATGTACCTTTATAAAACTTATTTCATTTGATTTGTTCATTGATTGAGGCACAGGCAAGCAGCCACTTAAAGCAAAAAAAAAATATGAGCACATAAATCCTGCACCATTCCCAACAGAACAAAACAATAAATTCAATATTTACAAGAAAACTTTATCCCAAATGATGAATAATTGTCCAGGTAATACAAAAAAAAATTCAATTTTTATTAAACTCTCCGCTCCAAAACGTGATGAAATTTTGTCCGTCCAATCGTCTGCCCGTTTGACAATGTTCTTGAAACAAACGCCGATTTTATTATCTCAATAAAATGAATTGCACAATTTGTAATGAATAACTTAAATGGATTTTCTCAAGGATTAATCATATGGCTCAACGCTAACTTCCAAGGACCAATACCAAATTATTGTTTACGATGGACTGTTTGCCTAGGTGTAGGAGTATCGACTGTCAAGTCGGAATGTTCATCAATTCATAGAGAACGATGAGCGGGGCGGCGGCGCGGCGGCTATAGTGAACTTGTTTTATGTTTGTCTGCCTGTACAGTTTTATTTTTCAATCAGATTTATTTGCAGACTCGTCAACTTCAAATTACCAATTAGCTATGTATATAGATGAGTTTTTGGACTGAGGAACGCCCTTATACTTGGTTGGTAATTTTCCATCTACTTAAGTCTGTTTGAACTTAGCACTTAAACGATTTACGAAATACTAAACAAAAATAGAATGAATACACATTAAGGTGTAGACAATATATAACATACAAGATTAAATGAAAAACTCTTCAAGGTGTGGAAGTAGGAAGAAATATGGACTTGGTTGATTGTTTTGATGAGCCTTAAATAAAACGAAACTAACAAAAATATAATAATTTATGGCTCCTGTCCGTATCTGTCAATGGCTGGGATAAATTTTATTGTATTAATGCAAAGATTTATTTTTTTTCATTTTTATTTTACTAGCGATTTCATGAAAAAAGAAGGCAATAACTTATTTGTTACGATTTAAGGATAAATAAATTGAGGATATTTTTTTATACATGTTAATATGAAATGAAAAAGAATCTAGGCCAAGTTTAAGAAAACAGTTTAGGGTAACAAAAAAATAAATATGAAGAAGTCATGAACAGTCATCTTTCAGGGTTTTGTTAGGTTATTTTTGTGACAAATTATATCTATGATAGTATAAATTTGCAGAGGATATTTCTATCTAGCTTGTTTATTAACATGCTGTGTTGTTTTTAAGAAAATTTCATATTTCATTACAAACCAAACGGCATGAGTATAAAACAGTAACAAAACGGTAAGATGACAAGGGGTCTTGCTGTTCTGTAATAAGTTCTTCTTGCTTCTTTTTTTTCCGTTTTGTTTCTTACCCAGAATGACTTCGGGACTGGAATTGGAAGTTGGACGCGAATTGTATAATGTGCAGTCCTTAGTCCTTCTCATGCCGTTTATTTCTTTCTATTCTATAGAAAATATTTTTACTCAAACTGTGTCCTTTGCGGAGCTCTTTAAACGCTTTCTATTCTATGCGATGAGACAAACTGTCCTCAGACTCTTATTACAATGTTTAGAGGCACTTACCCATGTTATAATTGTATCCCGAAAATTAAGTATTCATTCATTAACAAAGAAAGCTAAGTTCTTGAAAAGATTAAAAATGCAGAACCTATTAATTTAACTACGTTAATTATTCAAAAGGTTTTGGTTTTAAAAGGGGCCTTACTGAAGTACAAAAACGGTCGAAGGATAAACACTGATTAATGGATTATCTTAATTAATGGCCACACAATTTAAAAAGAGTATTAAAGTGTTAACACAAAAAAATAAAATAAAATAAAAGCGTGGTCAGTTTTGAATACATTCAAAGCCTTAAGCTGACTGCTTATGTTTTTCCAGGCATGAATTGGAAGATCACAATGAAACTCAAAAAACGAATATAAAATAAATCTGTTCTCTATATCTATCATCTCTTATGTTCAGAATTCAAAAGTGTAGTGCAGCTGTCATGTGCACTCAACTGAACAGACCTAATATAAAACTTGTTAGCACTAAGCTGAACTCGGCTGACGCCACACACGCGCTTTTTTTGAATTAATTGTTAACGACGCGTGGCTGTGAAAACTTCTCTCCAATAAAATAAAGATTTAAGTTTTATTTCACATTATCCAAAACATTGTTTTATTTTTGCCCTCTTGGCAAGCAAACACTACATGGTGGCAGCGGTAAAAAAAACCATTATTAAAGAAATAAAATAGAAGATATGCCTGTAGAAGACGACCAATTGCAAATTGAGAACATCTTCGTCGCGAATATCGTTCCTCCAGAACCTTTCAATTTCGCACAGCAAGAATCTTGGGCAAAATGGCGAAAAAGGTTCGAACGATACATGAATGTTTCTGGACAATCAACGAAATCCCAAAAAGGCCAGGTAGATCTCCTTTTCTACATGATGGGCGAAAAAAGTGAAGAGGTGTGGTTTTAGCTGGGAACTACACCAGGAACCTTGAAGGATGCGTTGGATAGGTTCGACAAATATTACAACCCACAGAAAAACATAATTTTCGAGAGGTTCAAGTTCAATTCACGTGTTCAGAGGCAAGGTG
>CAKKXW010000003.1:57474764-57486643 GCA_920937365.1 Sphaerophoria rueppellii
TTTTGGATTTTTAAAAAATATTTTTAACTTTTTTTTCAAAATTCTGTATCTCAAAAACGGATAAATTTTAAAAATCCAAATTTGAGTATAATATGTATATTTACATGGTCTTGAAACCTGCATACCCAAATTAATTTAAAGACATTTTTGAAAAATTTTATATATAAAAAATTAATTTAAAAAAAAAAAACGGCTCCGACGATTTAAAAAAAAAATCAATTAATCAAGAATAAGGTTTGAATTTGTTTGGCATTTTAATTATTGGAATGAAATGTATTTACTAGGTACATTTTCAAATTTTAATTTTCTTAATGAATTCTTATTATTTTTATATATTGAGTAAGAGTGTAATCAGAATTGCTGAAAGTATATCTCTTATTTAAGCACTATTTTTTGCAATGTTAGTTATCACAAATATTTCGTTTTAGAATGCAGGAGCAAGTTCGTACGACCCAGTCGTGCACATTTCTTAATCAGCATAAATTGCGGAAGAAATAACAAAAGAACTATCCCTGTAGTAAAATGTAAGTCCTGTTCTTGAAAATCATTATTTCAACAGTATGAACACCTAAGATATAAGATTGAATTTTTGAACAAGATTTCAATCAAGTAATCTTGCTGAATGAAATTCGTTTCACCGGAATTTCAAAACATTTCTTCTTGAAGAATGATGTTCATAAATTGATGACTTGATAGGTTGAAGGTAAAGAAGAGTATTTCCATTTTCCACAGATAAACATACAAATACGGTACACGTATGTGTACGTGTTCTTATGGAGAAGAAAACACTTACACACATTGTAAAACAATAGCTAGGTCTGGTTACTCAGGTCCATTAAGACGATTTCTTACGAGTGCAATTTTTGGTTAAGAAGACTATTACTTTTCATGTAAAAGGGGCTTTTAAAGTTAAGTGAGCATTTTCAATAAATATGATGACATTGACATGTATATTTTGTATTTTACTTAATAAAATATAATTTCGATAGTTGGATTTCTTAAGATATGGATTGCACAACAAAAAAGTCTTACACTTTGGACAGAGTTATAGCGAGAGTAATAAATAGTTAAGCATACTGCGTACATTTAACATTCTGATAAAATTGTTAAGATACTTGCAGTTTTATAAGTTGAAAAAAAAATTGCGAAACCATTAACTTTTATACCCGTTTTATCTCTGAAGCCTTTAAAAAATTAGCTTCATGCCACAGTTTTATGTAATGCTTGAGAATTGGGTGTCTTATTTCCTTAGGGCGATTAAAAAAAATATGAATGCGACCCATGTGGTCCACACGATTACTATCCCAGAGTAGACAAATAAGTAAAATAAAATATAACCCTTAAAATTCATTTTCAAACTAATTTTCAAATGTTTATAACAAATTATTGAAAAATAATATATTTTCTTACATTGATAAATAAGATTTTGCTGAAATCATTATTATTTTCATTAAAGCTATTAGGGTTGTCTTAATTTTTTGATTCCCATTTAAAAAAAAACCTTCAAAACCTAATCAGTCTTAACAAGACAATATCTCGTCAAATAAGACCAATTTCATGACAATGCGATGAGTGGTTCACGAGATAACCGAGCAGAAAAAAACGTAACACACATACGCACATACCCACCCCCATACGTACACAGACATCATGATAAAAAAGGTCGATTCAGATTCTAGTGACCTTGAAAAATGGAGATATGCAAAAACTTATGATTCACAAAATCGACCCTATGACAACAACTTCCTCTGGGAAGTTAACAAGACTGTAACCATTTTCCAAAAAACGATTGTAGGTTCATCTTCGGACGATCCCACTGACAGTCGTTAAGAGAAACTTTTACGAATAAAAAAGAATTATCTGTTTATTGCTTTTTGAAATTCATTCTTATGGCGGAAGCACAAAGGTAAATTGATTTAAATCCTGGAGCCTTTATATCCCTCTCGATTTGAATGAATTTCAAACCGAAAAAATCATCAATAAACACCGTTCCAAGAAAAGCATTGAGAGCAATTTAATTCGAACAAATTCACCAGACAGTTAATCCTACAGCAATAAGATTTATAAATAAGTTCTGAAACCTATTGTAAAACCTAAATCCTTAAACTTGAAACGTGAGCTTGATACTTTTTCGAATTATCTCGATCTGGAAATGTATATATCGATAGCGATTAACTAAATTTCATGCTTATTTGAGCTTAGCGAAATTTTAAGACGAAACGGAAGGAAGTTGAGATTTGAGTAAGCCAAAAAGCCATTAAGAAAAAGAAGGTGGACAATTTTAATGAATTTGTGGGCTGGCTTTATTGTTCCTAAGCTTAAAGAGTAGAAGATTTCATTCTATGAAATTTTTAATATCAAAATATCAATAAACGTAACGCAACAACTGGAGGAAAATTGATATAAATAAATCAATAATCTACAGAGAAAAAAATGTAGATAACTAATTCAAAATTGAATATTTGCATACGTACATCGACATCCTTGAATCTTACATGCTTCAAAACAATTTTCAACTCTATAATAATAAGCGAATACATAAGAAAAGTCTATTTTTTTTTTTTTTTTTAATGAACCAAAAAATGTTTTGAAGAAAAGAAAATATTTTGAATTCCTATTCCTGCCAGACTCGAAGAACAAAGGTTTTAAAATTATTGTTCACAACACGTTGAATTTTAAAAGTTATTTACAGCAAATACAGTTAGATATTTTAGTGTGGACTTATGTCAGAAAAAATTGCTCTGCAAGGAATATTATATTTAAAGATTCACCTGACTTCTGTCACACAACGATGACTATTAATTTAATTGGTTCAACTGCATTTCAAGGAACAAAAAAAGGTAAGCATTCGCCAGACGCTGTTAAAACAAATTCTGAAAATTGACCTTATTGACGTGAAGAACGATTGTGTGCGTAAGCGAGTATTTTTCTTCCGTAGATTTTGCTTACTCCTTTATGTTTTTTATTTTCCTTAAACAAAATTTTGTATTTATATCTGTATCTTCATTAAGTTTTAAGGATAAAAAAGAAAACAATACACGATGATAGAAAAACTTCAAATTTTTACTTTACAATTGGGTCTATATTATTTCTAATTATTTATGTATACAAAAAAACTCAAAAATTTTCAAACATTTAAACCCTACTATAAATCCACTTTAAAATAAGAGCCGGCTCAAAAAATAAATTTTAGATTCAGGGTCGACTTATTCTCATTTTTGAACGACCTAATAAATATTTTTTCGTTAAAGTGGTCGTCTAACTATAAAAGTGGGAAATCATTCGTTTTACTTCAAATCCATTTTTGGAATTTGATGAAAATCAATTCTATTCAAGCTATCGCTTTGATACAGTTCGATTTTTAATTAAAAACCTTAATATACAAGATCCGATTACAAATCTTGGTCTTCCGGTTTCTCCAGAACTACAAGAGACTTTACATTTTTTTGGAAGAAATGTTGACCAAGTTGATGCTGGTAAGTATCTACCTATTTTTCAGTTACCCAATAATATCCAACAGACGGCACACCTCGCAGTCCGACAAATCTTGTCTTTAACAAACCAAAACTTGTTAATTTATTTAACACCACTGCAATTTACATATATATTCAAATAAGCACATACTACTCTATTACTCGCATCATCAAGAATCGACGTTAGCGTCTCCTCATAGAACTATTTAGATTCTCTTTAAAATACGAGCGAATAATTACTAGCGCCAACAACATGGCGAGTTCCCAACACAAAATTCAGCCCGTGATAATACGATCGCAGTATCTATACAAAAGTTTAAAGTTTAACTTCTGACAAATTTAATATTTCTTTTAATTTCCTGTTGATCTTTCACATTTAGGCGAGTTCACACAACGTTACGTTTAATTAACTGAAATTATGTTGAAAACCAAAAATAAATAAAATTGCGTTAGGCTAAAGATAGGCTCACACAAATTTTTTGGCCGAAAACATCAAAAACCGATTTTTTTTTTTAAATTGCTCTTTTGCTCATTGAAATGTCGAATAAATATCGTAAGGATCCTCTCCTGTCTTTGGGGAAGTCTTGTTTGAGACAGATAATAGAATAAATCAGCAAGCTCTAAAATTATTAAATCAAACACGTATACGCTTCGCAGGGATTCGGCCCACAACAGTCGCAAATTAGCAAATTAGGGATTGGTTGAATACGGTAATCGATGGATAGGCAGAAATGGAACAATATTCTAAGAAATATCGTGTCTGTACTAGCTATTCGTAATGTCATATTTGATCAAAATCTCAAGTGTTTTTTTTACCAATACGATACTTAAGAATTCAAACCAATCAAACATTTTTCGAGTGGCACGAAATTTGCTAGAAAAGTTCTGAGAAAGTATTGGGTTAACGCTGCACTAAAGTTTGAATCAAAACATAATTTTCTTTTGATATGTTGAGGAAGATGACAAATTATTTTCTGCGAATCTTTCAAATCATAAACGATAATCGATCATGTTCAAATAAATAGCTTGACAACATTTTCTTCAAAAATGTTACGTGCATTGAATTTGGATAAAACTCGATTCCAAAACCAAAGATATTAAATTCAATTTGTTTCATCATTTTATCATTGCAATATCATCATTCTAACTCGATGACTTGATGGCTGGATTTTGATGCCCAAGAGGAGTATTTTTATACTTCTCTCAAATAATCTTATGTGCATGCACACATGCCTCCTAAAGCCCAAATTTTTGCAACCATGTCTAGTTCTCAAGTGCATTACGAATACTGTATACGAGTGCAATTTTTGGAAAAGAAGTATTTCGGTTTTTGTCTGGTACAATTTGATAAAAAATAAAATAGTCTGACGTCTAGGAAGCCGTTAAATAGATTACCTGATATCAGATGTCAGGTAAGCTATTAAACGTCTTATAAATTGCAACCAAAATATCCCATCAATGTCTATGAGTGCCTTAGAATTTTTTCCAAAGTCATAGTTGTTAGTGATGCTCTGTAATTGTGCCCCTTATTTCCCATGGGGGATATCAAATCTGCGTTCGTGTCGTGTCGTATCATTTCTAAAAAAAAATATAAACTTCCATTGTACACCAACTTCTTTTAAATAGCCCCGCTGGCAATCGTTAAGAGAAACTTTTATCGATAAAAAAGAATTATCTGTTTATTGCCTTTTGAAATTCAATCTTATGGTGGAAGCACAAAGTCGAATTGATTTAAAACGTGGAGTCCTTGTATCCCACTCAATTTTGAAGAAAATCATTGAAAGGAACTGAATTCGAACAAACTCATCAGACTGATAATTCTACACCTAAGATTTATAAATAAGTGCTTAAACCTATTGTAAATCCTAACTCCATAAACTTGGAACGTGAACTTGATACTTTTTTTTTCAAATTTTCTTGGTCTGGAAAATGTGTAGGTATGTCATTGCTATTAGTAAATTTCATGCTTATTTGCTCTCAACAAAATATTTAAGGAAGCAATTAAGGATTTTAATAACCCAAAAAGGCATTTAGAAAAAGAGCGTGGGATAGATTAATGTGTTTCTAGGCTGGCTTAATTGTTCCTACGGTAAGACAGTCTGAACGTTTCTATTCTATAATATTCTTAAGATCGAAATGTCTTAAAATATAAATTCAACTGCAATCTTAAAATCATCATAATCATTGAATATTTGCATACATGTACACTGTAAAGGTAAAAGAGAGAATTGAAAAAGGCAAGTGTAATGTCCTTGAATCTTGCGTGTTTCAAAATAACTCATGAAAATATATATGTAATTTTGTTTCAGTTGAAGAATGAAATTGGAGACAATGAATTGGAGACAAGAACAGACAAAACAAGTAAAGCCAGACACGCCTCATAACTGAAAATGTCCATCTGGAGGGAATCTTATTAAATTTTTATTTTCATTGTTATGCCTGTCAGACTACAAGGACCAGCCTTTGTTTGGTGCTGAAAATTTTAAAATTGTTAACAAAACGTTGAACTCTAGGTGTTATTTACAGAAAATGAAGTTATTTTAATAAGATTATCGGAGCATACTAAATGTCCATTCAATGTACATAATATCCAAATGTTCATCTGACAACAAACTGTCACACGAAGATGTCTTTTGTCTTACTAATTTGATCAATTTAAATTTATTTCAAACAACAATAATAAAAGGAACATTTGCTTCTTGTTGAAAGTCCATGTTTGAAATTATCAAACTTTTCAAACATGAAATGAAAAGCCGAATGCAATCTGTGTTTTTTAATCGATATTTATTTAATACTAGCTGACCCGGCAGACGTCGTACTTTCTAAATTAATAAATAAAAATCTGAGCTTTTGTAACCCGCTACCCCACTACCCTCTACACTGTTCCCGATAACCTGCTACCCCGCTACCCCGTTATCTCGCTAACTACTAGCCCACTACCCGCTACCCGCTACCATCTACTTACTACCCACTATCCCCTATCCGCTACCCACTACTCCACTACCCCACAACCCACTTCCCCGGCCATATCTCATGCACGGCTTGATCGATTTTATCTGCGCCAATTATCGAACATTCCCTCAAAATTTGGTGCCAAACACTAAACTGGCATAAAAGTTGTGAGTCCTCAACCGATTTGCATGAAATTTTTAAGTATATATATATAAGAAAACAATGTTTGCTGGGTCAGCTAGTAAGGTCGTGACAGTTCAGAAACGTTTGTTGGCTCATGCACAACAACTTTGTTAATGACCATCACATAATCAAATGTATAGTACGCCTCGTAATATTAAAGACCATCTAAACGCAATAAATTTCAAAAAAGTATTAAAATCTCAATTTTCTGCTAACTTGTTAACGTAATTATAACTCAAATTTTATTAAACATTATAATTTTTAGCTTAATTTTTATTTTTTTTTGTAAATAGCTTCAACTTTATTAATTTGTAATATTGACCCTGATTTGTAAAACTAGCTTACTACTACCTAATAAGATTCCATATCTTACAGTTTGTTAAGCATTCACGAATAAAATGAATAAATAAAAATTAATAAATAAAATAAATAGTTAACATTCTAGAGGGCAATTGGGGTTTCCACATTTTTGACCATGTCTCAAGAACGGCTACATTACCAATTTAACATGTAAAAGTTAACCAACGGTCTAACTGATCTTATTTTTATACTATTTCATGAACCGCTCAGCCGATTTTGTACAATCTTCATTTAAATTAATATTAATATATGGCTGCTTTTGATCAAAAACATCTTATACAAGGTCTATATTATTAACAGAGCCCTGAAGAAGATTCCAACAAGAATTAAAACCTCGGCAAATGGATGTATGTTTCTTTGTTTGCTTGCATGTCTTTTATGGACTCCGAAATGGCCCAACAGATATTTGTGAAATGTTAATACTGTTATATTTAGTGATGGTTTCTGTGAAAAAAAAAATGGAAAAACCTCACGGAAGAGTGGGAAAACTGGAAAAAGCAAATGAAGGTCGGACATAAAATATTTTTGCTTGGAATTTCTTATTTCAAAATGAGTTTTCTAATGGAAAAATAGAAAATTCATGATGAAACACTTGGAAACATCATTGGTTTTCAAAGAGAAAATTGCATTAAATATAGGTGCCCTGATATTCAAATTGAAAACTGGAAAATTTCGTATTGGGAACCAGCAAAACTCTGCGAAAGCACGGAAAACTTCAGGACTTTAAATCAAGTTTTTGCATGGAATTTAAGGTGCATTGGTTTGTTTGTATGTCCGATAGGGTATCTTTATCCGCTCAGTCCTCAAACCATTTTTATAAAATTTTCAGTGTATGTAAAACAAAATTTTTGGGCGAATCTTACGGGAAAGTCAGCAAATAATGGGGACAATCGAAAGCTGTGTAGAATTATGGGTTCGATTATTCAGTAATTACTCTTCGAACAAAATTGATTTTTTTAAAAATAGTCAAAACATACCGGAAGATCTAGAATTTGTGGATTATTTCAATAATGAAAGTAGAATGTAAGTTGGAAAAAATCAGGTATGTAGTTCTCTATTTCAATTCAAGCAAATCACATTGCATTTTAACAATATATATGTGTTAATTATATTTATTCTGGAGATGCTCTGTAGGTTTAAGAGTGCACCGACGTTTTTTCATCTAAATGGAGTAAAGAAAATATTATCTTAAAGTAGGTAAATCTTATTTTTTACTTGCGACACATAGAATAGGTAAGTAATGTAATCGTAAAAGAGAAACTTGAGATTTAAATCGAATTTGAGAGTACGATGATATAAAAGTCGAAACAAAAATGGCTTCGGCGATTCCGTCCGTCTGTCTGTATGTCTGTCTGTAAGCGCACCTTCAGTCTTAACCACTATTGCGATTGATTTCAAACTTGAAAATAAGAGTTTGAGCGAATTCGGTTGGCTCGTTTTATGTATTTATTTATTTATTATTTTTTATTGCTCCAAAATGGTGCCTCTCACAGTACCGTTTTTTCGTAAAATAAAAGTCCGATCAGCGTTTTCAAAAAAATTTCAAAAATTTGTATGTGTATTTGAAAAAAATATTCTTAAACTTTTTTCAAAATTCTGTATCTCGATAACGGATCAATATTTAGAATCGAAATTCCATTATAAAATGTATATTTACATATTTTTGAATACCTACTGCATTCCCAAATTAATCTTAAGACATTTTCGAAAAATTTTATGTATAGATACAAAATTAATGAATAAAGAAACCGCTCCAATATTTTTTTTTTTTCAATTGGAAAATCAACAATTTCTTAAGAAAGACATCAATTTTGTTCAGATAAAAAATTAATTGGCCAGGCCGACGATGATGATGATGATGTTGATGTTGTTTTGGAAGAGTAGCGTAGATCAGGACTCCTGAAACCTCAACGAACGATAATGGATCGGGACTACTATAGCCCAAATGTGTGTCGAAAATGATGATCACCAAAGTTAACTATATTGGTGCTAAGAAAAAAAATCAATATTATTCTCGATTTGTTATCTTAAGGGAGTAAAGAAATAGTAAATCCCGTTTCACGCTCAATATTGTATTAATTTACCTATTTAATTTGATCATAGCCTGGTTTCTTGAAAATAACGTATTATAATTTTAAATTGTATCTTTTTAGTGTTCGACGGTCAACCGAGCTCCTGAATTCTTTTCAATTTCCAATAACGAGGCGATTGGCACTATGAAGAACCCTTTTTTGTTCTAGTCGAATGATTACTCCTTATATCGTAATGCAGACGCCCACTGGCCTAAAAGAGGTAAAACTTTATTATAACTTGTCTCAAAAACAATCTTCACATCAAATACAAAAAAAGGTCATAAAAGCATTTACTAAGTGCAGACTAAAAGATACTTCAATTGAATAAAATTGGTCTACCTGTGGGATCCATTTGAATAAACATGGAAAACGTTTATTTATAAAGTAAATGACTGAAACGACCGACGAACGTATAAGCCATCAGCTACCAGCAATTTTTAAGGCCCTTGCAAATATAATGGTGATATCATTATAGAATGGGCTTTCTTTAACGTTCAAACTTTATTACCACTTACAACTTTATTACCAACACAAAACCGACACCACCTTAACATGTCCTTAAGGGATTTTGGTTTCTCAATTGAGTAGCATTAAAATATATTTTCTGTATGTAAAGATTTTAGACACTCGAATAGACAAACAACAACAAAAACAAAAGAAAAAAATCCCCTTGTCTTTGAAGGTTATACTCCTGAAATAGGACAACAGGAGTGCATGGATATTCTTGGTCGTATTTATAAACCTATAGTCGGTAGTTAGTTTTTTTTTATTAAGGTCATAAGGAGCTCAATTTATATTGAAATTAAGACATTTATTTTAACGGTGTTTGACTTTTCTTGTTGCTTCTTTATTATGGGTCTGTAATATATGACTATGCTCCTTTTGTCGGTTTAGTAGAAGTTAATTGGTGTAAGCTTGATCAAATTAATGTGCAACCGATGCTTTGTGGTCCAGCCTTGGGCAGTTTTGATGTTATTTGAAAAAAGGTAATAAATGTGATATTAGTTACAATAATAGATACTTACGGTTAAGATATGAGTATAAAAATTAACCTGGGTACCTTTTAATCAAGAATGATGTTTAGAGTGTGGGCGAGAAATAAGGATGTTTTTGGATAGTTGAGAACGTTTTCTAAGTATCTAAGTCTAGTAAAACATTCAGCCATATTGTGAATAACATTATCGTTCAACTGGTATCTTCGGAAGATTCGCATCTCGACATCTTCTTGAGATCCTCGCTATCTATGGAACTGAGACAGTGTAAGTTTTTAATTAGTTTTAAGTTTTAAAGTTGAGAAAAAACATTCATACTTATTGTGATTTTCCACCCGAAACAAATCTATTCTATTCTTTTGCCTATTGTGAGTTTTGAGCGAAAAAAAAGTTCATGTTCGAAAGATTTCCATTATTGCAAGCACTCTGTTTAAGCGGGATTAAATGTCGTTTAGGGCTTAATTTTTCACTTTTATTTAAAAGGCGAACAGAAGAACACTTGAATTTGAGAAACAATCTTTTTTGCCTTTAGATACTTTTTTTTCTTTTTGTTAAAACAATCGAAAGATTTTCCTTATGCCCACTATCTTCGGCTGGAATGAAACATTTACATTTTTAATCGTTTGAACTTAAAATAAAAATAGTAATATGAAATACAACCCGACCACCGGGACGTTGTACTAGCTCTAAAGAAGATGTTAGTGGTAACTTAATGCTTCTGTGTAATTTTCCCGTCACCTTTGCTACCAAGTACCCCGCTACTCGTGACCCCGTTACACCGTCTTGATTAACAACAGTATCAGTGAACTTTTTTTGTTGAAAATGACACTTACGTGGTAAAACTGTGTTTGGTGCGTCAGCTTGTAACAACATATAGCCTATGTTACTGAAGTTGAATGTAGCTTTTTAATGAAGAAAAAATTTTTGATTCATGCAGGTCAGAAGGAAGGTAATCTAATCCGCAATAGTCTTATTGATAAATTATCCTTCCTTTTCTTAAATCGGAAGTGCAAAGCTTTATCGAAAAGACAGATACTAATTTTGTGTGAACTCCACCCAATATTAGAAGGCATTTCCGGTGTTTCACAGGACTTTCCACAAATACGCAGAAATAGGAAGAATATAACAAACCTTATCTTATCTATAGGGCCTGTTTGGAACATTAATGCTAATACTTAATTAATATTCCAAGTGATTATAATAGTAACTCAAGCCGGTTAATATTGCGTCTTAAGTTAATACCTTATCCATGCCTTGCATTCTCATCATTAGCCTGTTCTATATACCTCCTTATCCTTGCTTTATATTCTTTGCTGTCTTGAAAATACTACTAAACTTATATTTTATTCAATGATCTTTTGCCACTGCTATCCAACCAAAAGAGAGTATGTAGAAAATCTATCAAATATCTCTTTTACCGTCCCAGATATTCTTACCGTTTGGATTAATACACAGGAAAGCGATACGTATACTAAATTTATGTGCCACCGATAAAAGACAAATGGTATAAGGAACAACCATTAAAAATTACCTCAATGTTATTCCCAAGTCCTTGATACTGTTGTTTCATTCAAATTGCCCAAAGAATAATACTCAACAGTAGCATAACTAAACGCTTCGGATACCTACTCAGGAATGCTTTGAACCAACGGAAAAAAGGAAATCAAACAAAGACATCCTCTACCATCCGGAACATAAACAGGAATACGTCTTCCTTTTGAAGATGCAGAAAATACTTGAAAATTCACTTCTTGGTATGTTTGCATCATTAATCTCCAGCGGGATATTTTAACATCTTCTTAAATGTTCGCTTCCCAAAGGATCCTTTTACTTTCGCATCTGCTTTT
>CAKKXW010000003.1:57490570-57508504 GCA_920937365.1 Sphaerophoria rueppellii
GTCACAATCTTTTATTGCCAATGTATTCAAGCGAAAGGAAAACGTTGAGAGACAAAGCAATTTCAAAATAATATGCCGTCGCGTCTTTTAATAAAATATACGAAATGTCTATGATTTCTTTTCTCCCAAATTCCGATAAAAATTGAATAAATACGCTACTTTTGTCTTTCCATCACATTCCAAAAATGTAAGTATCGTTTTATGAAAAAAGAAAATATCACACATGAAACTTCAATCCATTTCCGGTAGGATTATGTATAATAAGTGCTGAATTTAGATTGCTCTGGGATAAAAGGTTTAACATTCCATTCCGTATTTCCGAAATTTGTTTTACGTTTCGAAATGCAAACGAAAAGAAAGTTTGAACCATCCATCCCAAAGCCGTAAACCTTTTTTTATTCAATATTTTGCGGAATCATCAAAGTAGTTTTTACCAAATGTGGATTTTGGGTAGGTACCTACCTATTTATATGAAGGAAAAAAAATATTAAATGTGTTGGGGGGGAAGAAATGTTTGTGGCATGCCAATATGTGTTTAAACAATTTCTGGTAGAATATAAGATTTTTATTCGTTTTTTTACAGCCAAATTAAAGTTTATGTAAACCATGGGTGTGTCTTTTGCTTATATGCTGTCTTTGTATGAATTTCCGGAAACAAATTTAGCATATCATTTCAAAAGTTTCGGAATTTTGTTAAATTTCTTTCCTATGGTAATAATACAAAAACCAAAGTTCAAATTTCATAAAAAGACGAAAAGAAAATTGTTCAGATTTGTACTTTGACAAAAAACTTTTTGTTGAGTTTTGTTTGAAATTTAAGTTAGTTCTACAACTTTTCAACTTAATTCAATGCAGATAACGTAACGGGTACAATGGTTGGCACCCCTAAGTATTTTTTCACTTTAAATTGCGCATTGCTATCGCATTTAAAGAGTGAGTTATATGTTTCGTATGTCAAATTAAAGCTTAGAAAATTTCTAACTTGAATATTATCATAAAAAAAATGTTAAATAAACAAAAAATCTTATATAAACTTCAAAATAGGAAAAGACTGCGAAAAGACACAATCATTGGCACCAAGGTACAATTGTTGGCACCCAAGGGTACAATTGTTGGCACCCTTAAAAATGAGAGAAATACCATTGTTTTTCGTAATAGCTAGCTATTTTGATCAAAATTTAGTTTCAAAAAAAACTTTTTACTATAGCAAAATAACTTCATTTAACGCAAATGAAAAAAAATAAAATTATATTTCATTAAAAAATCTCTAACATACATTTTAAATTTTAAGCTGTTTTTTTTTAATTGCTCTATAATTTATTTAAACAAATTTCAACATATGTTTCAGTCGGTGTAGTCTTATAGAACAGAAATACATACAACAAAAACTGGTACTCAAAAAATGCTTATTAAATTTAAAAACTTAAAAATGGATTTTACCTCATCTCAAATTTTGTTAATAGCGTATTAATTAGTTTTCACTGCATTAAGAAAACCGCTTAACTAATCTAGGTTAATAAAGTGGAGTACCATAAGTGGTTCGCGAGATAATGGAGGCAAAACATACCGGCGAAGGTATGCAGTAAATAAAGAGGGGTTGATTCTATTTTGTGGGACATGGAAATATGCAAACATTTAAAGTTCACAAAATACACCCTTCTGGGAAGTTAAAAATTTTTTGTCCCATTTTTCAAACAATCAACTCATACGGGGTACAATTATTGGCAGTGCCAATAACTGATGCTCCATTAGCACGAATCATTGGCACCCCCCTGCCAATAATAAAACCACAACTTTATATTGGACCAATTTTTGGCACCCCTGTTTGAACAATTGACACATATTTTTTTTTACAAAAAAACAATTGAAAATATTTAATTTATTATATTTCTATATTTAAAAAAATAAATATTCATCCAAAAACTTGAAAAAAATTGAAAAACGGACGGTTACAAAATTTAGTCTCCTTAGCGGGAACACTGTATTTTTAGCGGTTTTTTCACGAATTTAGAACGACTTTACTTTTATACTGATAAAAATAAAATGAGAATAAAAATGCAGAATTGTAGAAAATTGATACATCTTATGAAAAAATATGATTTTAAGTTCCTAGGTATAGTAGTTTTTCGTAAATTCTTAATGTCATCAGGGGTGCCAATAATTAGTACACAAATTCGGGGTGCCAACCATTGTACCCGTTACGCTAACTCTTTTGATGTACTAAAGTAGAGACAAGTAAGGGTGATCGTCTTCCTTCTTTATAACTCTATGATTTCCTTGGATAACCTTGAAAGAGAGCGTTTCAATTTTGTGTTCGATTTCGATTAGATAATCAAAATAATGAGAATCAAGGAGAACGATTCACTGAATGATGAATGAATGTGTTTTATAGAAATAATATCAAGAAGAAAAATCTTACGGCATCTTATCTACATACTTTTTGACAAGCATTTTAACGAAGTTATTTTCCCATAAGGAATTTAATAGACTAGTACTATCGTACTACCAATTGATACTTAGGTATCAATTAAGTAATATTTTTCAAAGTTGCCTGAAAATGTCCAACCATTTAATCGCGGAACTTAGGGGCTTTTTATATATCTGCTGATTCGTGACATTAGGGAAATTATATATGTCAGTCGATTCGTGCCGCGGTGATCCTTCCACCTGTGGACAACCTAAAATGGATAGCCCCCTGTGTAGACTCTAAATTGGTCCACCTTGTGTAGGGAGTTGAATGGGTATCTACAGTTGCATTCACATAGCAACGGGCGTTTGGAATTTCTGCTTGTCTTGGACCTAGTAGCTTTGAGATGCATATTACACTAGCCACTTGTCTGATATGCCGTAGATAAAGATTCCAGTTGATTCCACGATGTCGTACTTAACCCCAATTGACTTTGTCCATCTTGTACTCTTGTACAAGAAGTTTTATATGACTTAAATATTAAGCAAACATTCAACAAGATGGAAAGTGCGCGTGAGTAAATTAACGTGTATATAACCAACGAATACGTTTTGGGAAAAAAGTATATGTCTTTCTTCTTTTTAAATTGTTTCCTTTTAAAAACAACCATGCAACCTTTCTTAGAACACACATACGATACATACCGACAGAAACCCAATTGTCATTTTCTGAAAGAAAGACCTTGTTCCAACTTGAATAAGATACCATTTTATTATTTTTAGCATTCATCAGCACAAACACAAAAGTGAGTATGAAGTGCTTGAAGGATATGTCTTCGCTGTCATAAGTTACTTTGTTTCCCTTTAATTCTTCAGGACAAGGAATTGTTGCAGAAATTAAATATGGTGTCGTTTTCACTACATTCTAAGAAAAACAAACTCAACCCCAAAATTATATCTACTTCTTGCTTCAACTTTATATTTCACAGCACGGACAATAAACCCATTGAGGTTTATTTCAAGAGATTACCAACAATTCGCAATCACCATTCATTTGCTTTCTCCGTACAATGGCTAAATTGCGTTCCACCAATGAAAAATGCAAAAGTCACGTAATAGAGTACGATATCAATTGATTACCATGAGCGATGCGATAAAACTGTTCCTTCAGTCTGTTATACCCTGGATATAAAATGGCAAAAACGAGTATGTAGTTTGTTCTAATTTCAAGCCCCCATGGTAGCAAGGAATCGACAAATGAATTTATCAGGGATTGTAAGTCAATAAAATTGATTGATGATATTTTGCTTTACGATGAGCAATCGCTGCTGAGGGCATAAATTGCTATTGTAAGGTTATGATGAGGATAATTTTGGAAAGGATATATTTATGGCAATCCTTGTGTTAAGTGTTGATATTATTTTAAATGTTATAGTTACTTCATATTTTCGAGATAAAAACTGTACTAATAATTGCTATGTATACCATTAATTATTGTATTTACTTCCTTCACTTAACATTATTAAGCATAATACTTACTTACTTAAGGTGGCGCTACAGTCCGTTGTGGACTTGGGCCTCAATCAACAGGCTCCGCAAGTTAGCTCGATCCTTAGCTAGTCGTCTCCAGTTTTGCACTCCAAGTTGATTGAGGTTCTCTTCCACCTGAGTTGCGGTCTTCCTCTCCTCCTACGTCCCTCGGGAATAGTGTCGAAGGCTTTCCGGGCCGGAGTATTGGTGTCCATTCGCTCTAAATGACCGAGCTATCTGAGTCTCTGGACCTTGACCCTTCTGGCTAGGTCCATGTCGTTGTACAACCCGTAAAGTTCGCTGTTGTATCTTCTTCGCCATTCCCCTTCAATGCACACGGGGCCAAAGATGACCCGAAGAACTTTCCTCTCGAAACAGTCTAAGGCACTTTCATCCGATTTTGTCAGGGTCCATGCTTCTGCACCATACAGCAGGACTGGGATGATGAGTGTGTTATACAGTTTTACCTTAGTTGCTTGAGAGAGGGCTGTTCCACTCAATTGCTTTCTAAGCCCAAAGAAACAGCGATTAGCAAGAGTTATTCTTCGTCTGATCTCGGCGCTGGTGTTATTGCCCGTGTTTATAGCGGAGCCTTGGTAGACAAACTCCTCTACTACCTCGAAGATATACGCGTCTATTGTGACGTTCTGCGGGAGCCGTCGGTGTTGGGTGTCCTTCCTCGAAGACAGCATATACTTCGTTTTTCCCTCATTTACCGCTAAACCCATTTTTGCCGCTTCTGTCTCAATTCTCACAAAGGCGCCATTGACATCACGCTGTGTTCTTCCCATTATATCAATATCATTGGCGTACGCGAGAAGTTGAACAGATTTTTGGAAGATAGTGCCTCTGGTGTTATTAAGCATAATATAATAACCTACTAAATAAAAGCGTTAACTCCGAAAAACCAAGAAAAGTCTAGATTTATTTCAA
Organism: Sphaerophoria rueppellii; assembly: GCA_920937365.1. NCBI lineage: Eukaryota > Metazoa > Arthropoda > Insecta > Diptera > Syrphidae > Sphaerophoria > Sphaerophoria rueppellii. The sequence continues at coordinate 57,495,440 of CAKKXW010000003.1, forward strand.
TGCTAGTCTTCAACTTACCTAGGGTTTCCATCCTTCCGGGTTTTCCCGGACATGTACTCTTTTTTCACTCTGCGGGGGACGTCCGGGATAGTTTTTGTTAATTGTCCGGGTTCTTACTCTTTTTATCCATTGAGTAACCATATACTTTTATTTTTACACAAAAAAACCTTTCAATTGATATACATGATGTCGTTATTGGTTCAAAGGTCAAGATGAAAACAAGAAAATTCTCATTGCTTGTGAATCACTTTATTGTCCAATAACTTTTTTAACACAGTGATTTGGGACTTACTGCCATAGTAAATGTTAAAGTAGACAAAAAAACCTTTCCATTGATATATATCATGTCGTTATTGGTTCCTAAGCCAGCTTCCATACATTTTTGCCGGTTCTCCTTTGTTTTTTTGTTAGTCCGAGGTTCAAAGTTTACCCTCGATTTGATAATAGGTCCTTACAAATTAAAAAAAAAAAAAACGGTTCAGGAACTCAAATATTTATGTGCAATTTTTGTGTGTTTATTCTGTCCTCATTGTGTACTCTTTTTTCAGTCCCCATTTGTCCGGGAAAGTCCGGGATTTTGAATCTCAAGTACTAGTTTCATCAAAACATATCTGGCAACCCTAAACTAACCTAATATTTTAGGTTCCATCCTATCCTTAACTTAAATATGTATGTATATACATAAATGCAAAAGTAAGAAACAAGCTGTCAGAAATCTCATGAAATAACCTTTATCAACCTGAAGTTATCGCGTAATTTAAGTCCGCAAGCTCGTACATTCCATTGCTACAACACTACGGCTTCGTTTTTCTTAATTATTTCCTTTCATATACAAATATTCTTATAAATTTGCATAATGAGAAATTTTAGCAAATCAACCATTAAAATAACTCTATTTGCAAGAAGAAATATATTCAAGTTTAAAGTAACTGGCGCTTACCTTAGCATTAAACTTTATAAATTCAAAACTTTCTTCCTCTCATATTCTTGGCATTTTGAAAATTTTATGGTCAAGAATTTTCAATGGAGGGTTATGAATTCTTATCTACGTACGCTAACTAAAGTTGTCCTATCATGAATTATTCCGTAAATTTCTGGGCCGGTTCCTCTACAGTTCTACACTCTTTAACACTCGATGTTGAGCCCATCGGAGTCTAGCAAGCTTATTTTGTCATTAAGTCTTCTTCGCGGTAGAATCTCCGGAATCGTAATTTCTTACGGGAACAACAAATCTCCATAACACCTTTCTCTCGAAAAATAGGATACGTTGGCTTAGTTATTCCATCCGTTATATGCAGTTGTTTAAGCTTTTCAGAATAATGAATTTACAACCGGAAAATGGGGAACAAAAAACATTTTTTTGAAAACATAAGTGTGTAGGAAATTGTCTTTTATGTCAAAAAAAAAAAATTATTGGAGTGATTTTCGATAGATTGGTATATTATTTGCAATTCTATTCAATAGAAAACATAGGCCTCGATTGTGAGTGTCGATTTTCTAATCGATGATCGACTTTTTTCGATCATCGATCGCCGATTACATTATTTCATGTTACAAAGTTCGATTATGATCGAAACTCTTCGATTACAGAGTCGATCGCCTTTTTCTGATCGAATTATGAGGTAACTATCTGAAATGTTAATCTCGGGAGCAAGATGTTTTATATTTTTTCAATGTATTCATTTTTCACAAAAAACAGAAAAACAATTAAATGTTCGCTCTATACAGACAAAAGCTATAACAATAAAAAATTAAAGGAAACTTTGGTGAAACATATGGAGGTAAACCTTCAAATCACTAATGGTGTTTGTGGAAATTCCAGATTTGGCAAAGGTGGGAAATGTTCACATTGGAGTTAACTGCCCGAGAGGATTAGAGGAGTGTCTAATTCTTCTTCATTTTCTGGCAATTTCTTAATTTTCGTGGGCATTTTTACAATCACATTATGGTTCTATTCCACTCATTTTTAAAAGCAAATTACTATTCAAATTTGCGTTGAGTTAGTAAAACACAGAACAAACAAATAATGATTTCAAGAACAAACACAATAAAGAACGGTTTAATTTGAAATATTCACAACAAAGACAATATTTTGTGAGTTCATTCACATTCACATTCATTCTCAGTAGCGTATTGGTCCATTAATTACGTTAAACAATACCAAACATGTAAACCAATCGAAGCAATCAAAACTCTTCAATTCGATTGATGATCGACAACGGCAATTGGGATCATAGAAAAACATATTTTGCTGGATGCATTTCAATGAAAGCTACAACTGGCTTTTGACATGTAAAATGCACTTCTTGTCGCTCCAGAATGTTTTTGGAATCGGTTATTAGTTTGCTTTCTTCGTCCCTACAATAGGTCCAGCGCAGTGTATATTGCATCTTTAAGGACTATTTTGTGGTACCTTCTGGCGTGAAAAAGACCACGCTTTGTTTTTCTCTCAATTTCACCGCCAATTTTTTTTTCCCAAGTTATGTTTTCTTTTGTTATTGAAGCCACCTCGTTTAACTGTGTAAATAAGAGTATACGAACAAAAAAGAACACCATGTATGACTCAAGAAAAACTGTCCTGATTTCCCTGAAAATTAGAGGTGAGATAGCTTAGAACTAGAAGCCGGTTAAAGAGACCTCTAATCCAACTAGATGACCCGGTAAATATCGTTTTTCGTTGAAAAAAAACCCTTTATGGTTTGCAAAAGATATTGCAATTAACGTTTAATATTAATGTTCACTCGGGGGTTGGTTATTTTTCAGAATAGAAAAAAGAAACGTAACGGCGCTTTTTTTCGGAGAACCACTTGACCAACAAAATACTGAATTTCTTCGGTGCTGGCTTATGAAATGGTTCTGTAATAGACGTGTTGAAGCTGTAATAATAGAAATGTTTTACTTTTTTGCTGTCGAGTTGAAAAATTTCCAGCCTAAGGTCTAACCTTAGGTACTTGGAAGGGTCTTATAAAAAGCCGGATCATCTAGACCAGTTTCAAGCAGACGCAACGTGTTGACACTTCTGATTCTACTTGGTTCGCAGCTGAGCTACTAAAATTACTATTTTCATTTTGAATTTGTTCTGCCAGAACACAAAACAAATTTTTCAAGAAACATTCCTTGCATACCTACATCTCTCATTAATTTCGATTTTTTTTATAGTTGGCTCACATATTTACAATAAATTCATACAAAAGTACTCTTCTTCTTCTTCTTTTGATTTTACTTGTATCAAATTTTGTTGAATACCGTATTGGAAAAAAATATTTAATACCCTGCAAACTAACATCCAATCCTTAAAAGTCTTCTAAAAATTCTTTGTAGCAAGACAAACGCAATCATCTTTTGGTAACCAGCATCATTGACTGAACTAGTTATCAAGGACTTTATAACGTTTGCCTTTCTGTACAAGTCGCAACGCTCCTTGTGCTCTTGTTTCTGAGTTTGTAAAGCATAGTCATCCAATGCATCTGGCTTGACTATTGTGAACTATTGAGTACTTGTCATCCCCTTACTTTTGAATTCTTCTTGAATAATTTTTGGCTGAATTTCTTTTCTTCTCAGTACTTTCTTCCACTTCTTATCTTATTTATTTTTTAATATATCTATAACCTTCTTCCAACGCTGAACGCATAATCTGTTGCATTTAATATCCATTTTAAGTAATACTAAGTCTTGAAAAGCAACACAAATTCTATTTTTTATCTATCAATAATACGAATGAATGCAGAACAGATTTCGAAACATTAATTTTCAATCAAACAAAATAACAAGTAGGTACATAGGTACTGTAAGTTCAAATGTAAACATGTAAACATGTATGTAATAAGTTAAAGGAAACCTTATTAAACACTCATAACCTCACTATTGCGATGGTGTCCGTGGGAAGACATACAAGTTCTGTGGCAAGTCTGTCGGTTACGAAGGTTCTAAAATGAGCCAGTCAATTGGCTTCATGGTCAAAAATTGCGATTCTGGCTCTTCTAAATAGTGAAAGGAACCCAATTCAACTCTTCTCCCTCGACTTGATTATTGGACATGATTTCACAAATACAGAGAGCGTCAGCTTGCAGTTAACTTTTTCAACAACCCTTCCAATACGGCCATGGCAGAGAAAGTGTTGTTGTCAAAGGTTAACACATCCACATCTCACGGTGATGATATTTCTTCATCCCCAGAAACAGAATTAGTGTATTCGCTCTACATTCAATCAACCTTCCTTAGACACCAAATTTAGAAAATAAAATATGGAAATATATTTCCTGAAATTATTTAATTTGCTTCCTGATAATCCGATGAAAAAAAATCCTCCCTACTCTGATGATTCCTTACTAATTTTCCCTTGAGAAACACGTGGCTTAATTGTAAATATCTAATTTAGAAAGTGAACCAATATTTTGTGACAAGAGACAGCATGGGTAGTCAAATATTGGTCTTTTCAATGGAATTGCTTTATTTTCGTTGTGCTGGATGATTTTAATTTTCTTTTTCAAGCAACCAAGGATAATTCAAAAATCACTTTTCTTTTATATTTGTTTGTTCAAGCCCTGAATTTGCATAATGGACGAGACATATTGCAATCAATGGATTGTGTATCGTGCACCCTCCCACATCGTTTCCTGTCAATTGGCACGATAATCTACCAGTTAGAACACATCGATCGCATAGTTTTGAGGATACAGCCTTACGTCGTTCCCAGAAGCCCATGGTAGTATGAGACGCTTTGAGCCATTCCCAACATCATTTACAATTTTTCCTTAAGGTAGAACTTTTTCACTTTGTCGGCTATAAGGGTTTCTAATACATACATATATAGGTACACTACACACGACGCACGCTAATACTCATTCTTTAGGTTTAAAGCAGTGGGTTTAAAAAAGTTTCATTTACCGATGTCGGACAAAAATCCTAAGTATAAATCGATCGAATTCAACAAATCGCAAGACCCTTACTTACGATATCCCAATATCAGCTATAATTTTAAAGAATGAATTATACCATAAAAAGTTAAAATAATTTTCAATTTCAATTTAACCCTTCTCCCAGTCCACCCTTTGACCTTTTCTGAAGGTCTAAAACCTAATAGTCAAAGACTTTCATTCAATATTCATTTTGGATAATACCACTTAAATAAATTCTACCCGGCTTACAGTTTTCTAACAAAGGATTAACTAAATCAAACTCTCATTTTAATCTGACATAAAACAGCTACCATTTAAGGCTAATCTCTATCCTTACGAACAAATTATTTGGATTGAAAGGAGCCCTTGAAGATTGATAAATATTACACAAACGAACACGGGTTCGATCGACTTTTGTAAGCATAATATTCCGGAAGGGTATATGAGAGGTAATTTCTTTCATTTGCTCAAATAATGTAAAAAATGGAAATTGGAATCTCAAGGTGTTGGGGGTATGTATGTTATAACAGGAGATTACAAGATTCGTATCTTTTCACTCCGACAGAAATGGCATGTGTGTCCTTATATCTCTTTTCCTGTGATAGAAAAATATTTGCTAGAATTTCCATTGTATTCGATAACAAAGACAAATGTTTTGTTCGTTCGAATGTCAATGGAGTTCAGGATTATATTGTTCAAACTGAATGCTGGATAAAAAATTAGTCAATGATAAAATGTGCCTTACCTTAGTGAAGTGTTTAGTTGACTCAAGGAAACCTGAGCTGCATGTTTTTGATGCATAAAAATAATATTTTTTTTTTCTCAAATAGTTCCGGTTTGTAGAAAATTGTTTTTTCCTTAATTACTCTTTATTTCGTTGTTTGAAAAGAAATCAAGTTACAATTTCTTCAATAGTTAACATCCAAGCTGAGCCCACATCGATCTTTTTCTGTTTTAAAAAATTACCTATTTGATATTTCCAATATAACCGTTATGACTCAGAAGTTCAATACTAATACTATTCAGGGCAATTAAAACTTCTCAAATTGATTTCTGCTAGCTAATTACTTTCATATATGTACATTGTACATAGCTTTCAGCAAACGTCTCTTTAACATGTCGTTACCTTAATGACATCTGTCTGAGATAACATATAATCATAGTAATTATCTCTTTTGTTAACTCATATGTTAAGTACTGTTTTCTCGTCTTAAAGGACTTAATTACAAAAATAATATTCACAAACACAAGAACTGAAAATATAAGGACAATATTCTGTTTTTGTGAACAACTACTAAAAAATTTCATAAGATCCATTTATATAACATAAATAGATCCATCAGATTTAATCTCTCTATAACCAGCCATTTGAATCTAATTGTTAATTCTTGAGGCCAAAAAAGGATATTTACATTTTGAATAAGAAATGGTATGAAAAACAGAAGGAAATGTGGGTGTTTTGGTGTAGAAATGATTCCATTTGCTTTTGGGATTGCGGCCAAAATGTCTCTTAATATCATTTGGCTTGGAACTGTATATCTTGCGATTAAAATGACGCCTACTTTTTCTCAATGACTTGTCAGTTGTACTTAATACTTTAAGAAACAAAAGAAAATCACAAGAAAAAAAGTAAAACAGCTACAGACAGACAGACAATTCTGTTCACATGTCATTGGGGATTTAAATTTTACTTGGAATAATTATGTTATTGCGCTTTGGTTTTATTGTTGTCTGTCTCTTAATTTTGGATGTTGGCACAAAGATTTTATCTTAATTTGGAATTAATTTTGTTGTTTCTGTTGTTTTTTTTTAAATGTTTTAGCTATTGTCAGGATTGCAGAGTGTCTTTGGTGTTGATGCAAATTAACATTCATTTATTTATTGACACTCAGGGACTTTTTTCAATGTAGTTTGGAAGTTCTGAATCGTTCTGATGAAATGTTGAAAAGTTTGAAATTTTTTAGGGTTTTTTAAATTATAAAAAAACACAAGAAACAAAAAAACATAAATCCTAAGGCGCCAAATACCTTTAGAAGATGAATAAGTCCAAATACCTACGTTACCTTTCATAAGGCCGTTTTTTTTAAAGATTTTCTCGAAAAATTAAAGTGCGATCAGCGTATTTTTTTTTCTGACTGTACGTATGTATATATTTCAATAATATTCTTAAAACTTTTTTTTTCAAAATTCTGTATGACGAAAACAAAATTTATAGTTACAATTTTTCAATACTGCAAACATAAATTAATCTTAAGACATTTTTGAAAAATTTTATGTATGTATAAACAATTAATTAAAAGAAAATCGCTCCACAGAATTTAATAAAAAAAAGTTGAAATCAACAATTTCTTAAGAAATGTTTACATCAATTTTTCTAAGATAAAATATGTTTTTGCGGTTTATATTTAAATTATTATTTATGAATGTTAATTTCATGTTTTTAGTAAATTTTGTTTGTTTGTTGAGTTTTGGATTACAGAAGCAAGCTCGTATAACTCAGGCGTGCACATTTTTTCTTGGTTATTTATGCTTTTTCGGTTTTTACACTAGGTGCGTTCCATTGGGTCCCATGGCCATTATCTACTGCTAAGTACTTCTGAACTACTTTTACCCTGTACCCAAGTAGTTCCTCGAAGTAGTTAAGATCTTAGTTGACGCGATGTGGCGAAGACATGAATAAAGAGAATTTTAAGGGAATTCAGTTTGGTGCCTTAAATGAAGTTTGAGTCATGATTGAAACGTCATTTTACGCTAGTATCATACTTAATTTGTTCATTAGCGGACTTTCATTTTTCGCCAATGTATATACAAATTAATGTTGGACTTGAAGTTTCTCTCAGAATTAATAATTTTGCAACTGATCACGAAACAAATATTTATAAGGTTTTAACTTGCGACATATAGAATATACGAGATTTTGATCAAATATGACATTACGATGATAGAGAAGTCGAAAAAAGTGGGTCGGCGATTCGGTCCGTCTATCTGATTATCTGTCTGTAAACATTTACAGCCTTAATCACTGGTTCAATTAGCTTCAACTTTGAAAAAAACTTGGTTTAGCGAATTCGGGTGGGTGGTTTTAATTTAAAAATATAAATTTAGGGAACTTAGCCACCATATATTTCTTTCAGCCAAAAACCGGCTCCTATGTTTTTGTTAACCATACTTTTTATTTATATTTTTTTCGGAACACTGGTGTTTTTAATGTAAGAAATTTATTTTTGTATTGCTCCAAAACGGTACTCTCATAGAACCGTATTTTGTTATATGATTTTCTGGAAAATAGGAGTCCGATAGGCGTGATTATTTTATGAGGAGTGTAAGTGCATATTGTCAAAACAACATTTTGCTGTTAAAACAATTTTAAACATTTTTTTGGATTTAAACAAAATATTTTAAAACTTTATTTTCAAAACTCTGTATCTCAAAAACGAATCAATATAAAAATTTTTATTTCAAATGCTAAACGTATATTATAACATGTTCTTGAATACTGCATACCCATATTTATTTAGGGGATTTTTTAAAAATTGTATACATACGAAATTAATTTAAGAAAAACCGCTCCAAGGTTTTTTTCAATTTGAAAATCAATAATTTTTATGAAATGTGATGCAGTCAATTTTCTTCAGGGAAAATATATGTTTTTGAGGTACTTGACTCATTTTTAAATTTATTTATGATTTTTAACGTTTTTTTTTAAATTTTTTAAGTTAAGTTTTGGATGAAGGAGAAAGTTCGTATGACCTAGTCGTGTACATTTTTTATTTAAAATTAGCAATCCCCAATTGAATGAGTTAAGAAAAGGAGATCACTTTAAGAAGTATTTTAATTTTTTTATTTTTATAAAAATTTTATTTTTATTAAAAATTAAAATTTATTTCAGTAGGAAGAGATGTCAAAGTAAAAAAATTTATTTTATTAGAAGCTTGAAAAAGTCTCGTTTGCAAGCGTTTCTTGTCCGATAAGTTTTCAAGCTGGCCGGTTTGCGGGGCGAATTCTTCAGTTAAACGTGACTGTTCACCGAATGTGGATCCCGGCGCATAATACTGGAGATTTTTCGTCGGCGAGTTGAACTCACCGCACCGTTGCATTGTAGTGTATTTCGCCACCAGGATAGGTTCTCATTTCTTGCACTCTAAATGGTGTTCCTGCTATTGCTGATCTTTCAACACCCGACTTCGGGAACACATCAGTCCATTGCCCGAGCATCGATTGCTCAAGTCCAAATTGTTGTCTGGCCGCTCACCTGAGTTCAAGCACAATTCGTCACTAGACACAAGTAGTTCTGGGCAATTTCCAACTCGAGCAGGGAGTTGGGGTCATCCAACGACGACAAGACCTGTGAGATGACTTGGCAGAGCACTCATTTTCGGAGTGCTTTTTACAGCTGCTGCAACTGCGGTCGCAGATTGCAGGGCATAACTGTTCGTTGCGAATACATCATTCTTATTCTTAGCGAAGACGTCAATGTCGACTGGCTACTAACAGACACACGGACACGCATGCGGTGAGCCCATACAACTAGCTCCATTTGTCCTGCAAACTATCCTGCAGAGAAATATTATGTGGATCACGACATTGCAATTGGACTACTCCATGCGAATTATAATGATCGATTACATTGTTTTTCACCGTATTATGCAGGCGCATCGAAACGTTCTGACGCAGCAAAGCGCTGTAATTATGGTTTGTGGTCCGGTATCATCCAGAGAGGTCGAAGTGACTGGCCAGTGTGACCTATAGAAGAGATATTCCAAAAAGGAATGAAGGAAGATGTGTTCTGTTAATGTGCTGTGCTACGCACAAAAATATGTATGTTCGATTGATATACAAACCTTAAAAGCATCCCTGAAATTGTGACTCATGATTTTGTAGAGGAAAGGATTGATGCACGTCGACAGGAAGTAAATTACACCGGAGATGTAGGTTAGTTTTGCGTATATCTCATTGTAGAGTGGGGAGGTGTCACCGACGACGCTCGAACCGTAAACTAACATTAGTCGGTGGGCGTGAGGTGGCGCCCAAACCAGGGTAAAGGCCACTGCCACAGCTACTGCAAGAAACAATACAAAACAAAAATACTTTTTAAGTTTTAATCGAAAAGTTGTAGTCTCTTCATATTTTGTTTTTAAATTCTTTAAAAAAAAAATCAAATGGCGACAACATCCCACTATCCCACCAAACTTTTGCTGTTGAAGAGAAAATACATTTTCAGAATTTCACTAAAGGAAGGGTGAGGCTTGTGAAGGTACAAAAAAAAGTGTAAAATGTAAATTTGGATTATAAAATAAAACTGTCAATATCAGACAGCCATGAACTGAGCTCAGCGTTGGTCGTGAGAATATCCGAGACTGTTGTTGAGAGTTATGACTGAGTCTGTTTGGTATTAATCTTTATTGGCAGATTGCAAAATTCCTGCCAGTTTATATTTGAGTGCATTTTCAATTGAATCAGAATTCAACTTAAATTTGAAAAAAAAAGTGTGAGAGATTGTTTAAGTGGTACGAATAGTGGGGTATTGTGAGTTTCCTTTACGACGTCTCTTGAATGAAATGACAAATGTACATGTGAAAGGTTATTATTTATTTTCGGTGAAAAGTTAAGGAAAGGATATTTTGCAGGAAATTGAAGCCGATTAATTCAATGGACGATTCAATTCGCGTGACATGATTGATGCATACGAATAAATTGCTTATTAAATTAAATACGCAAGTCGTTAAGACATAACTCACTATTATTTATTATTTTTCAGAAATTCTTCTATACACATGCGTCTGATCTGGCTGCTATCTACAAAACTTAGATGCATTGAAAGCTTGAGTATAAGTTCCATCTGGGGCTGGTGGTGGATAGATGCTCCAGGTACACACCATCCTCGAACATTTTATAGAAAAAAGAGTTCTAAGTATGATTGGTGATAAAGGCATTTCTCACTCATTCACTTCGTTAGGACACCATCGTAACTTTTCGCATCACTTTCTGTTTTATTGTTACTTCTAAGGTATTTGTTGAAAAGAAGAAGTTGAATTCCTGCCCTTAAACCCCGTAATACTCATGCTTGAAGGAATGCATATCAGTTTACCCTCGATCCCAACTTCGGACGTACTCTCAAGTAAAGGGAATCGTTCTTTGACCGTACTAAGTGAATTTGGGACTCTCTTCCACATTTTGTCTTTCCCAAGCATTGCAATGTTCAGGAACTTAAAACCAACGTACACCAACACCTTGTTTCTAACCCCTCCCTTCGTTCCTTATGCACTGTATCTCTTGCATAATAAGGGAATAAAAAATCCCTTGAGTGGATGCAATCTATGAATGAAAAAAAAATATCTGGTCAACTAACCTAACCTGAAACTTGTTCATTAATAAATTGCTCACTCAATTATAGCGATTTAAAGGTGATCCCAAAAGCTCGCCACCTAGGTAAAATTGCTGAAAGAAAATGTATTTCTTTATGTTAATTAGCCTCCTTTTAGTTCGATACACTTTTTCCAGCGATTTTCAAAAAACTTTGATACCCTGTTTACAGTTAGAATTTTCGACCTCCATAAAAGTAGCCATCAACAGCAGACTCCACTTTTTCATTGTTGGGAAATCTCTTTCTACCGAGCAATATCTTCAAGTTTGAAAATAGAAAATAATCCGTGAAACTAGATCTGGCGAATATGGTGCGTGAGGAAGTAATTCGAACTTAAAATCATTAATTTTGGCCAACGAAATACTGGATGGGTGAATTGTTGTATTGTCGTGATGAAACAAAACTTTCTTGTTCTCTACATGGCGACGTTGCAATAAATTCGCCTAATTCTCGCCGCTAATTGCTTTTTGAAGAAAATCTATGAAACTTACACCACGTGCATCCCAATGATAGTGTCGCTATGATTTTGCAAGCTGATATAACTGTCTTTGTTTACTTACCTTGAATTCAATCCTCACCTCTCAGTGCATTGTATTGACTGTGAGACATTTGTGAAGTGTTTGGCAACATTTCGTAGAATTTAAGCCGAGTTATTAAGAAGATTCATGACCATACATGAAACATATTATGTCTAAATGGGAAAATTGTTCGACGGATTTTCGGTCCCGTATGCGACGATGGCGAATTGAGAAATAGCTTAAACCGCGTACGAGCTGTACCATGATGATGATGACGATGAGGAAGCCAAGAAAAGACGACTACATTGGTTCAGCCACATTGAACGACTGGACGACCACTCTCTAGCCAAAAAAGTCGCAGCTCCCCTGGTTCGTTATGACAAAGAAGACCGAACGGTACAAGCAATAAGCCACTGCGTATACCAGAGAGCTTGGTTATAGCGACTGGAGAGTGCATGCAAAGGACCGTTCCCGATAAAAGACTGCAGTGTCTCAGGCTGAGATCCTTCATGAAGTAAGTAAGTATACGGTGTACTGTACAGTGTACACCTCTTTTTATTACACAGGAAATTAATAGTCTTCATAACTTATATTCTTTTCCTATATTCTTAGAAATAATAATCTTGTATAATATTATCCTCAGTTACAAATGAAATCGATCTTAAAAATTCCTTTGCTATAGAATCTCAATTTAATGGAATGGGACTGTTTTTTTTTCGTTATTTACATTTCCAATCCTTATAAAGAGACGAAATTCAAAGTTCACCTTTTATGGCTGACTTAGACTTTGAATTTTATCATGGCCCATGGATTATATATAACTTCTTAATAAAATCTCTTACTTAGGTCTTTCTTTCTGAGAAAAAAATAACGAATTTATTCAAACAATAATCGCGTTTCATAATTTTAATAAGGACCTTCACCTTTGTTTGAAGCCCTAGAGAAATATCTAATGAAAGTAAAAGTTCAAAGTCTTCATTCTTTAACAACCTGATGATAGGAAACTTCTTAAATATTGATGTCTTGCCTCATGCCTTTATAATAAAAAATGTGCACGACTGGGTCGTACGAACTTGCTCCTGCAGGCTAAAACTAAATATTTATGATTACTTAAATTGCAAAAAGTAGTGTTAAAATAAGAGATATACTATAAGCAATTCTGATTACACTCTTACTTACAGCTTACACGTAACTCACAAAAAAAAACTCAATATATAAAAATAATTAGAATTCATTAAGAAAATTAAAATTTGAAAATGAACCTCGTAAAAACATTTCATTCCAA
>CAKKXW010000003.1:57520035-57544479 GCA_920937365.1 Sphaerophoria rueppellii
TTTAGTTAGACAACAGAATTTATTAACAAGAAGGGAGACTGCAGTTAACTGTAAGGAGATCGAAGAATTTTTTATACTATTGTTTATGTTAAATACAGAACTAGTATAGGCCTTTTGCACAACTCGAAAGGAAGAAGCAAGAAGTGTTGAGGATGTGTTCTTTCTTTCCTAAACGAATAATAACTAAAAAAAAGACCAATGACGGTGGATTAAATAGAAAATGCATGCAAATACAACTCAGACAAAGAAAAGTACTTTTCTTGCATCATTCCTTTCTTCGCTTTGCTTGTCGAGGTATTTTTAAAACTTGAACACCAACACTTACCGCATTGTTTGAGGATATAAAAAAAAATCAATAATAAGCAAATCCTTTCTTTCTTGTGTAGGAGTTGTGAAGAACGAAGAAGGAAAGCTCAACACGTTTTCCGGATATGATCAAGACATAAATTGTATTTGTTATCATATTTTTTAAGAAGCTAGAGGAATGTCAATTGACGTCAGAGGGAAGAACAATTATTTAAGACAACAGATTGATTTAGGCTAGTTCTTATGAAATGAAAGACCTTTGTAGGTTGTGTTTATTGATGCTTTCTTCAAATAAACCAAAAATAATAAGCCTAACTTAAGGCAGGGATTGCTCTTTTATAGTTTAACAAATGTTGTGAGAATAAGAAACGAAATCTTCACTTCTCATTCTCTTTTGTTCTCTTGAATATTCTGGAGAAGAGATAGCAAAGCCATCTTCTTGTTCATCGCAATTTAGACGAAATAATATCCGGCATTCTCAAAAACGTAAAGAAGGAATTTGTCCGTTAAGGGTTCCAACCTTGTTAACTTGGACGAATCAGTAACAATTTGTATTTGCCAAAAGGACTTCATATTTAGGTTTTGTTAGGTATTTTGAAAGTCATGATTTGATTTCTATTGGGTTGAGTAGACATGGTTATTATTTTCTACCATAAAATTCCATAAAAATTAAAAAAACAACGTTTGCTGGGTCAGCGAGTAAGAAAATACAGCCTTTATTACTTCTGACTACTGTAGTTTTCTCTTAGTGAAAGAGTTTGTTAAGTCGGATAAGTATTTCCGAAGATTAACCCTTCAATTAAACAAAACTAAGAACTTCGCATCTCTTAATAACAATAGGTATGGAAGGAGAGAATTTCAAAAAAGTGTTCCAAAAAGAGCATATCAAAGAACTTCTCTCCATTCGAGTCTTAAATAAGTCGATGATTAAAATGATTTTTCTAGATGATTTTAAATTTTAGCGAAATTGTATGTTTTCATAAAAAAGTGACTATCGAAATCATGAAGAAGTTCTGCACGACAATAATTCAGTGTGGTTTTCTTTTTTTTATAAACAGAACCTACTATTTATCTTCATGTGGAAAAAATAAAAACATTTTGGCTTACGTTTCTTTCGATTGCGTCGAATATTATAGCATTACTTTCAGGGAGTGCTTGAAGCAATGTGACTCAAAGAACTCATCAAAGTATACGTGATTGGAAGTTCATTCAATAGTATTGGCTGAAATGTCAAAAGTCTTCCAAAAGCAACCAATGAGCTTTCAATTGCCAATTTTCTATCAAATGAAAATTTTCTGTTTATACGGTTGGACATTTTTTTCCAAAAATTAATCAATTTATTGGAAGAAAATTGGCTGTCAATTTTCGACAATATTTTGTCATCCAATTAAAAACTTCCAGTGACGTGAAATAATGCCCCATCTAAAATGTGCCCTTATTTCCATGCTGAAATTGAAGTAACACCCGACGGGCCTTATTTCAATTGCATTACGGAAATAAAGCCGCATGAGAAAACTTTCAATAGGGCTTAGTTTCCATGCCAACTTGGAAATAAGACCCCTTTTTACCGCTGTTGGCAAGCTCTTAAACAGAGATTTACCTGCCATTGCACCAATATGCTTAACAATAACTGTTGTTTAAATGTGAAGAACATCACTTTCATGATTTGTGAATCAGTTGTTTATGAAAAAGTGCAGTGATAAGTGCTCCATTTAAGAGAGAAAAAAATATTTTGATGAGTAAATGATGGAGAACAATTTTTTGATTATTTGCAAAATTTGAAAGTTTAAAAATTTTAGCGCTCAAAAACTGACCTTCAAAAGTGGTTATCCTTTGAATTTTTAGAATTGTATTTTGAAACTTAGTTTTTTGACAGTTGAAATTTTTGAACACTCTACTATGAAGGCAAATAATCAAATAACTAAAACAGAAAAACGAAATAAGGCCCCACGGTTCTTATTTCGTACTTGCAATGGAAATAAGACCGCAACCTTGGTAAGGGTCTTATTTCCATAAGAAATGGGCGTTATTTCACGTCACCAAAATTTCCTATTGAAGAATTGAAATCATAATTTTTTGGAAAAGGTGATTAAGAGTGGCAAATAATGATACAAATTATATTCAAAGACATATATAGTAAAGAATCAATGCTTTTTTTCGAAGAACAACATAGGCTGAATTTCCAAGAGATCAAGACACTGTCGGTTGTTCCCTGGTCCATTTGGCCTTACATTCATTGACGGCCATCCCAATGGCGTCTCCAACCTACTTCAAGCCAAACTGTGTTTTTAGGAAGCTTATTCTCTGCATAACCTGCATCTAAAAAACATATTCCAGTCTCGATGTCCCGAAAAAGCTGTACAATTGGAAGAAAATTAGTGTTGCCAATTTATTTTTTCTGTTACTTTTGAGGAAAAAATTTGAGTGTTTACATGATTGAAAGAAAATTGGAGAAAATTTGTATCGGAAAATTGACCAATATTGGATGATCTTCCAATCGTGTAAACTTAGCTTTATCTTTTTTTTTGTTTATTTAATTGGATCTCTTGTAGTGTCCGTAGCTTAGTGGTAAGGTGCGTTGGCTGCTAAGCAGAATGTCGTGGGTTCGAATCCTACTCGGGCCCAAAGTTTTTATTTCATCTTTCACGAACACTGCCTCTCGCGAAGAACTGACAAAACTTCCAAGAGTATTATCTGTCATGAAAAAGTGCTTCTCAACTTTGCCGTTCGGAATCGGCGTTAAATTGTAGGTCCCCTCAATTCTTAACACGCACCTAGAGAATTGTTGATGAGAGTAAGCCACTTAGGCCTTGGCTCTTCAAGAGCTGTCGCGCCACTCTATTTATTATTTTTTAATTGGATCTCTTACTCACTTGCTCATTCAAACACTTTTATTCACTTCTTACTCGTTTTTTATTGCTTTATAACGTTTACTTAAATTGATTAAAATTTTCTGCGATGATCTTTCTATAGTTTAACAGGAGTGTTATCTGATACTAGGACTTGAAAAGGATTTTCAATTATTTTGAACCCTCTTTTCAAAAAAATAAAATGAAAGCATAAAATGTTTATGTTCGTATTTCTTCTTCAATATGTTTTCTCAAAGTCAATCATAACATAAAGACCCAGCAATGCGAACTTTTCAACAAATTGCTCAAATTTTGTTCGTATCTCAATTTTAACAACATGTAGGTACTTTATGCAAATTGTTGACAGCAAACTTATTAGAAACAAAATTTTGTATGTAACTGGAAAAGGATTTTTTTATTTTTCAAAGCATTTTGATCTTTCTTAAACACTTTGTCTAATGTGAAAACTTTTCGAATACCCACTTAGAACTTATACATCAGCCACTAATGGCAAACCATACAAAAAAAAACGTGCCACACAAGTTTTTTACAAACTCTTTTGATGGAGCTCTTAGACCTAAAAACATTATTTTTATTTGTTTTTTGTTTTTTTTTTTTTTTGTAAAATGCATCAAAAAAGAAGCTTACATCAACTTTTTTATAAATCGTGTTGAGTGCGGGCTGTCAACACAATATAATGGATAAAATTAAGCACGCAGAATGTATTTTGCAACATTTAATGAAAACTCAAACTTTTATTGGAGACATGAACTTAAAATGGTAAACTTTTTTTGTCATGTAATAGTTTCTTGCTGAACAAAGCAATCAATAAGTGAAAGTTTACGGCTGGGTTTCATAGAAAAATTCTCAGGATTGTCTTCGAATCGTTTTTTTTTTTTTTTTGTATTAAAACTTAATTTTAGAATGGTACGTCAATAAGAGTACAAGAGTCTTATGTTTGGGAAAGTATTTCATCAGACAGATAAATTCAAAGTTAAGAGTATTTGAGCATAAAAAAAAAATGCTGGTGTTTTGTTGATATCTCTATTCAGAATTTTCAGTGAAACAAATAAAGAGCAAAATACAAACTTTAATTGATAGTGAAATTCCTAACAAAAAACCAAAAACATTCTGTCACTATGGCCTTTTTTATTAATGTGGGTGTTTGTGAACAATTATCTAAGAAAATAATTTCAAATGTATTGAAAAACATCTATGTAGGTACTCTTCTATTAGTGGAATATTGGAAAAGTACATGGTCACTGGAGGTATTCAGGAATATGGAAAATGCCAACATAGTAATAGAAACAGTCCTCCAGCAGTAATTTGCTCATAACTTCTAAAGAAAAGTGGCGAACTCGTAAATTGAACGCTGCTTACACTAAGAATAGATGAAATATAAATATGCTTCTATCTTCAAGCTTAAGCGCTTCAAGATGATAATCCTTGTAAAGGGTCGTACTTGCTTTGATTGAAGGATAAAGTATGAACTGTTGTGTGGGTAACTTTGCGAAAAGTTCATTGTGCAAGGTCTATTAAAATCAGCCTTGTAAAATATCTTGTAGTTGAGGTAACGAAATTCATAATTCTTATAATTTCTTGGAGTAAACGTATCTTACATTATAAATATTGATGGATATTTTGTTAAAATAAATATCGCAACCTGCCTGCCTATACAACTGAAAAAATTAAATAATTTAAAACGAGACTTTAAACTTAAGTTGAAGAAAATATTGATGGTTCAACTGGAAAACAGATTTTTGTCCGACTGACCTGACAAAAGAAATTTTTATTCAGTTTGTTGTTTCTATCTTTTGCTTTCAACCATTGAGTTCGTTGAGTTATCACAGGTTAATTTATTTTTCAAGAAGTTAGTCAAAATTGTATTTAAAACTATGCATTTATAAATTAAAATAATAAATATAAATAAATTTGTATGGAAAATTATTTTTACTTAATTTTTAGCAAAGAACATAATTTGAATATTGTATGTAGGTTATCGGTGAATTATTCTGTGAGAAAAAAAAGGAAGAAAACGAGATTTTACTTAGCTACTTTCTCTTAAATGCCTATAACTATAAATCCGCTTAAGTTTTTTGATATTAAAAATTGAAGCCATTAGATTACACCAAATCACGGCCTACAATATACAGAATGCATGTAGTGAAGAGAATCCTTCACTTAGGTTTTTCATCTAGTAGAACTCGAATAAAATCAATTTTGTCGTAGACAAATATTATTGGCCACAAGAGTCCTTAAGGTCTTCAAGTGTCCTAACAATATCGTCGAATGAAAACACTGAAGTTAATTTAAATTATGTTTATTCAAACAGCTTCTGAATTCAACTAAAACTAAAACATATTTCACGAGCTTTTATACTCGATAATTTTGACATATTAATTATACCTAAACAATATTAATTTTAATAAAAACTGAACAGTAACAAAATGTAAAGTATCTAGTAATGTAAATGAGATAAGGTAATAATGCGAATAAAGAATAAAAGCAGGGTTGACTCGTTATACGCATGAATCTAGAATATGCACAAATGTTATTCATTTGTTCCATTTCCCAGAATATCACTGTTAGATATTATCGAATGCTCGACATTAGATAACAAAATGCTTAATCAAGCTCAGTAGACGGCACTACGTAGTAAATACCTTTCTTCGAATTACTAAGTCATAACTTCCGTGTTTCTTTCTAATCTCGCGTCCATTCAAGCACAATCAGAAAAGAAATGAAATGGATTTGAAACATCGATTTGATGGCAAGCAAAAGTAAAAAAAAAAAAATATGAGTGCGACTCATGTAGTCCACCACACCTCTTACTTCCCAGAGTAGAAAAATGAGTAAGACATTATTTGTTTTTTTGTATGGTTCATAATATATACACGTACGTTGGTTTTAAAAGTCAGATTTCATAAAACTGATGATTTGAGGACATACATTAAGTACATTGAATAATAGTGGCGCCATCTGCCAAGATTTGGTCGTACCAACTTGTGGACTCATGAGCAACTACTTTGGATAGTAAAACACAGCCTATAGGCTTCTATAGTAGTTTTCTATTTGTGAAAGAATGTTTCTAATCGGAATAGTATATCCGAAGATTAACATTTAAATGGCAAAACAGCGTTTGGTGGGTCAGCTAGTAATCAAGTATAGTCTATGATACTCCTGAATAATTTTTTTTCACACTAACTATAAGATTGTTGAAATTATTGCAGAAATTATCATAATTTTCATTTTATTAGGGTTGTCTTAGATTTTTGATTGCCATTAAAAAACCGCGAAGCTGATGTCACTCAAAACCTAATCAGCTCTTCACAACACAATACCGCGTCGAATGAGACCAGTTTTATGACAATACGATGAGTGGTTCGAGAGATAATCAAGCTGAAAAAACGTAACGCAAGTACGCACATGCGAACACACACCCAGACATCATTATAAAAACACTTGATTCATTCGGATTCTAGTGACCTCGAAACATTAAGATATGCAAAAATTGGAGATTCACAAATTCGGACCCATTAAAATAACTTCCTCTGGGAAGTTCAACATCCTGTGTGATAAATTTTTGTATGTAAGTTTAATTTATTTATTTTTATGTATAGAAGAAGCACTTTTTTTCAATAAAAAGAAAAAAACAGAAAAAAAATATCCAAGCGAAAACATTTCCCATGAATTTGAAATGCTTCCAAATGAGTAAAAACACCAAACAACGCAATTAATTTACCAACTTTAAGTGTCTACTGAGAAGATTTGTAACACGTTCAGCATAAAGTTTTGTAACAAAGCCAACTTGATTCAACTATTGAGCAATCAGAACCACAATCCTGTAATTTTAACAATATGCACTATTTTCAAGCCGAAAGCAATGAAAACAATATTTGTTCATCGCTGCAACTTTTTCATCCTTCCTCTGCATGCTGAATGCAAACGGAAAGACAAAAACAAATAACGGTAAACAAAAATAGGTAGATAGTATCTACTAGATACATCTTCTTTAGGGTTTCCTTGTTGGGGATAATAATTTGGCAAAAGATATTTTCCCAAAAGAATGCAAAACTTATTCAGACGTGAAATATTATGATTTTAATAGCGTGTTACATGCATACCAAAGAATTAAGAATTGTGTTTTGAAGGAGAAGGGCCTCTGTTACGGATGTGGAAAACAAGTTGAATTTCAAATGAATGAATTCAAAAAGAAGGATGCTGCTACGTTTTATTGTTATAACATCCTCAGTCTTGTCAAAGTGTGTTTTTGCGAGGCAGTCCTGAATCTTAAAGCAATTCATTTTATAAACCTGAACACTTGTGTTATGTCTTTGCAGTTGAATAACATTTGTTTATTTAAGATTTTATTATTTGAATATTGTTGATTACGTAATTAATTATTATCAATTCTTTTGCACTATACACAAAAATAAATATATAAATAGAATGGCGCGTAAGCGTCATTGAATTGTTAAAATCAATTCATTTGTCTTTGGTACACCAAATTAAACTTTTTTAAATCGTCACAATTTTTACTTGCGACATAAAGAATATGTGGCAAGTATGTATTGAATTAGTACAGATAAGAAAGTTGAGATTTTGATGAGGTACACCGAAAGAAAAAACATTGGTTGATTTAAACACACTTCATTGTTAATCAACAATTTGACAAAAGTTGTGAAATTAAACAAGCTTTTTGATTGAAACAAATAAGATCGCATGTTTAAATCAACAATGCAGCCGTGATCAATTTTTATTTTGGTGAGTAAAATTAAAATGTTTAAATTAAGCATGTTACTAGTTGATTTGAATATTCTCTTATACTACAGCAAGAATGTCATAGTTGAATTTATACTTGATCAACAACAAACGTGTTTAATTAACAATTCAACTTAATATTATGAAAAGTGACAATGATAAACAACGTATCATATTCAAGTATCACTTATAATGTTTGATCAACAATGAAAGTATTTAACCAACCACAAGAATATGCTCGATCAACAATGTTCATATTTAACCAATCACCATAATTGTTGAGGCAACACAAACATTGTTAAAGTGTCGCAATCATTTTCAATTAGAATACTTTTCGAACTTGAAGTATCACGTGTATGTTCAATAGAAAACTTGTATTGTTTGGTCAGCAAAAATCTTGTATATTTGAGTTTTAATGCATTCGTTTCGTTGTTCATTAGTTTAGCTTTTTGGTGAATAAGACGTGTGTAGTGAATAAGAGTTTGTTTAAAAAACATTTATTGCTTAACAAATAGATACGAAACAACACCAGTACCAGAAATGTAATTTCTAAGGTAAGTTTTTAAACAATAAATTAACACGGAACTCTGAAACTGTATAGTATCTTCGTCGTCCCCATACTAACAATTTTGTTAAAATTCATAAAACGAAATAAATCAAGTCTTAATCTAGTCCGACATTATTATGTTATTTATGCAGGACGTAAATTATGGTGTTCCGTGCTAATTTTCATCGATATGCTAATCGTTCCGAATTTGAAAAGTAAAAAAAGGTTATTAATGTACTTCATTTCTTAACTATATTTCTTAAACAGAAAATATTTTGTTCCACCTCCAAGAGGATCAGGAGTGAATCAATCAGAAGATAGCAGGTTCTTCAATTCTGAAAAAAGGTGCAGAAGCGTTGATATCTTTCACAAGATGAAGAGTTTTAAGCATCTGAAGGTAAGCGGTTTCTAATACTATAGTTTCATGTTTTTTTCGCTTATCGACATTATGTTTATGTTTTCAAAGCTTTCTTGCTGAAAATAATGGCTTCAACTTAGCAATAAACCACGGAACGAGGTTATACTGAGGAGAGGAGTAAGAACATTTTTATGACCTAAGAAGACAAGATGTTAATTTATTGGCCCCTTTTTAAACGCTCTGTCGGGAAAACATTGGTAAATCTTGCATTCTTCATTTGTTAAAAAAGTAGTTTTTCCTTTATGTAGTATCACATTCGATCATCAAATTAATTTATTTCTGAAACACATTTTACAAAGTATCTAGCTGATTAATATACATGTACAAATATCTATTCCAAACACTAACATTAAACGCGTTAAATTTTGTAATATTAAATAAGTTTTATATTATATTATTTCAATAAAATATGTTTAAGGAAAATTAATTGTAGTGGTTTTTCATTTCCTTGGACTTCTCTGGTGGATAAACAAAACTGTAAGTATGCTTATATCGAAAAAGAAAATATTTGCTTACCCACTTCCATTGATAACATATTTGTTTTTTTAATATCACAAGCGATATGTATCAATAAAGATCACCATATTACTCGTTTTAATTTAGCAGAACAATTTCCAACCAAAAGTTTTGAACATTTAAGGAAACAAGATTTAGATGTTCATACAACTATAAACGTTTTTGATCAAAAACGAGTTTAGCCAAATTCGTATTAAATCAAGCACAAAAATTGTAACACTATAATATCTCATAGTTAAGGAAACACTAAATCGTTGTTCATCAACAACGATATTGATTATTTTCGCACAATGATTGTCAGTCAACAATGCTTATAATATTTAAGTGAACACCATTTTCATGTTTGTTTTACTACAATCGTGATTGGTTAACAATGAAATTGACAATGACGTTATTGTTTTGAACAATGAACATTGTATCATTTAAATAAAAAAAATTAAACATATTCGTGCTTGACGCAAAAACAAACAAGATTATTGTTTGATTTTACCAAGGTTTTTTTTTCGGTGTATGACATTACGATGATAGAGAAGTCGAAAAAAGTGGGTCCGGGGATTCCGTCCGTCTGTCTGTTTGTCTGTCTGTAAACGCATCTACTGGTCCGATTGACTTCAAACTTAAAAATTAGAGGTTTGAGCGATTTCGCGTGAGTCGTTTTTTTTTGGTTTTTTATTTTAAGATAAAAAGATAAAAAATTATGGTAGCCACCATACAAATTTTTTGGCCAAAAACCAAAACTTAATAAAAAAAAGCCGTTTCGGCTTCGACGATTTTCATAAAAAAAAATCAATAAATCAAGTATAATTTTTAAATCTGTTTGGCATTTAAATTTTAAGAATAGAATGTATTTACGAGGTAAATATTCAAACTTTAATCTTTTCTTTTAATGAATTTTAATTATTTATATAAATGTGTTATGCTTTTTTTTGGAGTTAAGTGTAAGTTGGTGCATGGCAATTAACTTTCCACCTAAAAACAAAAGTCTAGGGATAACCTTGTTTCTTAATGTATGTGTTAAAAGCATTACTACACAGTTCAATAATTGGAAACAAATTAATAAATAGTTTTTTTTTCTTTTTAATCTCAATACTACGCCCAAGCCTTACCAAATAATTGGAATAATATGCAAGTATATGTCATTTAAATATATTTTTTGTCAACTCTTCAGCTGAGAATGGAGGTGGATATAGAAAGAACAAACATATATGTACAAAATTAAAATTCATTTTAATACATTGAAACAATCATCTATAAGCAAAGAAAATAAACAAAAAAGAATGAACAATCAACAGTAAAATAACGAAAATGCTACAGCTACATGAAGTGTTTGCTTAGTTGTTTTGTACGTAGAGGAAGACGGTAGACGTACACAAGAAATGTGGCCCTTTTCACAAATAATAACATCTATATCTATATATATGCACTTCTATAGACATCCAGATTATCAGAGTTAAAATAAAGACCCATTTCCGATAATGACTCATAATGTGATTGGTTTTTTTGATTTGGCTTATTTTGTAAGGTTTATAAAAATAATCTCTTTATAATAACTGGTATTTTGCTTTTAGTTTAGGAATTTTTTTTTTTGTTGGGCAGCGGGGACTAGTTTAAAATTCAAACTGTAACTCATTAAAGATGTTACAAATCACCAACCCATTTATCCAGAATAAGTTTCTACTATAGTATGGAAAGCTACAAGTGTTTAAAGGGAAAACATTCCAATAAGAAATAAAACAATGAATACTTGTATACTTAGTTCATTGATCGGGCGAAAAACTGTATTGTTTTTGTTGGGAATTCATTTAAAAAATTTCAACATGTAATTCCTGTATGAACCAGTAAATTAAGTCAAAATCTCAAAAAATAATCTGAAGGGAATAATGTCAAATAAGCCGTCACTCAACCAACTGCCTATGAAATATCCATCTTTTCCCTAGGAACGCAAATTGCTCCTCAACTATTCCACTCCATCTGCTTAATAAACATTAGCATTGGACTTTCGTTAGGCTGAGAGAGTCATTTTAAAACAAATTAGACAGAGTTCCGCAGAGAATGACGTTTCGTTCCTGTCATCATTATTTAATTTCCATCCCCACTATTAAAGCTTTTTTCTAATTTTGTTGTCATTTGATGCAAATCCATAATCCTATATCTATAGGGTGGCCGCAAGTAGTCGTTGTGATCCTGATGTCTTAGGTTAGATGTCAAAGACGTTTAAATTCCACCACAGCCCGTTTAAGTAGTTCAACTTCAGGATGCAATTTTGTAGGCTATGTCCGACTTTATTTTTAGAAATTTGGGAGCTAATAAGAATAACATTTACTGGGGTGCAATCGACTAAGCTGATAGTTGATAGTTGACAGTCAAAACGATAATCGTTTTTTTTCCATACATTTGGAAGCGACAGCTATTTTGGTGTCGTTTTCATATATTATTCTAAACAACATCTTTAGATTGGCTTCAATCAATTTCTTAAGAAAATAATTGTGTTAAAAAGTGTAAAAATATAAACCAAATAAATTGACAACCGGAATGTTTAGTTCCTTGAAATTATTTAATAACGCGAAAGGGCGTCAGAAAAAAAATATTTTCGTTTTTGAAAAATCAATATTTTTGGTCATTTAAAGTTGTTTGCCAACGCGTGATACATATTTTGATCCAAAGTGATTTCATTATTCCTATCAACAGTTT
Source organism: Sphaerophoria rueppellii (assembly GCA_920937365.1). Classification (NCBI taxonomy): domain Eukaryota; kingdom Metazoa; phylum Arthropoda; class Insecta; order Diptera; family Syrphidae; genus Sphaerophoria; species Sphaerophoria rueppellii. The sequence continues at coordinate 57,532,124 of CAKKXW010000003.1, forward strand.
CTACCGCAACGTTATGCGTGAAACAGATTAAACAAGCAAAAGCACCAGCGCCTTCAACAGCAAACAGGACGCTCTGGCCAGCAAATATTTTCCATACACATTGCCACCAGCGATGCACGTCTAAGAATAATAAATTGATTTTCGTACATGGAACGTTGTCAGCAATGGACCAGCAACAGCAAATTTAGGACTATGACCAAACGACGCTCTTGACGTTGCTGGTGCTGGTTTAATCTGTTTCTCGCCTTAGCCAAATGCCCAAATCATGGCGTTTGTAAGCCTTATACGACCGAACTCATTGTTTGTCAAAAACCTATTGGAATAACAAATAATATGTATGTTTTGCATACATGAAATTTGATTGAAGTTAATCCAAGGGTGTTGTTTACAAAAATAAAAATAAACCAAAATATATATGAAAACGACATCGAAATAGTTGTCACTTTCAAATGTATGAAAAAAGCGAGTATCGTTGTGATTATCACCTTACGTTGAGCAAAACGACATTGATTATTGTAAGTGCTGCCAAAAATTCAAATTGATTTGTTGATCACTGTCAAAGAGCAAAATAAAGTTGATAATCAAAAACGACTATCAACAAACTGATAGTTAACAATCGCCTTAGCCGATTCCACCCCTGATTCCATTGAATCTGTTGTGTTTCATTTAAAACAGTTACGTTCCAACATCTTTCTTAAAAACTCTCTTAAGTCAAAAAAAAGTCCCTTTCGTTCAAAAGATCTGACGAACGTCTTTGTATCTCAAAGACTAGCCAAGATTGTGGACCGTTATTGAAATCAGAATATCCATAGCAACAAAAGCAACCATAATGAAAAAGTTATTCTATCCATACGCAAAAGACAATTTGATACTTTTTTTTAAATATGATTCATAAAAATTCATAAGCCAAGCGCAGAAACTTTATTTCTAAGTAATCCACCGGAGCGTGAAAATTCTCCAAGTTCTGGATACATTGAAAGTAAGTTAAAGCTACAACACAACTTTTGTATAGTTTGAAACTTTGAATCTTCACGGGAACTGAAAATTGAATACTCAAGTGGAATAATCTACTAGCTAGGAGAAACACTTAATTCATGCTTTAATGGCCTTCGGACACCTCCATGTCCAGGGAAGTGGAACATTGAATCGCAGTGTTATGTCCTCAACTCCTCAACAGAGAATTTTCGAAAGTTTCAAAACCCTTTCATTTCTGTTATCTGTAATTCTATAAGAATGTTTTAATATGCGATAGTAGAACAGTTCTAGTAGTGCCAAGTATATTTTTATATTCTTTCGCATATTCGAGGAACTACGTAACTCGAAAGTAGAATTCAAAACAAGGCAAAATCGCAAATAATCACTCTACATCAAATGTGTTTGCGAGTAGTAAGTAAAAATATGTTTTTACACTTAAGGTTCCAACAGATATATGAAAGCATATTTTAAAAGGCAGTAGTTTGGAACGAAACTGGTATTAAGTTATGATATTGGATTAAAAATTGTATGTCTTTGGTAAATACTCAAAGGTAAAACATATTCTCCGTAAGCTCCATTGCATTAGATTTATCTCTAATCTGCCTTCGTTCTATTTGTTGAACTCATGCCGGATTTTTATCTGAATCCAAGTCTTACCACACTTTCCATATTTATGTAGGATTTTCCAATAGGAGCGAGTTGATTTTGACGGCTCATGGCGCCCATATTATATATTTAACTTTCTGTCATCATTATTGTTTTTTATTCATGCATTAAAGACAAATCATCATGGCAAGGTACAGCGAGGAGGAATACGTACCTTACCTACCTACAAATGATAAAACTCTACTATCAAAATGAGTGTTTTGTTTTCTAAAAGCAACCTCTGTTTTTTTTATGGGTTACATGTTCGTTCTTCCAAGAACACTAATCAATGTTTGTGGATAAATTGAGTTCACTGACTAAGTGAACAATCAGCCAATACCCTTACGTCAGCAGAACACAAGATCTGCCTAAAATATCTCCTCTATTCGCGGAAGTAAAAAAGATGACTGTTGGACCAAGAAGAAGCCATCAATGGAATGAGTTCGTTATGTTTTGAGCTGTATTTGAGCTGTAAATTACTCTTGCAACAGCTAACAACATACTGCTGACCGAGTCCGAGGAAGATGTTATTGGTGTGTAATGTCGTGATTTCATCCGATTCAAACAATGGTTGAAAAGAATGAAAATGTCAAATTTATGCATACGTTGCAAAAGAAAATTTCCACAGGCGCGAATGACAAAAAAACATGATATCACTTCTCGAAAAAAAGAGTCGGAAGTCAATTAACGTACCAGAATAATTTGAACGCTGTCAATATTCTATATTTTCATTTAAAGTTCTCCACAGCAAATATTATTTAGTTTTTGCTTATTGCGTCATAAAATCCGAGACTCGTTCGAAAATCGCAAATTTTCTAGCAAGTAGATATTCTATTCTATTCTATTCTCATACATAGTACGATTTAAAAGTAGAATCGCAAATGAGTTTCGAATAGAATCAAAAGTAGAATCGAATTACATAGTAGGGCCCCAGGAGTGACATGGTTTTGACAGTTGCATATTCTTTAAGGAAAAGGGTTTAAATTTGCAGAGGGCGATAATACGAAACAAATACGATTCAATTTGACTTAGCGTTCTATGCCCAGTCCCAAGCATCCAGGCATTCAACTACTCCAAGTGCATTTTTGACCGAGATAGATATGAGACAAAAGCTTTTCATAGCGAAAATTTCTGCAGTATCTGTGTCGTGGATGGTGAAGTGAAGATAAGTTATCCCTTTTCGGTTTCTGATCGCATAAGGGGAAAAGTAAAATTTGAAGTGATGCGTTACATGTTATGTGAACTTTTCATATATAAACTAAGTAGTGATGTCAAGAACTGAGAGTACCAGAGACACACAAAAGTTTACTTTACCACGGATGTAATTGCTTGTATTTTAAATTGTAAAGAAGCTTACCGGATACAGTGTTATGGCATCATGTGAGGGATTCCGATTTTAAGTTTAAAGCAAATTTTCCAATAGCAATGTTGCATGATCTGACATGGGCCTGCAAATATCTCCTTTGCAATAAAAATAGTAAGTTGAATCTGCTATTTCAAGTTTCGCAGTCAAACGCAATATTATTGCTCAATCTTCAAAAGAGAAAAAATTTGATTTGTTGCCTCACAATATTTTTTTTTTTTATATATACATATATATAACCAGTAGCTCAGAAGTTCTTCAAGAAAGTTAATTTGAGGTAAGCAATTAGAGCAAAATCCTATCATTAAGCACTAATGATGAGTGCGCTGTCGTCTAAAGGTTTGTCTGTTGACTCCAACCAAAATAACTTTTCAAATTTTGGTTTCGTTTCGAATGAGAGATTCAATGAATTAATGTTCATTCAGATAGAATTTGAAGTTCTAATTACTACCATCGACAGCTTCATTACTTCTATTAGACCTTGATCAAAACAAGAATAAAACAAAATAATCTTTTTCTGTTGTGTGTCTGGGGTTTCGTTCATTGGCATGGTCATTTGAGTATTGCTGACTGAGTTTTGTTTTTTATTTAACTTTTAATTAAAGAAAAAAAAACATACTTTTAGACAGGTTTCAATCAGAATTAGAAGCGAAGGGATACACCTTGCCGATCGCGTTGCTTATGAATTTCCATGGAAGTTTCCTATTAATTTTTTTTTTTCCCGGAAAACAAAATTTTTGGTATTACTTCATAATTTGGCAATAACATTGACCTATAAAATTAATATAACTAATAAAAAAACAAAAACAAAAAGCTGTACAAAATGCTTAGACTTTAATTTGATAAGAGAGACAAAATGAAACATTTGCGTAACTAGTTCGTTACTGGCGGACCTGAAATTCCATGTTTGAAAAACAAAATCAATTGAAATTCCTAATCTGGAGCTTGAACTGCAAGATATTTGAATTTTGATTTTATCGATTGATTGATGTTGACTTATTTAGTTGCAGTTTTAGGAAATAATTGCTTTTGATTAATTTTATTTAATTGAAAATTAAAAAATTATTGTCAGTGTGTCGTTGACATGGCGAACGCTGTTTCAGTGAGTAAGGTAATGATTTTTTGTCTTACTGCAAATAACAATTCATTTAATTGAAAATGTGGATGGATGTATTTATGGATGAAAAAGTTTTGTCTTATTTAAAATTTTTTTGGTTGAATAGTCCAGCGTTATTCATATGTCTTACCATATAAGACATTTTAATTTGTTGGTGGTCAATGAGATTTAATTAGTTTGTTATTATTGATATTAAAAACTGAATTAAAAAAGTTAGGTATACGTACGCTATTTAATTGAGAAAGTCTTTGCCTAATATATCAAAGCATTACACATTAAACAAATCATTTCAGCTGCAAATATATGGCATAAAATAACCTGCTCAATAAAGGGTAACTGCAGGTTGCAGTTAAACTGCAGCAGTTTGAAATTATTTGAATTGCAGGCGGCTAGGAAAATCTAACAAGGTACCAGATTTCGATCTCTTCAATTCTCAAAACGAAAAGGAGTAAATCGTTTGGTTTGGTTTGGGCAGCATTATTTTTATTGCATGAAATAACATTAGATATATACATATAATTTAAAGTATTTTAACAAAAATACGGCTTGTATTATTTGAAACACACGGCTTTTAAATAGTTTGATGCCTTTTGGTTTGCGAGATTCTGGTTTCCGGTCTTTCAACCCCAATGCAATGATTCATCCCAAAATATTTATATGCAACCGGTCAACACATGCTCCTCTAAGAATTGATCCAAAATCAAAGTCTCATACTTATCATTTTCTTCTTGAGTTATGTTACTGTCAAAATAATGCAACTTTGATTTCAAAATAAAACTAAAAACTATAAATTATATTAAAAATCTTGCAAATCAATTCAGAATTAACAAAATAAAAAATAAAAAAACAGTCAATGCAATCTCTTAGATATACCAATCTCTTAATATATAAACCCGACCCAAAAATAAAACAACAGCAAAAACTTAGCAAATGAAAAAATATAAAAACGTTTTTCCTCTTTCAGCTTCAAGAAAAATCTTAGAAATAAAATTACAGGACGTATAATACTTCGTTGTAAATTTCATAATTTAATGTTGCCTCACATTATGAATGAACGTAGCTATAACAAGTTTATGAAAAAAGAGCATTAACTTTCTACCAAGAAACATATTAAGTTTTTATATTATGTGAACATTCCTAATAATGTTTACCAAAGCCCAAAGAATTTGTTGTTTATTCAGAGAATGTTCTTGAAATTCTTTGAATCTGTCCCCAAACCCCAAACGAATTTTAACTTAATTTTCGTTCATATCCTGATTTTGATTATAGGGGTGTGAGTGGGACCATAAAATTGTTTTGGGTATATTATATGTTTAAGTGAACGTATGCGTAGTTACATACAATCATACATAAGTGCTTGCGCATTTTTCGCTTACAACCCAAATTCCCTTTCAGGAATTGATAAATTGATGTTAAAAGTCACGCGTTACATTTTCGGTTCAACTATTTTCTGTTTCTTGATGGCTTTGTAAAACGAGTTCAACGGAGACAGAAGAAGAGTCATAATAAGGATTTAGCTTTGAAAATACTTTACAAGCAAATAAAGGAGGTATTACAATTTTCAACAAGAAGAGATCTTCAATAAAAATATTCCGAGAAAAATTCAATTTCGGTTTACTTGAACCCAGCTGTGCTATTTTTGCAGAACTTGCATTTCACGAACTTAAAATAGTCTTTTTGCTATTAATTGGTTCGAATCTATAAAAATGTATGTTTGGTAAAAATCTATTTTCCAGTTTGCAGGCGAATACAAATTTAAAATTTGAAATTTAAAGTGAATCGAATTATTTCGCCTTCCCCTTAGCATTACTTTCTATTTTATGTTCAAATTTGAATTCGATATCTCTGATATTAACTTTAATTCGGATATTCAGAATCTCTTCTTGAAAATACATAATGGTAATGGATTTAAGTAAACAGTGATAAAAATATTCGAAATTCAATAAGAACGTTATGATCCGTTGCCTCTTAATGCGTTTCCAAATGAAATAGTCGATTAATTTTTATTCATATAAAAGACTTTTGGTTTTCTTTTGTTGCCGTTATTGCTGAGCAAATAATATGTTATAATGCCTTTTATTTGCAAAATTGAGGTGTGTGAGAAAACATTAACATGCAATCGACATTCAAACAAGATTTAAGGATAAAATGAAATTTGCTTTTTTTCTTGACATATTCAAAAGGGCTTCAGTGCGTGTTTAGATATAACAAAGATTTTTATTAAGAGCTAACTTGGTTCTTGGTATAATAAAATGCGCCAAGCCCAGCCCTTCATACGAATGTTAACCATGTGAGCAGAATAACAAAGAACGTCTTCGGTGTTCTGTCAGCTGAAAATTAAGAAGAAAGCAGACGAATTTGTCTTTAGGCTGGTTTCTTGAATTTATTTTTTTTTGCTCATATTAGAAATGTGAAGGAGATAAAAGTGCCTTTGGATAAATTATGAAATGATGTGCGGACAAGAATTAATTTTAATTGTTGGCGTCTATCACGCGATTACAAATTAAGGTTGTGTATTTTCTGTTTCTGTCTGGATATTTGGCAAAATAAACACAAATTGTCTCAAAGGAGCAAAACTGTCAGTTTCATTTGTAATTCTATAATTTGAATTATCTGGAATACATGCATACATCTTTTAAAAGAATTTCAAAAAGAAATACATATTGTCAATTTTTCGAAGTATCGAAATTTTTCAAGAATTGAAAATGTTGACGGATGAACATAATAAAGAATCAAACAACACTTTTTAAATAGCTTACACTTCATTGCATAACAAAAATTTAACTAAAACATTTGAAAAACTTATGCCAATGGTCAGGTGGCACTTTTGTGGTGTTATAAGATACGTCTGCTATACCACTGAACTGATCACTTCATAGGTGAAGGGGGGGGGAGGGGGGAGGGTAGTTCTGATCTTTAGAACAACGAGTTAGAAGGGGAGACGAAAGTACACTTCAGGACAGATCGCACGTCTTTTTATTCGTCTAATTTTTTTTCAGACACTTGTTCCTCAAAGTGTAATAATTCATGCCTAAATATTATTGTCATGGTTATGGTAATGGTTAATTAAATCTTACAAAAAAATTGTATATTATACTTTATATAATTTCAACTTAGAGTACCTACAAACATTAAAATAAAGGACACCATTTTTCTCACGGCTCAAGTTTGAACAAATTGACATAAAAGCAACTGCAGGAAAAAATAAATGAATCTCTTAATCCTTCTGTCCTCTCACTTTCTTTTTTGTGTGATCTTAAAATCTAGGCACTCAAGAGAATATATTGCACTTTCCTCCTTTTCTTAAATGCAGCAATTTTCTTTCAAATTCACAACTCATAAGGAAAATTACAGTTTATTTTTTATTTTTTCAGTTCAACTAAAAAGGACTTATTTGTTATTTAAGAAAACCAAAACATATGTCTTATTTATTTAAAATTTAATGAATATAGTGTGTCTTGATCTTAATAAAATTTACTGTAAAACATTGTGCGTTGGTTGGTTTTTCGAATGCCTCCGTTTATATATTGTACGTAATCACATATTTTTCTGTTTCAGTTTTGTGTTATTTTTAGAAAAAAATGAAAACTTACTTGCATATGGTGAATGTGTCACACTGAGAATTAATCTATTTTTAATTGTATTTGATGGTTTCGGTGTTAATAAACAGTGAAAGAAGACGCAAACTGATTTATTAATTGCTACGAGTCCAGAAAATAAATTCTCTTTTTTTATAAAAAGCATAGTTTTTTTTGGAAGTCTTTTTCTATTTATTTACAAAACATACGAATTTAATTTGGTCATATTTCTTCGAGGTTTCAAGTTGATTAATTTGCTTTTGCTTTTAGCCGATACGATTTTTTTCTAAGAGCCAATATTGCAATCGTCAGATAAACAAAAAGATAGTGTTTATTCGACAGGTAACGTAATATTGGATTTATCAATCGTCAGATAGACTTTATCTGACGAATAGTGGTCTTATTTATTCGACCCATGAATACTCAGATAAGTTTATCTACCAGTTTGTTATTTGTAGATTTTTCGATGAATGAAAAATCGGCTATAGATAAAAAACACATAAAAGTTTTAATTTGAAGAATTTTTTGAAAATTCAAAATCAGTGAGTCAGTACTAAAGCATAAACCGTTGCTTTTGTCATCACGTCCATTGTTATTGCAGATGTTAAATGGTAGTTTTTATGACTCTAAAACTCCGCTGTTGAGTGCTTTCAAGGTAATTAAATTAAACTTTCAATTAAAAATTGCTTTTGAATTAAGTTTGTATACTTATTGCTGACTTCTTAATAAAAATTCGAAAATTTCAACAATAATTTACCTATATTTAATTTTTTGAACAAAACAAGTTACTTTATAATTAAATATTTCAAAGCAAAAATATACAAAGTATTGCATATAGGTTGTTGTGATTTCTTTGGTGGCTGAGTATAGACTGAGCTTTTTGGAAAAAAGAATAATTTAGAATTATTATTTCATAATATGAATTTGTTTTTACCGCATCCATTTCCATCTATAATTTCAATTGGAAAATATTACATTTTAATTAACTGAAACAGTTCTGTTTCCGTTCCGCTACATGTTTAAAAACCTCTTTTCACAATTTGGGTATAAAAAATAACTTCAACTTTTTTTTAAATATGAGAGGGTAAAAACGCAATTCTACACTACTTTATTCTCTTAATGTGAAAGCAGTCTTTAAATAAATATGAAATATGAAATAAATATTTTGATGTGCTTTTTATTGAAACTATGAAATACTGAACGCACTCTATATTTAGTTCAAGTTTTAACCTTTTGATGGCGCTAATGAAATGTAAGAGCAACGCTTTTTCAAATAAACGGTTTTTTTTTTTGTTCATCACTCTCGAATTTGGCTTTAGGCGTGGTTTTTTGCAGGCGTATATACGTTAAAATGAACAGTGCACAAAAAAACGACAAATTTTTTGTTTTAGCAATTTGGCATGACAAGTTGATGACATGTAAACGAGAGGAGAAAGAAGAGCAACGTCAGCGGGAATTTTTTCTCCAGAGAACAGAAAAATCTCTTGCTCAAAGAAGAAAACCAAGAGAATGAAGAAAAGAGATCTGGATAGAGAAAGAGATAGAGGGGAAAATCACCATTCTTGCCGATTTTGTTCAGCTAAAGGGGAAAAAAGGGGATGGGAATAAGTAAGGGGAAAAAATCTTAAAAAGGGGAAAACTGCTTAAAACTTTAATAAAAACCAAACATTTCTTCGAAATTGTCAATTGTCAAAATATAAGCGAATTTCATACACAAGAATACGGCACATGCAACGCTTCACTTACTTTTATATTTTTCTGTTGAATGCATTCATTCATTTGACATTTCATTCAATTGAAAAATTCAAAATATGTACGTTCTAGAAGGTTTTGCAAACTGGCATTTGGTTTCGGATGGTTGTCCCTGCGTATGGTTATCAAAAGACTCATGAACAATACCAATAACAAGCCTTACTATTGCATTTTTTGGAAAGTTATCTAAAAGATTCTATTAACAAAATTCAATGTGAAAAAATATACAGGGCTCTTGAAAAACCAACAACGGTCTTACATTTAGAATTTTTAGATTTCTTCTTACCATTTCTTACGAAACTGAATCTTGAAATGCAGAAGACGTTAAAATTAATATTTTATTGACCGAGTTGAACTAACACTAAGACACTTGAGCATTGTTTTTTTAAAATCGAACATTTAAAATTGTTTTAACTACTGAAGAGAATTTTGAGATGTATATCTTGGCCCTCAAACTTCCCTTAAATTCGAATTTTCTGGTCTTTCCGAAAATGAAAAAATACATTTCAAGGTTACTTGTAGAAATTTTTTAATAATGGATTGTGAAGAAATTGTAAAATGTTTCAATTTTTCATCTGGACAAGGTGAACTATATAATCTTTTAAAATTTGTAAGTCCGATTTATCTCATAAACAAAAATGAATGCCTTTGTATTCACTTTTTTTCGGGGAAAATAAGGGATTTTTTTTTCGTTCAAGGGGAGAAATAAGTGTTTTGGTGTCAGAAAAGGGGGATTTTGTTTTTGAAAACCTGGGAACACTGCATGGAACATACAAAAGTAGCCAATGGTTTTCTTTGATTTGAAATATAACAACAGCAAAATCATAGCTTGCTTGGGTAATTATTAAATGAAATGAATTTCGAATGAATTTCGGAATGAATTGTTGAAAATTCATTAAAAAAGGTATATGGTAGCATTGTTTTTATATCGGCTTATTTCATAAGCGTGGATAATTATCGCCGCTAACTAAGCGGATATTGAAATTTATTGTTGTTGCATTTGCATGCAAATATTTTCTTAAGCGTATATACGCGTGCAAAAAAACACGCCTAATGCTTCAAAATAAAAACAAAAACAATTGAAGCTATAAGCCATCGTCGTCACTGCGTGATGATTAAGCTGCTAACCGTCATCACGGTGTGTGGTGTTTGCACGGTCTGTAGCGTTTACGCTGCCAGTGATGTTTACACGATCATGTGTCACTGGTTGTATTGTTGTATTTCCACTGTTACCATACGAGATGAGGTTGAAATATGTATTTGTGTAGTCTTTTTTGTCCGTTTTGAAATTGTAAGCATCTTCACCCAGTTTTACTATTTGGTTGGCTTCATGAATCTGTAACTTAAATTGGTTGCGTTCAGACTTCAATACTGTGGTGATGTCGCCGAAAGAGTGGCCAGTTTGGTGCTTGTGGTTAGCCAGTGCTGCAATACTTTTGAAATTAGCAGTCCCTGAGTCAACCTTATCACCACAGAGGAGGTATACCTAGAGTCGCAACTCAAGGCATTTTACTCTCTTTCGACTAAAAAAATTAAAGTTGATAAAATATACTACCCAATGTAAATGTATAGGCTTTTCAATGCATTTCAAATGGGAGGCCGAACCAATACATTTGCAATGGGTAGGCCTGTGTGCTGGGCTCAATGAGGTGAAAAGCCTACGTTCAATTTTAAAAACCTGCGCTCAAAATTCAAAAATAAGAGTCAGTTAAATTCAAAAAATAAAAAATAATTGTATGAAATTCATGTTTTAAGTATTTAAATAACAGTACAAAGTGCAGTGCATAGTGTTTTTTGCTTTTTAAATGGAATTCAACTATGATTTTCACAGATTCACGGACACGAAAAATAAGAGTAAATTGAGAGACTCACCACAACATTTTTTGGACAGTGATTTTTCAAAAAAGAGAGCGAGTTGCGACTCTAGGTAAATAGATTCTCTATGCTTATCACATTCATTTGAGTGTCCAGTCTTTTACTCAATTTTTGTACGGTTTCACCGATGTATCTTTTGGGGCAATTTTTACATGGCACACTATAAACGACAACTGATTTATGCGTCAGTGGTAGTTTATGTTTCATGTTGGCAAAGAAGTTTGACACTCTTTTCACTGGTTTCATAGCTACCTTAATATCCGGAACAAAATATTCACAGGACAAAAACTACTTAGGCCAGCTAATTTATTATGGAATAATCCAAATTAAATTACCAAACAAATTTTTTACTACCGACACATGTCTGTGTTTTTTATTTATTTTATTTTTTATTTTTCTATGCATCAATGAAACCAAAAGTATTCAAATTTGTTTTTGTTTTTCTCTATAAGCTAAAGTTTGATACGAAAAGAAAGAAAAGTGTTGTGAAATAAGGATTTCAACTTTGGTATATTTTTACTTATTTTCTAAGCTTATTTTTTAGAAGCAATTAGATCCTTTAAAAAAAACACTTAAGATACTTTTAAAGTTGATTTCATCAAAAAATTCACATTGATGGTGCTCAACCCACCAAAAACAATGTTAATTTTACCTTAAAACAAAATTCACCCGAAACCCAAATCCTGCATGCATTGACCTTTATAAGCAGCTGTTTCACCGGTTTCCAAGTTTTAAGATGGCTATAAAATATCATATTATCTAAACAACAATATCAATACACATAAACAGAAACACATACATTTCGATTGTTTGTTAAGCATTTGCTTAACCTGAAAATTGATTTCGGTGAGTTTTTTTTAGGAGATTTTAAGTTGTTAAGCATTGTTTAATAAATCATAAATTTGAAACAAAAAAGAAGCACGCTGTTTCTGCCAACGTTGTTCGTCGAAAGATCACCACAAAGAATTAATTAATATTGACGACTTGGCTTTCTTTTCGAAAAATAATTGTATTTATTACACTTTCAATAATTTTATAAAAGAAAAATAAG
>CAKKXW010000003.1:57558912-57575629 GCA_920937365.1 Sphaerophoria rueppellii
ATCTATCTTAGCAGTTATTCTGTTACGGTAACTCAGGGAACCAAGTATTCAAGGAACTAGTTACGCAAGGAACAAGACGGTAAAGGTCAACGATCGGAAAAAATAAGAAACATGTTTAATTTTAAACAATCAAATATTATTAGTTCCAATATCAAACAAAGTTCAAAACTAAACTTTTCACAATTCAAAAATACTTAGCCGCAATTCCTTTCAGAGTCTTCTTGTTATTATTTTCCCATTGCGCAAAAATGCAAAAAAGAAAAAATTCACAATACTAAAATCCATATGTAATGTGTCTGGACTGAATTCATTGAATTAAAAAGCTTCCGAAGATGGCTATAAATCACCTTTTAAGTGACGATAAATTCGATCGTCTTGATTTGCTTTTTTTATGTTGAAATTTCTTTGTACATGGTTGAGGTCACAAAAAGGGCATTATCGTTTGCCAAACGTGGACAAATATTATTGCCAGCAAATCAGAAAAAAGAACGAGAACTGAACTCCTTGTATTCATACTCAAAAATATACTTATTTTCCTTTTTGGGTTGAAATCAGAATCTAAATGTTTTTTTTCTTATGGACAGACTTGGTGCATGCAGTTTGTGCTTTAACCTTTGTTAAAGTTTACTCATAATATTGAATGTTTGTCTTGTGTGAGAAGCCAAACTTGGAAGCTTCGTATTTCAGGAATCGTAACGAAAACTCAACCTCCTACAGTTTTTGGAGGATATTTCCATTTTACATAGCATGTTTTTGCACAACAGCAATTAAATTAACTATAATAGATATATTCCTAACTTCAATGTATTTAGCACCCACATGGGCGGCGAACATGGGCGTCGCATCACACGATTCTTTAATCTCAACCTCAGACTCTTTTCGATTACATATGATTGAATAAAATGTAAGAGACAATACTTTGCTGAATTTGGGTGTTAGAGTAACTATCGTATTTACATGTAAATGAATAAAATCCTTAAATACTCAGAGATTTCTTAAAAATGAATAAACATAATTGTCTTTTCCATATTAAAGAAAATTTCGGATAAGTTCAATTTAGTTAGCAATGAGAAAAAGCACTTCAATTGAATTTGTAATGAGGTCAAATAAAGCCTGATAAGCTTAATGTTCAAGTTCAGCATTTCTCTACTTGGAATATAAGAAACTAGCCACGCTTCGCAGTGGCGCATTGTGATTGATTAGTTGAGAAATGAGAAACAAAACAAAGAACACATTTCATATAACTTTATAACTTGCAATATTTGTGGATATGCAATATTTTTTTGTTTTTCCGCTGTCTGTGTAGATATAAAGACTATCTGGTTTGCCGCCTGGGGAACACGCAACATACGATTATCCATGTGAAAAGCAATCCGCATCTTAATCTAAACCACACAATTCTAAAGATAGACCTTGAGCTTTATTGATTGCGATTGCAAATGCCATAAATAAAAGACGTAAACTGCTATCCGCTTCATGCTGCCCTTGAACCTCGCTACTCGCTATCCTACCCCACATGCTAACTGCTACCCCGTTATCCTCTACATACGCCCGCTAACTAGCACCCCGCTACCCCGCTACTCCATTACCCTGCATGTCATAAATGACTTGGTCGATTTTGTACAAAATATTTTAAAACCCATTTACGCCACTACCCGAACGTTCCCTCAAAATTCGGTGCAGAACACTCAACTGGTACAAAAGTAGTGAGTCGAACTCAATACCATCCGGTAAAAATTTGAAATAAAGTTTACAATACGAACAATTGAAATTTTCATGACACACGATATGACATGATGTTATTATTATATTATTATCACATGATAAAAACCATATACACGTTGTACAATGAAATTTAACATATTCAGCCATTTTACAAACGAAATAATCTAACATTTTCAGAAAATTTCACAAATTAACCAGTCTATTCTTTGATGCAAGCAGTTCAACAAAAGAAAAGCAACAAATCTAAAAAAAATCTGACCTAGCAGCCTACGTACTTCCTCATTCGATAAAAATAAGACTTTAATACTATAACAAACGCACCACTGGTACAAAAGTAGTAAGTCGAACTAAGCAACAAATCTGAAAAAAAAAGAATCGAAAACGAAAAATGTCAAGTTTATGGTTTTTTATGAATGCTGAACAACTGACAAAGCTTTTGATTGAAATCTTATGTGGCTTTTCTTACAAGCCAAGAATTAACCCATGACGTAAAAGTAAAAATTTATTTCACAAGGAAATTGAATTTAATTTTTCGAAGGATTGATTTCTCTCGAATCTCTTTTTGGAGACGGATTTACACATACTTGTACACGGATTTTACACATTATATGGTTGTATCTCTGACTCGTTTTTTCAACGAACCTTCAAATACTCAAATGTTTTCCAAGAACCGATCAATCGGCGAAGTAATCGAACCCTTGGTGGCCAGGAATCGAAGAATACGTCCCTACATTAGCTTGGTTATTTTCTCAGGTCTGAATTAAATACATTTTTTTTTATTATTTGACAAACAAATTTGAGTGTTTGTTTATTGATAAGATTAGTTGATATTCTGTTGTAAGGTGAGAAAAGTATTATTTTTAACATTGGTAAGTTTAAGTTTGGTTTTTCCTAAACCTTCTATTCTTCCCGTATTCCTCTTTAGTTTGGAAAAAAAAAATTAAGAAAATCGGTCAAGCGGTTTGGCTGGTTAGTGAAAGAACTCAAAAAGAAGCTGTTTTTTTATATACATATATAGAAGATTGTAGTGTCCGTAGCTTAGTGGTTAGGTGCGTCGGCTGCTAAGCAGAACGTCGTGGGTTCGAGTCCTACCTGGGCCCATAGTTTTTATTTCATCTTTCACGGGCACTGCCTCTAGCGAAGAACTGACAAAACTTCCAAGAGTATTATCTGTCATGAAAAAGTGCTTCTCAACTTTGCCGTTCGGAATCGGCGTTAATTTGTAGGTCCCCTCAATTCTTCACACGCACCTAGAGAATTGTTGATGAGAGTAAGCCACTTAGG
Organism: Sphaerophoria rueppellii; assembly: GCA_920937365.1. NCBI lineage: Eukaryota > Metazoa > Arthropoda > Insecta > Diptera > Syrphidae > Sphaerophoria > Sphaerophoria rueppellii. The sequence goes on from CAKKXW010000003.1 coordinate 57,561,922, forward strand.
CCTTGGCTCTTCAAGAGCTGTCGCGCCACTCTATTTATTTATTTTATATAGAAGATTGTAACATCCATCTTTCATCTAATATAACAAATACATTAAATACACTTGAATAATATAAAATAATTTATAAACATTATCATATTTTTTCACTAGCACTGTAACTATCATAAAACAAACATTGTATTTAATTTTCTAAGAATTATAACAGTACAAGCTTCAGCTGTAGAGTTTAAAAGGGCGAAGCAAATAAGACATTGTGAGCAGTTGTTCTAATAAAGCGATCTAGTAAACACACAACGTATAGTTGGAGTTACTTGACTTTTTATTTCTAAACAAATTGCTTTTTCCGATCAGTAGACAGGCTGAACATAATTGGTCGCCTGGCTCTGCAACAATCTCGTCGTCGCTTTCATCCATAGTCGCTTCTTGTTGCTTCGCTTACGCAACTGCTGTTCATCAGTTCATGGTCGATTCTGTTCGACAAGCATCCGCTCACGCACCCGCTCATAACCCCGCTCCAGCAATCGCTAGGGGAAAAAACCTTGTGCAGTCCCGCATTCAAACACACACACGCAAAAGCACACCAAAGCGTAACAACCACGCTTCAAGATTAACTTATTTTCGTTGAATTCTTTGTTCATACCTTCATCAATATTTTTTATTATTTTTTTTTTCTGACTAACTAACTAACTTTGAAATCCGGAAATTATTTGTGTTTTTTTCTTTGGCAAACCTACCCACAGTGAAGTAGAATTTCGAAAAAAGAAAACTTTTTTGCGGTTGTTGCTATTAAAACAAAATTGAAAAACCAACTAGATAGCACCACTAATAAAGGAGTCTGATGATCGGCTTGGCACCCGTGAAATAGCCATAACTCCAGACAAAATAAAGGAATTGACGGAAAAAGCCATTGGTGGAAGCACCTCTAAGTTGTTATCGTTGTTCAAATATATATAAATATTAAAAGTTTTCTTCAAATATGGCATTTCTATAGCATAGTACACCAACAACATAGTTGTTAATAGCATTATTCCCCAATGAAATTATTTAATAAGTATCCATGAAATTGGTAAGACTGAATTACAACATCATTTTCAAGAAGGTTGTTATTTGTTCTTAAAATCAATGAAATAGTCTTCACCCCTTAATGTGCCTCCTTATTTCGTGTTGACTTCTAAGTGCCATAAAAAATTTAAAAAGCCTTGAACAAAAAAATTCAATTCCATTAATATGATGACAAAAGCGTGACTCATATTACAATTAAATGACAGAGAACGTTAAGCGGTGAATAGTAGTCATGTGACCAGTGCCGGCTTTAGCGTATGGCGACCCAGGTGGTCACCAGGGGCGCCGCGTCAGCGAGCATAACTTCAACATAGGCAAAAAACAATCAACAAATTGTGACGTTGTCAAGCTCTTAATCAAAAAATTCATAGGAAATTCGAAAAGTTTCATGTGTTGGTTGTTATAGCCGACTATTCTCTTCATTGTTTCCAAATATTAGAAAACACAAGAGAGAATTGAGATAGTGTTTGGTAAAAAAAAAATTGAGTATCGTTATGGCGCTGTATTTTTAATCGATATAGTAGGTAAGGCTGGATCTTCTCACTAGTTGGCCCTCTTAATTTCTTATTGTATTTGTATTATCTATTTTAGTAATGTATCAACCCTAAGACTTTTAAAGAGATTACAAATACGATGGATATGCATATCACATGATACAAATAATTGGGTGTTATCATTGGAGAAGAGATCGCAAATTAGGTATTTTACAACAACTGCAAACAATTTTTTATTATTGTTTTTGTGTCATGCAGCATATTTTGCTTAAATGCTGTTACAAGTTTAGAACTCATTTGAGTTCTAAATCAATTCTTCACCAAGTTCTTAGGCGCTAGAACTTGTATTTAGAACTTTGTTGTAGTTAGAACTTTGATACAATTAGACATCCGAATTCGGGGGTCTTGTGCCTTAAAACTCGGTTTATTATACGATAATGGATACAATTTTTGATGAATTCCTATCTACGGACGTTGACTTTGAGTACGATGCGAACGTTATCCTGCAAGAACGGTGTATTTATCGAATGGCAATACGTGACACTATAGGACGACACCGATTTTTTTCGGCGCTTCCGTTTAACAAAGCAAAGGTTCTTAACAGTCCATCAACTGTTTGCAGAAAACCTTCAACATCATCAACTATAGTTGTTCTATATGTTCTCTATAATAGCCCACGCTCATAAACACCACGATTTCCAAATATTCTTAAAACTAAGTTCTAACGTTAGACCGAGATTCACTAGAGCTAGTTTTAAGAGAATTTGTGTAGAAATTTGTGTAGAAATTAGGAGTAAAATGTCTAAATTGAGTTTCGTTCTACTTTCGGTTAGTGTGCTTTTTTGAACCCATTTCACGCAAAATCAGAACTCAGACTTTGTAAGCCTTCAAAATCTCAGCCATGCTTGGATGGAAATTTGTTGTTGTGTCTAAAGAAAGACAACAAACCAATCCTAGTTTCTGGAGTCGCTCCAAATGTCAATAGATCCCCTACAAAAAAACTACAAAAGTAAAAATTCTAATCCATCAAAATCTCAACCATCCTTGGATGAAAGCTGGTGTCTTTAAAATTTCTTACAATCAAATGAGAATAAATGCTACTTCTAAAAAGCAAAATAGATTAATTTGCTAGATTTTGCTGTTGTTATAATGAAGAAAGGATAAAAGGATTGAATGTATCGATCGATGGTGAAATAAACTTGATTTCTTAAAGTAAATTATTCAAACATTTTAATGAAAAATACACAAAAAAATGTATCAATAATTCGTAAAAGACTTGAAATGTTAACAGTATTTGCGTAGGAGAATTACACGCAGTTATTTTTTCAAGCATAAATTTCAATTTGTCATCAACTTGCAATTTTATAAGTGAGATACAAGTTCCATCCTTTATAATTCTGGAGAAGGAAGTTATATAGTTTACAGGTAATTAAATAAAAGGGCGCCAAATATTTGACTCGCCTGGGACGCCAAGATGGCTAAAGCCGGCCCTGCATGTGGCTCTGAAACTATTTTCGATAAATATCCGAATTAGGATTCTTAAAAGAGTCGTCATTCAAATTGATATACCTTAACAAAGAATGCAATACACAAAGGAATGAAATAACCTTTTTTTTGTTATAAAATCAAACGTTTATTGCAAATTAATATCATTCAATTATTCAAAACCAACCCAGCAATTACGAACGAATAACAAAAGCACAGTTTCCTGAATACCACAAGATCAAAACCAAATGCGTACCACCAAACAAACCACAGCTGAATATAATTAATTCCCCCACAAGGATTTCAATTTCTGATTATCTACGGACGAGAAGAACTCAATCACCGAAAACAAAAGATTATTGCTTATTATTATGTCGATTATAAGCAGCTAAGTTTTTGTGACTATTTTAAGACTGAGTTAACTGTTGCTAATTAATTAGTTTATCAACCACAAAATGGCTGCAAGTTGCGTGGTTCTTAGTCACCATTGTATGCGATAAAAATACAATATAAATTGTATTTTAACTCGAACTCAGGACAATTCAATTTAAAATAAATTTCCCAAGAGGTTAAAGGAAAGAAAAAATAAAGTATCATGCTCTATCTAAGACAATAATATTGAAATTAAATAATGAAACTCAATTTCTTAGACTCGTTTTGCATTCCAATGGGTGCTATTAGTATTCACAAAACAATTTATCATAAAACATTGTTTTTAAAATGATGATATTTTTCTATGTTTCGAATAAAAATGCACCCTTGAGATTTTCGTGACCTGAAAACAATAAACCATGCATTACCCGATTCTAAAATCGAATTGTGATGAAAAATAGACACAAGACATGGAATGAATGCTCAGAAATCAAAACTGCATGAGAACAATTTAAGGAACGTTTCTGTTTACATTTTTGGTCAACAAAACAAAAAAAAATATCGTGAGTCAGAAATGAAATTCTTATTTAATGTTTTAGTTTTTAAGTTCAACTCTAGAGCTGTATGTTATGAAACAAATCAGTAGATAGATACCATTTTTTCTGTACAAACAAGATTCGAAAATAATTTCTTTTTTAATGAAAACGACAAGATATAAGCCAAAATCTCTTTGGATAATATTTTTGTTCTCTACAACATTTCACTTGTCCACTCATTACACCTTATACTGGTTTTGGCAAGCACTTTCAACGTACCTTACCATTAACCTTTCATGAAACCCTTTGCAGTTTACCTTTGATTATTTCTTTGTCGTTGGGTAGTAAGGGGTTAAGTCAGAAAATGTAGTTTTTCATAAATCGAAAATGAAAGTTGTAAAATTATTTGTAAATCAGGGTTAAATATATATTAACAAAAAAGTAGGACAAATATGCTTTGAAATGAAGATCTGTATAATTGTTAATACATTTTTCCAAATTTATAAGTATTTAAGGTTTTTTCGATGACTTAAGTCCTTTGGACCATCTCATTTGGTACTATTTGTTGAATTTGTGTTTCCTCAAAAGACTTATGCTGGAAAACGAAACATTGACATTAATTTTTGAAATAAGATGTTGGTGAATTTATAAAAACTCTACAAAATATAGCTCAATAACAAAAAATAAATGTTTTAAGAGCAAAGGACAAAATAAAAAATGATTTATCAATGTACAAACAAAATTAACAAAAACAATTTATTTTTATAAAAAAAATTGTAACGTTGTTTCTGCTTCGTTTTCTTCATCTACCAAATCGGGGTCATCATTAGTTGAGGAGGATAAAGTTGGTAAATTCTCATAGAAGCCCTGAAAGAAAGGTGGCAGCAAACTTAACAGATATAATAAATCTTTTTTTTTCTCGTCGGATATTCTGATTAAAGTCTTTTGGATAGTTTGTGACGTTTTTCGTTTTTCCTCTTCTTAGAAAACTCAGGTTTTTAAACTCGTCGTAATGGCTTAAATTGTATTTGTATTTCAATAAGCCATTTTCCTGGTATTGGAGCCATTGCGCGCTTTGCCAAGAAAACTGTTCATTGAGTGTGTTTTTCTTTCGGCATACAAACAGGGTCTTTTACAGCTTTTCTTTTACGAGAAATCTTTTTGTCCTTAACATTAATAAGGTATGCGATGAAGGTTATCCTCTTTACGTAGGTGCCAAGTGGCCAGTACTCGTCAAAAATAGCTTTACTGACATCATCTTTGAGAAAAGAACTGCATTTTTTCCTGCAAGTCGTTAAGTTTTGTAGTTCTCTAGCTTATACCAGTCTTCCACTTACACTCACATAACATTTTCTTTTTTTTTTTTGTTTTGCATTTGATGAAGATCAACGATCAAGGGCCTTTCTTCTACAGTAAACACGTTTCCTCGCATTTTCATGACTTTTTTCACCAAAAATTACACAGGAAATGTAAAAGACCTAGCTCGTTTCGTGTAAATAACAACACTCACTGATAATAGAAAATCGAACTATACCTATAGGTTTTTATAGGTGTTAACAAGAAGTGTACCATGACCATGAGTGGAAGAGAATTCATGCGTTAAACAAATTTTTGTTTTCTTTCAAATGTATTTATGGCAAAAATGTTTCTTTTCTTATTATTGAAATGAGGAACAATTATGAATCTGCAAAATTAACTTGAACAAATTTGAAATTTTGCTTTATTCCGGAATATTTTAAGAATTGTGACTAAACATGTATGCTGTACCATGACTTTTGTGGAACACTGTACCTTTATTAACTCGTTTCACTCATTTCTGCAGAACTGAACGCACTTTAATAACTGCGTCCTTAGGTATTATTTGAATCGGCTTATTAATATAGCTTATGAAGTTAATAAAGTGAACTTAGGTAAAGTTACATGCAGATCTAGCGTGCACAGTATGTATTTGCAAATATATTAGACCTGAATTAAAAATTAACATACATAAAAAAGTGGCATACGTGACCACTGTTACTTAAATAATATCAGAAAGGGTTAATATTAAAAAAAAGCCTACCTGTCGTTAGATGCCTATAACTCCATAGAAGCAAAGCGTTAAATATTTGAATACCGGATGTCCCTAATAAAAATTGTTTCACTAACCACATACATCATATCCTGACTTAGGTATCGTTTTGTTGAATTGTAAAACTGAAAAAAAGTTTTGGGTTTTGCAAAAACCGTGTTTTCTTTGTTTTGTTAAAAAAAAAACTATATATGTATATATTTACATATACGCCATTCGCTTATTTGGTGTCGGTACAAAAGACTTAAATTGACTTAAGTCCTTGAGAGAATCTTATATTTTTCAAAGACATCGGTCACAACGACTTAAGTCGACTTACGACCTTAATATACCAAACCAAGTTTGCATTTTTTTAACTTATTGCCTTAAGACCAAGTTGTTTCCAATAGGAAGTAGTTGTGCTAGACTCAAGTCCAAACGTACCTAACGAAAGAGAGAAAAAAAAAAACTTAGTTAAACCCAGTCAAAAACCCAAAATGCGATTTTTTGACTTAAGACCTTACTACCCAACGTCAAAGATTTATTCTACCAAGGCAACATCTTTAGAGTAAGCAAAGTTTGCAGGCCAATTCAACATAAAATTGAAAAATGCAGGCACGCCACGAGTCACAACCGACTTTTCTCCATATTAAATATTTGTTTGAAAAGTTTAAATTGATTTTATAACTTTCCGCGTTCGTCGTTTCTTTAGCTTACCACTTTAGCAACAGCGTCACTGGCACCCAGCCAAACCCCAAGCATAATGTCGAGGATCACGGGGATGAGCACACGTGTTCAAGTTAATAGAATCTGGATTTATTAAGAAAATAAAGGAAAATGAGGACATACAAAAATACCAGAAACAACACTTTTAAAATCAATATCGATGAATGGAAATATTTTGTAAGTACTTAAATGGGGGAGGGGCTCTTGTAAAAGGAGCGCAATGATAAAATGGAAAACAATATTCAGAACAAAACAACCTTTCTGCTGCTGTATCAAAAAGGCCTTTAAAAATTCTTCAAGCACATAATTTAAAGCCGAAAATATACCCACAAATTATCATAAGGGTGGGTATACTTTCAAAACACACAAATTAAGCCCAATGTGTTCATCTCAAACTTAACTTCGTTTGAATAACGTTAAGCAATACGTCCTTGTCATTTTTGATTATTCTTCTGCCAACACACAAAGTATTTTTTTTTTTTGGAAAACATATTGAAAGAGTATCTACCCTCAGCTCAATTTCTGGGAAACAAAAAATAAAATTAGCTCGAAGGAAGGAAATGTCAAGTTATCCAGTCGATGTGCTTCAAAAATCAAGAACCCTAAAGCATTATCGCATACTCAAAGGCTTAAATAAATAAAACTTGTTCCCTTTTCATTGCCTATACCTAGTGTTTTTGGAGGAAGGAATAGATAATTATGAGACCGAAAGAACTTGATGATTTACCAACCAACAATGGATTTTTCAACAGCGTAACTTATATCCCAAAGCTCACAGACAACTTCAAACAGACTATTAAAAACAATATACAAGACATTCGTTTAGCTTTCAAATCGAACCGGACACTTGGAAACCTCTACTCAAATTTAAAAGTAAAAACTGAAAAAGAACAACAATCAGACGTCATCTACAAAATTAACTGTAAGGGAAAACCTCAAGAACCATGCAACTTATGCTACATTGGAACTACGAAACAACTTTTTCGACAACGCCTTTCAAATCAAAAATCAGATATCAAAAGGAATAACTCTAGAAAAACAGCTCTTGCATTACACGCGATTGAAGATGGACATCATCCAGACTTTGAAGGTGCCGAGGTTCTTCAAACCGAAAAACACATCTCCAAGATATACACGCTCGAAACTTTACACATCCTTAACAACAAAAATAACATGAATAGAAAACAAGACACACAAGATATTTCATCAATATATTGCTATCTTTTTTCCTCTAAACCTTAACGGACAAATCTTTTATATTCAAATTAAGACAAATCTTCATACGAAGAAGTTGCTTACATTTCTAAAGTTGTATTTACATCAGAGTTTTGATTAATGAGATAACTTTTCCCACTTAAATGTAAGTTTATATTACTTTTTGTTATAATTGTTGTGCATATTTATAAGTTTATTTATTTCTGTTTCATAAAATAAAGTTCCCCTGATGAAGGCAACAATCCTTGCCGAAACGTCGGGACAAGTTAAAGAATTTGTTTTCTTTACTCAAAACAAAGAGACAAAATAGCCGACGCGACGCCGACGCACAGTGGGGCAGAAATGGCTTATCAACGGCGATAATTATTAAATTTTATTTGATCTAAACCAAAATATAGTTTTCGATAGATTTTTGACATGCTGATTTCGAATCTGACGTGAGAAAAACCATACAAATTCAGGTTTTTGAGATAATACCGTTATTTAATTACGTTATAGGTATAATAAACAAAAATCATGTAGTATGCAAGAAAAATAAAATTGATAGTTTTTTTCTTAATTTTCTAATTAAATAAAAACAAAGATATTGAATTAATTCAAAAAGCAAACATAGTTCGAAGGTTGAAAGCTTGTTTCTGAATTTTTGTATGCCATGTTAATACTTATAAAAACTTTTTACAAAACCTGTAAACCGAAATGATAACTTAAAAAATCCAAAATTTATTTTAAATCGCTTAAGCATTGCAGCTAATGCTTGATTAATAGGTGAATAAAAAAAAGAAATTCATTGAAAATAAGAAAGAATTGTGACCTCAAGGTTTTCTTATTTCGAACACAATTTTCAAAATTCTTGAATAGGTTAAAGCTCGATTTTCAGTGTGTGGGACTTGCAGCAAGTACATAGATTTTGAAATCTAAAAAAACAAATAGACAAATAGATAGACACTGCAAGATGATGTGAAATTTTTTGATTAGATTGACATCTATACCGGTTATTTCGCTGGATTTCACATTATTTTTGAAAAACCGCCTGGCCACATTTCCTGTGTTTGTATTGCCATATCCCGGCTTTGATGGTATTGCTATGACCTGAGCTACCATCAAAACCAACCTTGGAATAAAGCGTAAGCTCATCACAGCTGGAACTATTTAAAACATCATTTTGTGATGCTGAAAGTCTTTCAACAGTATGATCAAGCAGGTTTTGAATTGGCACTTCAGCTGTTTGTGCACACACAGTCAGATTTGTTGGGAAGCATTTTGATTTTTGTTTTTGCACTACTTTATAAGAAGGCAGAACTTGGGCTGCATATTTTCTAATCGTTTCAAATTGATCACACGAGAGCTTTGCTTCTATAAGCAAGGACAAAGCTTCCCCAGGCGTTAATAAAGTTGTCGAACTTTTTGAAGCATTAGGTGGGGGCGACAAGGACTCTTCTGACCAAAACTAGTCTTAGGTCTTCTAGGGGGTAGTAAATACATTTTGAATTCAACCCTTTCTTGAAGCCAATGGGATTCATTTTTATGAAAAACTAGCTTTGTGCGGTGACTTTTTTTCCATTTGGATTTAAGTTCACTTTTGAAACGAAGTAATTCATTTTTTAGCTCTGACAAATGATTAGCATGGCAGTTTGTTTTTTCAACAAAAATGACTCAATATCTTCAAATTTTTTTTCTATATTCTTAGACTTACTTTTAAAAATATTTCGCAGAGTTCCTGCCTTTTGCAGTTGAAAACTTGCATGTTGAGCCCTTCAATATGTTAGAAATTGGTTATATTTTGCTTGCTTACTTACAGAATAAATTGAAAATAAAATATTTTAGGCAAACATTTTCTACTATTAACTTCTGTTCCTAGTAAAAAATATATTGAACTGTGTTAAATACTTTTATTTTTGCTTCGATGTTTGCCTAATCGAAAAATACCGTTATGTAAAAAATTGTTTGCCATTCTTATTTTCTATTAAATTTTTTCCTCAGATTTACATTACAATTGAGTTTAAACTTATTCTTTTACAAAGTACATACCTTATTTAACAAATTGTGTACAAAACTTTTTTTTTAGCAATTTATTTTAAGCTTTTTAATAATGTCCACTTTTATCGGTTAGATAACCACGGAACACAGTTTAAACAATACTCATTTCTTTGATGCCGAACAGTAAAGTGATAGAACAATATAACGAAAAAAAAACTATTAAATCATGTCACACATATTATCAGTAAATCGATACAGTTATTTTTATTGAGATTTGGTACATATAAAAAAAACGACTTCTCGCCGGTTTAGCTAATGCAAGACCCCATAGTGCGACGGAAAACTAAATTTTCCACCCTCAATATAGGAAGGAATAGATGCATAACAAAACAATGTGGGCGTTGCACACATGACTGACTGACACCGCCCAATAAACTGTTTTATTTAGGTAAATAGTCAGGTACTATCTCAAAAGATAATTCATTTCAAGGTTAAATAAAAATAAAAATCAGAGATAAGGAAATAGAACGTATTTTGATACTGCAAGCCGCCAAGTCAAAGGTCAAGAAAGTAGCTACTTTAACTTCATTCGATTTCAATATGTTTACCGAGATTGGCATCGATTCTTTTGAAAGTTACACCATTTTCATTACAAGAATATTTAAAAATTATGTATGCAGATATTTTGTATCTTGATGAATAATTGTTATTGATGCAGAAGCGTAGTAAGCTGTAGGGGTTCTGTCATTAAGTAAGTATTTCAGCTATAATAACGTCTTCTTGATTGAAATCGGCTCCTCCTAAAAACAGGTGGAAGAACTTGTTAAGTTTTAAGAGACTAAAAACAAACGTTTTGACAGCATGCTAGATTCGTCGAAGATGGAAAGAACGCTTTTCTATCATTAGTCTAATACAACAATTCGATGACTTATTGACAGCAGCGTGTAGCGACAGACACCTTCATTATTTATTTACTCTATTAAACGAAGACTGAAGCTATTTTAGATTAGGGATATCTTTCAGCCAAGGTAACGACTGCATAGCATGAGGTATAGAGCTTACAAATAATTATAGCCAAAATGTCAGTGCAAACATATTAGTGCTTGAGAATTAAGAGTATCTATGTCTACATGATGTCTAAGCTTATTGTTAAAAAGAATACGAATGTTAATTAAGAAGACCCCTCTCAAAGTGCAGTATTTTTAGCGAATTTGTAATAAGAACGAAGTCAATACACTTTTGGCCATGACATTGAAGCAAACAAATAACGAAATAAGTTTTTAATTAGTGTCTAATAAAACAAATGGGACTGCCAATGATGATAATTAGAATTCCAAATTTTCAAGTGCCAACAGATACAATAATAATGTTTGTACATTATTTGGCGCCGCTGCGTTGTCTTCATTTTGTTGTTTTTTTTTTTTTAAATGAATTTTATATTGATACCAAGACCAACAGCTAATGATTTCAATGAAAAGAAAAATTGTCAAGAGTATATTTGATTTTTTTGACAAAATAAATGTCTGCGTAAGGTGATAGTCACATGTGATAATCACCAATTTGCTACTTTTTCTTGTGACAACTATTTTGTTATCACATTCATATACATTTTTGCACCCTTTTCAATTGTTTTGAATGTTTTTCGTACAAATTGAACGTGCAATTATATCAAAAACTAAAATGAAAATATGGAGAGAGGAAATAACTTAATAGCGAGGTTCGTCAATTGATAATTCACCTGCGAAATGGAATAAAAATACATATTCGAACTTCAAAATGCAAAGAAAAATGTTGTTTTTACAAAGGATATTTGCTTATATTTTGTTAAATAAGTATCAAATTTGATAGACCTACAACAAAAACTTTCGAGGTACAACAGAAACGTTTTTGTATATCCTCCGGATTTGCCAGTAGCCTGATGGACACATTTTATGTACCCTCCGTGTTCCTAAAATATACACACATCTTATATTTTTTTACTCTCTTGAAATGAATTTGTGATATTTACTTACATTTTTATTATTGTTTTGTCCAAAAAATGTTTGCAAAAAAAAATTTAAACAAACCACGATCCACAATTACAACAAAGAAATAGAAGTGTCATTCTATAGTTTAATGTCCAAACGTTGTGTTTGTATATGAAATACCTAGTACTATCAGGTATCGTGCTGTCCTTATTCTCTGCCACGTCGTTTCTTTTTTCAATACAACTCATATAGTAAAATGCTTGTTAAAAGTGGCGCTACAATCGATTGACAGAGTGATTGTGCTAGTCATAATAGATAGCAGAAATTCTAATGTCAAAACTGAAACGTCGTATGTTTTTTTTTTTTTTGGACAATGATGCCAAGATTCAAAATATTTTTGGTGATCACCTTACACAGAAGGCAAATGTAGGGCTTTTCCTCAATTTTATTATTTTTTAAGTGTTCAATAAAGCCATGCAAAACTTATTCATGCAAAAAAGACTCAAATTAAAATAAATCAAAAATAATCATGCACATGCAACAATTCAAAAAAACAAGTTATTCGTTTGGATGCCTTATTCGAACTAACTTTAAGTTTAACAAATGGGTAAAAGCTTAAAACTATATAACAAAATATATAATGGAACTGTGAAATATCGAAAAACAGTGTCTTGCATCATACGATAATGCTGTTACCAGTTGATGTATATAATAGATCATTAAGACATTCATGATAAGAGCGATTCTTTAATTCAAAAGAAAGCTTTTCTCTTTAACGTACATATGTGCATGATATCGTAAGATCAGTGTTAACAGATGTGTTATTTAATACCGTTTACTCATTAATCATATCATTGAAAATATTTAAACTCTTACAAAAATAAAATGTGATCACATTTGATAGTCACAAAGGTGATAATCACAAATCACCTTACTCGATTAAACCCCAGATTGAGAGTTAGTGAAGAATGCTTATTGATCTTACTGCTTCCGAATTTGTTTTACATTATACATATGTGTAGATGAATGTTGCCTTTTTTTACATTTTTAGAAATAAGTTCATTTAATATTACAAATATATATATGTTATTCATGTTAAATTTTAATGTAATATCTAATTTTATTTTATTTTTTCAAATTAAATAACTATAAATTTCACCACAAACAGGCAACGAAAGAAAAGAGAATTGATAGTTATTTCTACAATTCCAAATGTAGATTTTACAAAAGAAAGGCTTTTTTTCTTTCGCACAAAGGAATGAAAGTTACATCTAAAACTTGTTATATATGCAAATAAATGAGTATATTTGACAAATTTTGTTGTGTGTTTCACAATAAAGAGTGTATACTTTAAATTATTTAAGTTGTAAAACTAACATTATGTGCTTGTGATTCTACCAATTCATTTCTTATTTCTACAAATATGGCCTTGTAAAAATGAAACGGAGTCGATGTTGGGTCACTTCTGACAATTAATGCAAAAGAATTGTTTTGGGTGCAGCTTGGAAATAAAGCCCCATGGTGCCAAGTATGGCAAGTATTGAATTCGTAAAAAAAAAAAAATTTGAGATGAGGATGAGATATGACATTACGATGATAGAGAAGTCGAAAAAAGTGGGTCCGGCGATTCCGTCTGTCTGTCTGTCGGAAAGCCGAAATAAAGGTTCGACGTGGGTTTTGTTAAGAAAACGTAATTAACAGTCTTCACTGGGTTGTAGCTGAGGCAAAGTAAAAATGTTCCGGTATAAACATCTTTATTCTTTACTTAACCATCTTAGTGTTCGTGTATTACAATCAAAATGTTGAATTTATTAAATTTCATATGTG
>CAKKXW010000003.1:57576740-57587090 GCA_920937365.1 Sphaerophoria rueppellii
ACTTTTTTTTCAAAATTCTGTATCTCAAAAACGGATCAATTTTAAAAATCCAAATTGGAGTATAATATGTACATTTACATGGTCTTAAAAACTGCATACCCAAATTAATTTTAAGACATTTTTGAAAAATTTTATTATAAAAACTTAATTTATAAAAAAACCGCTCCGACGATTTTCAAAAAAAAAAATTCAATAAATCAAGAATACGGTTTGAATTTGTTTGGCATTTAAATTTTTGGAATGAAATGTTTTTACAAGGTACATTTTCAAATTTTAATTTTCTTAATGAATTCTAATTATTTTTATATATTGGGTGTTTTTTTTTTTTTGTGAGTTAAGTGTAAGCTGTAAGTAAGTGTAATCAGAATTGCTTGTTGTGTTTGTATATGAAATACCTAGTACTATCAGGTATCGTGCTGTCCTTATTCTCTGCCACGTCGTTTCTTTTGAATTCTAATTATTTTTATATATTGGGTGTTTTTTTTTTGTGAGTTAAGTGTAAGCTGTAAGTAAGTGTAATCAGAATTGCTTAAAGTATATCTCTTATTTTAACACTACTTTTTGCAATTTAAGTAATCATAAATATTTAGTTTTAGCATGCAGGAGCAAGTTCGTACGACCCAGTCGTGCACATTTTTTCTATTTTGATAAGAAACCTTCGTTATATAATAAGCACTCTTAAAAACACAATTGGATATGTGAGTTTTGAAAAATTTGAATTTTAAATACAATCTGTAAAAGGCGCAGGGAATGTGGTCCCAAAGTCAAAACTCAGAAGTCCCGAAAATCCACGCGATTTTTTTTTTATTTTCACCTCCCAAATTGATTCTCTTTTGGGCAAAGTGTTTTCCACTTATGTTTATCCATCTTTCTGATGTAGATTTAAATATAATAAACAGCTCAAATATTTTTAGATCAAATAAGATGAAACGGGCTATAAGCATAGTGTGCTGAACTTTGAATTTAATTTCTAGATTTATGAGTTATGACCCACCATAATGGGAAAGAAAAGTAACGTAAAGACCCACAAAGAGGGTCACTAGTTCCGAAAACCATTTTTCTTTTTCTTTTTAAACTTTTTACGTGCTGGCTAAAAAAGTTATCGTGGTGAAAAGGTCGCGAAATTCAGTTTTTCGTGAATATTTCGCGATCTATTGCCCGGAGGTCAAAAGTGGTCTATAGTCTAGGACAAATTGTTCATCTTGATTATTATCAAAACAAAAAAATGCCTTAAGCATTTTTCTCTCAAATTAACTGTTTTCGGAGTAGAGGAACTAGGACGCGCTCATATTTGCTCTATTGCTTTTTCTTTTCCTATATGTAACTCGGGTGTTTTGTGATGGAAAATGGCGGGACAAAATATCAATTAGGTTTTATCATTATTTGCGGACACTATTAATGGTTAATGGTTCAAATGGCCACCGAACCTTTGCTTTGAATGGCCTGCATTCGAAAGGTCCAGTTTTCGAGGACTTTGGCGCATAAATCAGATTGAATTTGACCGATTGATCGCATCAATTGTGTTGTTGTTGAAAGCCGTAGTGGTTTGTGGATTATTCGAGAAGACCTGTGATTTAAGAGTGCCGTACGGAAAAAGTTTAAAGGGGCCAAATCACATGATAATGTACTGAACACAATCTTTTGTAATTGTACAATAGGTTGTGGCAGCAAAGGTGGATGCAAATAGAATTTGATTGAGATGTTCAAAAATTTGTGGACATTGCCGTAGCCAATCATACTTAACCACAGAGTCAACCTATGACGAAGGTTTCGATGTGTGAAAGAAGAAAAAACAATAAAGCAAATGTGAGCGCGTTCTAGTTCCTTTACTCCGAAAACAGTTAATTTTAGAGAAAAATGCTTAAAGAAGTTTGATCTACTGGCGAACATGTGTGCAGTTGGTAACATAAATAAAATATCTAAGAGCTAGCTAAGAAACAAAGACTTTCAACAAAATTAATAAACACAGAATAGCGAAGGATACATCCTTATTTTCTGGACTGAATGGAAAATACTAGAAATAAAATAAAATTTCGTTTAACTGACGTTTAAAAACTTATTCCCCTGTCAAGGGTGGTTTAGCGAAGTCAATTCATTACATGGCGCCACTATCTACTTTCATATGTTAAGCAAAGACAAAACAAATCGGTTGTTAAGTATTAACAACAACAAAAATTCCCAAAAAGATTTTTTGGTTAAAGTCACTTTACACAAATTATTAGTTCTCATGAGAAATTGTTACTTGTGGATTAAATCTGATTCCATGGGTTAGTGAACTTGTGGAATAAGAGTATGATAGGCGTTTTTTGTTAATAGATATGGCTGTTTATTTACTTATTTGTCAAAATTAAGTACACAGATATTGGACTCCATTCCCACAACAACACTTCTATGTATATGTATGAAGCATACTTAAAAATATAAACATCGTGAACTAAAGCCCTTTCACAATTCAGAAATTTAAAAAAATACTAAATAAATCAAGAATATCGGATAATATAATGCCCCATGCTCAAAATTATAAATAAAACCTAAAATATTTCCCGAAACATCCCGAAATATCCAACAACAAGCAGCTGATTGATATCTTTTTTTTTTAAATATCTGGAAGTATGGTGATTGATTTTGATCCCGCAGGCAATTGAGAAAATAGTGATTACTTCCAAAGGCTTAATTTGCTTGCATGCAGGACAATGGACCCTCTTCAATTTTTATCGGCGAAGAACATTCAAGTTTTCTGCAATAAACTTGCACCTTTATAAAGCTTATTTTATTTAGTATGGTCATAGATTGACGTACAGACAGCTGCCACTTAAAACAAAAAAAAAATTGATCACATAAATCCTGCACCATTCACAACAGAACAAAAGAATAAATTCATTGTTGGCAAGAAAACTTCATCCCAAATACAATTCACCGATGATGAATTGTCCAGGTGAAATAAAAACAAAAAACATTTTTTATTAAGCTCTCCTCTCCCAAAAATTGCTCTATTTTTGATGATATTTTGTCCGTTCAATCGTCTGGCCAATCGACAATGTTCTTAAAACAAACACCAATTTTATTATCTTAATAAAATGAATTGCACAGTTTGTAATGAATAACTCAACGGATTTTCTACAGGATTAATCATAAGGCTCAGCGTTAACTTCCAAGGAGCTATAAAAAATTATTGTTTACGACGGGTTGTTTGCCTAGGTGTAGGAGTATCGAGAGTGAAGTCGAATTTTTCATCAATTCATTCAGAACAACTACGATATTGATCATGTTTTGTGTTTGTCTGCTTATACATTTTTATTATTCAATCAGATTTATTTACAGACTCGTCAAGTTCAAATTACCAATTAGCCTTATATCAGTTATTTGACGCCCTAATACTTGGTTAGTAGGTACATGATTTTCCATCTACTGGCTCAAAAACGTTGAAGTTTTTAAGCTGTTTGAACTTAGCACTTAAAACATTTATGTAATGCGTCAGAAAAGTGAAATATACTCAAAAAAAATATATCAATAACAGGAGACACAGTAGGTGTTTCTAGAATGCATACAAAAAATTTAATGAACAAACTTTTTAAGGGGTGGAAATAAGAAGAAATATGGATTTGGTTCATTTCCAACAGATTGTTTTGATAAACCTTAAATAAAATGAAACAAACAAAAAAATAATAATTTATGGCTCCTGTCCGTATGTTTTATTACTGTTTTATTATTGTTCATTTGTATTTTTTATTAGCGATTTCATGAAAAAAGAAGGCAATAAGTTATTTGTTACGATTCTAGGATAACGTGTATTTGAGCAACTTTCTAACGAAGATATATTTTTATACATATGTATGAATATGAAATGAAAAAGAATGAAGGCCAAGTTTTTAGGAGCTTCTTATCAAATTAGAAAAAAAAGTTTAGGTAAACAAAAACATAAAAAGGTTTTTTGACGTTATTTTTGTGACAAATTATATCTATAAGGTTAAGGTTGTTTATAAACATGTTATTGACATTTCATACCAAACGGTATGAGTTTTCAAAACAACAGTTACAAAATGGCAAGAGGAGAAGGAGCAAAGAAGAACCAATTTCGATGTAGGACCTCCTCTAATAAGTTCTTCTTTCTTCTCTTTTTCCGTTTTGTTTCTTATCCAGAATGACTTGTGGATTGGAAGTTGGATGTGCAGCACATCCTATACTGTGTTGTCTTTAATCCCTCTCATGTCCTTTATTTCTTTCTATTCTCTAGACAATATTTTTACTCTAACTGTCTTCTTTTCTCTTAACCTTTCTCTCTTCTTTGCGGAGCTTGTCATACGCCTTCTATTCTATTTTCTATATGATCGCGATGAGACAAACCATCTATTATAGATAAAAAAACAGATTGGCGCAATCTGTCCTCAGGCTATCACGTCTCACCACAATACTTAGAGACAATTAACCCATATTGTTATTATATCCCGAAAATTAAGTATTCATTCACAAGGAAAACAAAGTCCTTGAAAAGATTAAAAATGCAGAACCTATTAATTTGATTAGGTACTTTAATTATTCAAACGGTTTTGGTTTTAAAAAGGGCTTAGTTAAAGTACAAAAACGTTTAATGGATAAATGCTGATTAATGAATTCTTTTAATTAATGGTCATACAATTTAAAAAAATGTATTAAAGTGTATGCACAAAAAAAGTAATAAAATAAAAGCGGGGTCAGTTTTGAAAATATTCATAGCCTTTAGCTGACTGTTTATGTTTTGTAACATTTCGAAATTCAAACTGTCGGCGACATGACTCAGTGCTTACACCCTAAGTTGGTTGAGGTCTTCAAACAGCTCTGTACTCTATCTATCTTCTGTTACCTCTTCAGAGTCTGAAATAACCACCCATTTAAGCCTTTGGATGTTGTTACCGAACTCTAGCCATTTGGAAGCAGGCAAAATGTATTACCTGATTAAAAATTCAATCTGGGATCATAATGTTATCTTATAATGTAATCCTTTCGTGACTGCTCAAACAGAAACTTTTTTTCAAGTATGATATGGAAATATGGATATCGAACAAGCCTTAAGGTATGGTATAAAATCGCCTTTACTATCCTCAAGCTACATAGTCAAATACAACGAATGAATTGATTGGGATAGTGGTTAAAGTACGTAGTGTCCGTAGTTTAGTGGTTAGGTGCGTTGGCTGCTAAGCTGAACGTCGTGGGTTTGGGTCCTACTTGTGCCCATGGTTTTTGTTTCATCTTTCACGGGCACTGCCTCTTGCGAAGAACTGACAAAACTTCCAAGAGTATCATCTGTCATGAGAAAGTGCTTCTCAACTTTGCCGTTCGGAATCGGTGTTAAATTGTAGGTCCCCTCAATTCTTCACACGCACCTAGAGAATTGTTGATAAGAGTAAGCCACTTATGCCTTGGTTCTTCAAGAGCTGTCGCGCCACTCTATTTTTAGCGGTTAAAGTACATTGCGCCCACTAGATCTACTTTGCCCCCTTAAATAGCTGATGAGTAAGTACCTCAAATTATAGCTCCTCCTCTAACTTGACAACCCTAAGGAACTTAAAAATTCAGAGTTTTAAAACTTCGTTGCAGAATCTGCATATTCCACTTTCGACTAGTTGAGGATGGTAAGGTGCCTTTTTAATTTACAATGACCCGAGAGAAAACCAGCAATTATTCTGAGTTTATTCCTGCTTAGACTGATGCTAGTCGAAAAGCGCCTTTGGTTGTAGTCACCCTGAATCATCTTTGCCTGTCTCAGTTCGGGCAGTTGTGCCCAGTTGTTTCTTCTCCTGGTTTTCTCTTCTGTTTTAATTTACGTTCTAGTGATGTTTTCTCCTATCCCGCAGTAAGGTTCCGGTCCTAATAACGGAGTTATTGCACCTGTCTTTGCCAATTCATCTAACTCCTTATTTCCCTGAACCCCTAACAGGTACCAAACGCACTACATAACAAGTTTTGAGTTTAACTTTATCGCGTACGAGTTCGCTTTAAGGACTGCCTGAATATCTACTAACTGAATATATACTAACAATATTTTTGTTACGATGATTCATTTCGAGGTTGAGTTCTGAACATTTACTTATAGCCTTGACCTCTGCTTGAAAGATACTGCGATACTATTGAGATGGAGAGTCCAGTCCCAAGTCTGATGATGTTGATGAGACAAATTTCTAAGGAACAATGTGAATAATGTTAAGTTAACATTGATCAGAAATCATATATCGTAATCATTTATTTGCTACCGCTATGTTAAACAGTTAAGAAGGAAAGCCATGGGCTTCTAGCCACTTTGTTCAACTAAGGCCACAATATTGCTATCTTCACAAAAAATGAGAAAGATAGAATCGTTGGTATGTATCGCCACAACATGCCTAATAAAATTCAGCTGTCCTTAGTTTGAGGAAAGGTCCTTAAATCGCAAGATTTCACAAAAGACTTTCTTTCCAGCTAATGTAGACAAAACGACAACTCCATAATTATGACCTTCGTCATCTATATATGTTGCACTTTCAAATTTACCTGCAGCTTTTAATTTTAATTGTTAAGTAAAGTCATCCGACACTTGTGAGACCTAATTTTAAGGTGATGCACAAGGCACCTAAATTACTGAAGATGCAGATTTACCATTGGAGCCATTACTTGCTCTCGTTTATCTCCATCTCTATATTATCTTTTATACTGATAATATAGTACAAGTTTCAACATTTGTTTTCATTGTTATTTTTTCCCATCAAATCTTTGATGACTCGAAAAACAAAACAGATCTTAATAACGCCTCTTTTAGGTTACACTTCCATGGAAACAACGATTAATGATAGAATAACATTTAAGATGTTTTGAAACTAGAAATATAAAAGTGAAGAAGGAAACTTCATAGCAGTAGAAATAATTTTATCACGCGTATCTAAAGAGACTTTCCTTACAATAAAAGAATATAAAGTTCCATATTAAGGAATGTAGTTTCAAACATAACTTTTGTTATGTTATTATGTGGCTTATGGTCGTTTTCCTGGAAGTTGATTTCCCGACGATTGCCCAGATAACGAAATCCCGGAAAATACTTTCCCGTAAAAAATCCTACATTTATCTTTTTCGTTACTCAAAGTTTTCAGAATTAAGGAGATCGAAATCTGATATATTTTTTGATTTTTCCAATAACCCTGAATCAGGCCACATCCTTTTTCAAAAACAGAAATTTAATGAGACACCAACCGTTGAGAATCATCGAGAACGAAGCATTTGAATTCTTCGTTCAAATATTTCTATATAATCAGTTCCTTTCTTGAGAAATCAGTCACTTACAGATTGCTCTTGCTATTGGGAGGACACGCCTATGCTTTTTTATTTTTTATAAAGAAATTAAATGAAGGTTAAAAATGCAAAATTCGCGCAAATTTAAATACATACAAAGTTATAAATTAAGGTTTCAAACGATAATTTTGTATTGTGTTTATAATTGTTTCTAAACGATATGTCTTCTCTTCTAGTAAAAGATAAAACGTCCTTTTTAGAACGAAGAATAATTCAAGAAGAGATATGACCTTAAATTGTTAATGTAAAAATGTTTGTTCTATATTGGGACAAATGTCTCTGTGATACTCATTCTATTAAATGGCTACAAAAGATGAACTTGTTCCACTATTATTCTTTGTCCTTACGTCGATTTTTGCGACTTTCGTCCTGAAATTGTTGTTTCTTACATTGTTCTAATAAATTGTTAACAACAAAAAACCAAATATTTTCCGGAACATCAATATTTCCCTTTCCAATATTTTCATAATAAAATAAAAAAAAAAATATGTAAATATATATATCAAAAAAAGGGATCCTCAAAACATAAACAAATCTAAAATAAACTATTGGTCTCAAAAAAAAAAAAAACACATAATAAAAAAACAACAATTTTGCATAATATACGTACGAATGTACATTCCAATATGAAATAGTAATTTCGGAATAAATTTCCAAAATAGTGCTAAATCCCGTAAAAAAATTGTACTATTTCCTTCTGTAAATAGTAGTATGACCCGCAATCAGCGATATCTAAGGCCGCTGGACCAGACGCTAAACTTTACATAGCAGCTGGAGATGATTTGGTTAGGAAAAATTTGGTCGGAGGAAAGCATGCCCGATCCTCAAGAAAGGAGATCTTGTCTGCCGTTCTGTGTGAATGTTTGAAGCCCTTCGTCAACAACCTGATAGGTCCTTCTCCTTAAAGTGTGGCTTCAGACTCGGAAAGTCCATCATCGATCAATTATTCACTGTACGGCAGATGTTGGAGAAGACCCAGGAATTTCAAATCGATACCTACCACCTTTTCATCGATTTCAAAGCCACGTATGACAGCGTCTGTAGAGACCAACTATATAGAGCAATGCCAAGTTTTGGCATCCCAGAAAAACTCGTCCGTCTGTGTAAGATGACAATGGAAAAATCACGCTGTTCCATCATGGTCGGAAAAAACCTAACGGACGCTTTTGATGTCAAAAAAGTTTTTAGACAAGGCAATGCGTTCAAATGCGATTTCTTCAACATCATACTTGAAAAGACTGTGCAAAACTCTAACGTCATGTTCATGTTCATGTTCATGCAACTAATCAAATTATTTATTATAATCGAAAATGCTTCAAGATAATTTCAAAACCAAATGAGAAAAATAATATGAAATATAAAGTGTTTTTGAGTATATTAAATACGTTCACCATTTTGCAAGTATGTTGTAATTAAAACCCTTTAGTTTGAACTAAGAAATAATGCTCAGTGCACATGTAAACAAAATCATGTCCTGTAATTGTTCTGGAAGAGAAAATAATTTCAAAAACAAACATAAGCCGACCACATTTAAGCATATGGTATGGAAAGAATTAATTGTACACACAAGTGAACACAAAACACCTTATTCAATTTCAAATATATATTTTACACAAGTGCACAAAAAGCTGTTGAATGCAATTTAATCGTTTGGAATTCTAAAAGGATTTAATTTAAAAATTTCTGAAATGTGTATGTGTTACTTGTAAACTTTATGAGCATTTTCTAGACTCTTATTTTTCCAAAAAATATACATCCTTACTAATACAAACCTAAGACTTACTATTATATCAGAAAGGCTTACATTCCTTACATTGGGGAGTAGAGAAATTGCTTGCACATTAATGTAAATGCTCTAAAGTCTAGAGTAATATTTTCTGGCACACTGCCCTGAGTAGGTAATTGTTTGCTTGGAAACAGAACATTTGAGATAAATTTAGTGGCATTTGGATTTTTCGATTGCTGGAAAAGAGATAGGTTTGGTATATGGAACAATTTAAATAATATTATAGTTTCTCGCTTGTCAGGCTGAACAGTTTTGTTGCTAGCTCGAATTGTGAAGTAACATAAAATACAAAACATGTTTTGAAAAAGAATAATTCCACTCTTGAGGAAATTATTTCTCCTTTGATTGGGATAAGTTACACAGCATTAGAAACTCAGATTTGAAAAGTCTTAAATAATATCCTTCATTTGTTGTAATTTAATTTGCATGTATGTTGGTATATGACAAGTTTTATATTCTAAATCAATTTGCATATATTTGTATATATTTATTTTTTTTTTTAACGTTAAACAAATTTTGTGCTCAGGAAAAATATGCACTTTGACGACGATATAATAGAATACATTTCTTAAAAGTTGACAAAAACATTTAAGAAAAGCATTAACGAATGCCTTTTTAAATAGTCTAACCTTCAATTAGTCTTAGAAATTTGAAATATCCTCTATAAGTTTTTGATCATGGCTTTAGGAAAAAAAATCCATACTTTGCCTTTAACGGACCCCAAAATACATTATGTATCCCGAGTGAAATCAAATGGTTTCAGACATACTGAAAGATTTTGATCAACCAATTATTTCCACCTAAACATCTTCAGTAAATTCCAAGTAATTAGGCTACATTAATAAATTCAGTCTTTCATGCAAAAATATAAAAACATTGGAAGCGTACATTGTTATCAGGTTTTCCCATGTATGTAAATACATTTCTACCATGCCAAAGTTTTGATGGAAAAATTGCTCAATAGTAATTGTACATCCTTTATTGTTTTTTTTTTTTTCTTTTGTTATATAAATACATGATTATGATTGTATTTCTTCCCTCAATCTATATATATAAAAGAACAGCCTAATTTTTGTGTTCGTTCACTAACCGGGCACACTGGTTGACCGATTTTCCTAATTTTTTCTCTAAATGCAAGAGGTTTTAGGGTAGAAGGTTTAGCAATACCATCTTTACATAAATGTATGTACCCTTTTGGACTATTGTTACATGCGAAGGTTACAAAAATATAAAAACGTACTTTCTGACTTAAATAATTACATCGGATT
>CAKKXW010000003.1:57597294-57608429 GCA_920937365.1 Sphaerophoria rueppellii
TTTTGTTGCAAACGGCCCAGTCGATCAAGTTTAAAATTAAAAAAAAAACAAAAATGTCAGTGAATCTAGGAAATTAAAATTTGAACTAGCTGACCCGGCAAACGTTGTTTTTATATATGAAATTTCTAGAGTATGAAAATATGTATGCATATCTTATTTATTTTTAGTGGGTACATATTTGTTAATTATATTGTTATTTGTTATTTATAACGTTTTGAATGTTGATGGAATGTGTCATTAATAAAATTTAATCAACACTAACGAACTGGAAGTATTCCACGTATAATTATTGTCTGAATGAAAAACATGGTGTGTTCAAATTTAAGCCACAAACAGACTTTTGCTTTGAGTCCATAGTCATTGCAAATGCCAATCTGATGGGGAATTAAATGCTTTCAAATTGAAATGTGCAAGTTGCTTACGAAAAAACCGTTTTGCGAATAAAGCATTGCCACAATTGAATTGGTTGCTCGACAATACCACGTTAAGGTAAATAATAAAATTGCATTCCATTCAGAATATTTGCGCAAACTATTGAGCCGAAGTTAAACGATCAACAAAAGTACCTATGTGTATGACACCATTAGATATGCAAGGTGTGATCAGTCTGAGTGGTGGTATATATTTTTGTGATGCATCCGGTGGAATGGGGAAATAATTTGTGTTATCATTAATTTTAGCATCAATATGATCTGAAATTAAAAAAAAGAGTTGGCTCTTTCTTCTTCTGGAGTTGTGAGCACATTATAAGACATAAAACTGACATTACAATATTTCAAAAAAGTTGGTAATGGCCGAATATTTGTGTGGGATGAGAGCACAATGGCGCACAAAAATTTACTTAAAGCCTTTAACCGCAACTTGAAGAATTTGGAGCTCTGAATCTTTTTGTTGCTGAGGACAAACTTTGTCGATTATACCACGGTCAACTGCTGTAGACGAATGGAGTCGTTAAAAAACTTGGACATTAAAGAGAGAGTGGAGCGACAGATCTTGAAGAGCCAAGGCCTAAGTGGCTTACTCTCATCAATAATTCTCTGTGTGCGTGTGAAGAATTTAGGGCACCTACAATTTATCGCCGATTCCGAACGGCAAAGTTGAGAAGCACTTTTTCATACTCTTGATACTCTTGGAAGTTTTGTCAGTTCATCGCAAAAGGCAATGTCCGAGAAAGATGAAATAAAAAACTTTGGGCACGAGTAGGTCTCGAACCCACGACGTTCTGCTCAGCAGCCAACTCACCTAACCACTGAGCCACGGACACTATTGGACATTAGAAATGGAATAATTTCACTTGATTCTGAAGGCCGAATTTCACTTCCAAACAATTTCTATTGTAATGCAAATCCACGGAATGAGTTGATTCAAGATGTCTTACCAAGGATTGAAGCATTGAGTTGAAGTGCAATAATGGCTGGTTCAGATTAAAGTCTTTCTAAAATCGATGCAACATTTTATTTTGAACTAGACAAATAAATGCATACTTTTTTGCCCACAAGTCGTTTGAGTGGTTTGACACAATTATAAATGAAAACGATGTAGTAAATTTTACAACGAGACGGAGTTTTTGAATTTTTTGCATTTATGCATTTATGTACCAGGACTACCTCCACATTTTTTAACTCTGATGGTATGAGCATTACTATGTTTCGGGACATCAATCAAATTAAACTTTACAGTACTACAAGACTAGCCGTGAAGAAGTCAATGGCATACGTCTTTAGTTTCCTGTTCGACTTGAATTCTTTGAAAAATAAATAAGACGCAAGGTCTTTAAAAATATGTGGTTTTCATTTAGAAATTACTGTTTTTCCTCATGGTCAACTATACAGAGTATCCTGTAATTTGTCTGCCATATACTTTGGGATGTGATTCTTGGTCATATTCTTAGAAAATAATCCTTCCAAGACAAAGTTACAAAGGCTAACTTTGTGTTTAAGTGGCGTTCAATTTTTTTGCCGAGCAAAGTGTTGACTTTAAGATATATATATATATTTTTTTTTTTTTTCAAATAATGCGTAAAGAACATAAGGTTTTCTTATTTTTACCTTATGAACAAAAAATTAGCAAATAAAATCTCATTGATAAACAAAAGCCTATCCATCGATTACCGTATTTTACATCCTGCCAATCTCTAATTTCCGAACCGTTGGGTTGTGGGCCGAAGCCCTGCGAAGCGGGCAGGGGTTTTGCTAGTATGTTTATAAAGGCATAGAAAACAATATTTTTCCATTTGACAAACAAAATTTTCAATAGTTGAAATTGATCAGATTTGTTCACATTTTGTTGCAGTGGAAAGAGTATTATTTTTTGACATTTGAACCATATGTGATTTGAAAAGTTTAAATTGTGTGCGTTCTAAATCTTCTATCCTTAAGTTTGGAAAAAAAGTAAGAAAATCGGTCATGCGGTTTGGCCGGTTAGCGAACGAACACAAAAACAAGCTGTTCTGTTATATAGATTGATTTTCCATTTCATCAACAATAAATTTCTTTTTGGTTCTTGGCTAGGCCAAGGTTTGTCTCAGGTCGAGTCAGTGTGGTTTCAGTCAAGCCTATGAAAAAGATAAGATAAAATAACATAAGAAGCCCCGGTTGGTTAGTGTATTATTTTGAAGAAATATGCACCACAGACAAGTAAATGTGCTGCTCTACGTATAGTGCTTTCCCTCAAAATATTTTTAGTATGCCGATACAAAGCGCCGCAGAAACTGAATTTCAATCATGAAAATATCTCCTCTAATTCATTTGGTTTGAACTTTGTTACTCACAAAATAAATGTACATCACCTGATTTCGTCATGTTCAATTTTCCTGTTTTTGTTTTTTGTTTTTTTTTTCTATTAAGCTGCCAGTAGCGTAAGTCATGTATTTTCTTACTTTATTTGGCTGGTATCAGCCGCAGATGTGTCGACAAGAAATGTAATTCTCACTTATTTCTTAGATACGGCTATTTTTACCGAACTTTGCGCTTATAAAAAGTATATGCTCTACTCTGTATTTTGCAGTAGATATGTGGACAATTAGGTGTGTCAGAGTCAGAATTTCTCTCAGAGTTACGAAGTTGGAGAAGTCATTAGAAAGCGGCTAAAGTAAAAATAACAAGAACTTATATGTTATCTTCCAACTTTATGAAATAAATTGTTAAGTTGGTAATCTCTTATGAATCGCGCCTGAAGAATTTCAGCTATGTGATATTATTAGATGAAATTATACATAACACATGAAATTACCCAAACCCACATTACTGCAAGAACAATCAAAGCTCGTGTAGTGGAAAACATTTATCGGAAACCAAGATTCATCTACATATATGTAATGTAAAACAAATTCGGAAGCCAGTAAGATCAATAAGCATTCTTCACTAACTCACAATCTGGTCATTAGTGGAGGCAACATTAATACGCTGTCACCGAATTCAATTTATTTTGTCAAAAAAATCAAATTTACCCTTGACAATTTTTCTTTCATTGAAATCATTAGCTGTTGGTCTTGGTATCAATATCAAATTCATTTCAAAACATACAACAAAATGAAGACAGCGCAGCGGCACCAAATAATGTACAAACATTATTATTGTGTCTGTTGGCACTTGAAAATTTGGAATTCTAATTATCATCATTGGCAGTCCCATTTGTTTTATTAGACACTAATTAAAAACTTATTTCGTTATTCGTTTGCTTCAATGTCATCGCCAAAAGTGTATTGACTTCGTGCTTATTACGAATTTGCTAAAAATACTGCACCGTAGAGGTAAGGGCTCTTCTAAATGAACATTCGTATTCATTTTAACAATAAGTTTTGACATAATGTAAACATAGACACTCTTAATTCTGTTTGCACTGAAATTTTGGATATAATTATTGGTAAGCTTTATACCTCATGCTATGCAGTCATTACCTTGACTCAAAGATATCCCCAATCTTAAATAGCTTCAGTCTTCGTTTAACAGAGCAAATAAATAATTAAGGTGTCTGCCCCTACACACTGTTGTCAATAAGTCATCGAATTGTTGTATTAGACTAATGGGAGAAAAGCGATCTTTCCATCTTCGACAAACAAAGCAGAGTGCTGTCAAAACGTTTGTTATTAGTTTCTTAAAGTGTTGCAAGTTCTTCCATGTATTTTTAGGAGGAGCCGACTTCAATCAAGAAGACGTTATTATAGCTGAAATACTTAATGACAGAATCCCTACAACTTACTATGCTTTTGCATCAATAACAATTATTCATCAAGATAATCAGGATACAAAATGTCTGCATACATAATCTGTATATATTCTTGTTATAAAGATGGTGTTACTTTCAACAGAATCGATGCCAATATCGTTAAACTTATTGAAATCGAATGAAGTTAAAGTAGGTACTTTCTTGACCTTTGAGTTGGCTGATACTGCGGCCAACACATTCTATTTTTTTATCTCTGATTTTTCACAGATATTTATTCAATAACCTTGAAATGAATTATCCTTTGACATAATACCTGACTATGTATAAACCTAAATAAAACAGTTTATTGGGCGGCGGCGCGGCGTCAGTCAATCATGTGTGCAACGCCCACATTGTTTTGGATTTCGGTTATGCATCTTTTCCTTCCTCCAAAAACACTTAGGTATAGGCAATGAAAAGGGAACAATGTGAGTATGTGATAATGTATTAGGGTTCTTAATTTTTGAAGCACATCGACTGGATAACTTAACATTTCCCTCATTCGAGGTAATTATATGTTTTGTTTCCCAAAAATTGAGCTGAGGGTAGATACTCTTTCAATATGTTTTCCAAAAAGAGAAAATACTTTGTGTGTTGGCGGAAGAATAATCAAAACTGGCAAGGACGTATTGCTTAACCTTATTCAAACGAAGTTTAGTTTGAGATGAACATATGGGGCTTAATTTGTGTGTTTTGAAAGTATACCCACCCTTATGATAATTTGTGGGGATATTTACGGCTTTAAATTATGTGCTTGAAGAATTGTTGAAGGCCTTTTTGATACAACCGCAGAAAGGTTCTTTTGTTCTGAATATTTTTTTTCATTTAATCTTTGCGTTCCTTTTACAAGAGCCCCTCCCCACATTTAAGTACTTACAAAATACTTCCATTAATCGATATTGATTTTAAAAGTGCTGTTTCTGGTATTTTTGTATGTGCCCATTTTCCTTTATTATCTTAATAAATCCAGATTCTATTAACTTGAATCTTGAACACGTTTGCTTATCACCGTTATCATCGACATTATGCTTGGGGTTTGGCTGGGCGCAAATGACGCTGTTGCTAAAGTGGTAAGCTAAAGAAACGACGAACGTGGAAAGTTATGAAATCAATTTAAACTTTTCAAACAAAAATTTAGTATGGAGAAAAGTCGAAGTCGGAGACTCGTGGCGTGCCTGCATTCTTTCAAATTAATAGCTTGCAAACTTTGTTTACTCAAAAGATGTGGCCTTGGTAGAATGAATAATCAAACGCAAACTCCAAAAGGGTTTCATGAAAGGTTAAAGGTAAGGTACTTTGAAAGTGCTTGGCAAAACCAGTATAAGATGTAATGAGTGGACAAGTGAAATGTTGTAGAGTACAAAAATATTATCCAACGAGATTTTGGCTTATATGTTGTCGTTTGTTGTAGACTAGCCGACCCGACAAACGTTGTTTCACTAAAAAAGAAATTATTTTCGAATCTTGTTTGTACAGAAAAAAATGGTATCTAATAGATACCTGATTTGTTTCATAACATACGGTTCTAGAGTTGAACTTCAAAACTAAAACATTTTTTAAATGGGTTGCAGAAAGAAATTCTTTTATGGATGTTTATAAGATTTCATTTCTGTCTCACGTTATTGTTTTTTTCGTTTTTTTTTCTGTCCAAAAGTGTTGACAGAAACGTTCCTTTGATTGTTCTCAAGCAGTTTTGATTTTCGAACATTTTTTGTACAATATCTCGTGTCTATTTTTCGTCACAATATGCGATTTTAGAATCGGGTAAAATCTTATAGATTGATATCTTCAATTAAAACACTGCCATGGTTGTGAGAGACCAAAGTAAATCGATCTCTGACATTTAAAACGAAATCTTGAAGAACTCGGAAGAAGAAATTTGCGATCAAGAAGACTTGAACAAACTTTGAAAGGGAATCGATAAGCTCAAAGACACCATGGCAGATATTCACTGTGAAAGGCTTAGAAACGGAAAGTCATATCCTAGTTAAAGATGTTTCGGTATTTCCTCGTTATCTTTTGAAAACCACGCACTTTTTTGTCTTTCTCTCAGTTAGCGTAAGTAACTTAGCCTAAACATTTCAAGGGAACATTTTTCTTCTTCAAAAGCAAATTTTTAGTTTTGAAAAATAATGCATGGTTTGTTTTCAGGTCACGAATATCTCAAGGGTGCATTTTTATACGAAAAATAGAAAAATATCATAATTTTAAAAACAAAGTTTTACGATAAATTGTTTTGTGGATACTAATAGCACTCATTGAAATGCAAAACCAGTCTGAGAAATTGAGTGTTATTATTTAATTTTAATATTATTGTTTTAGATAGAGCGTGATACTTTATTTGTTCTTATTTCTCCTGGGAAATTTGTTTTAAATTGAATTGTCCTGAGTTCGAGTTAAAATACAATTTTTATTGTATTTTTATCGCATACAATGGTAACTAAGAACCACGTGGCTTGCAGCCATTTTGTGGTTGATTAACTAATAACATAATTAGCAACAGTTAACTCAGTTAGAGTTTCTCTTTAAATAGCAACAAAAACTTAGCTGATTATAATCGAAAATATAATAATAAGCAGTAATCTTTTGTTTTCGGTGATTGAGTTCTTCTCGTCCGTGGGTAATTAGAAATGGAAATTCTTGTTGGGGAAATTAATTATATTCAGCTGTGGCTTGTTTGGTGGTACACATTTGGTTTTGATCTTGTGGTATTCAGGGAACTGTGCTTTTGTTATTCGTGCTTGCTGGGTTGGTTTTGAATAATTGAATGATATTAATCTGTAATAAACGTTTGATTTTATAGAAAAAAAAAGTTTATTTCATTACTTTGTGTATTGTATTCTTCGCTTTATTTTGTTTATATAATTAGCACACACTCAAGGGGTTTCTTATGCCTTTATGCCAGAGACACAGTAATGCTTTAGGAAAGTGAAAAGGGGTTTGAGAGGAGGTGCTGGTGAACATTGGTCTTAAATTCCTGAACATTGCAATGATTTGGAAAGGCAGAGTGTGCAAGGGAGTACCACATTCGCATAGTACGGCTAAAGAATGATTCTCTATACTTGAGGGAACGACCGAAGTTGGGTCAAAGGGTGAACTGATGGGCATTCCTGGAGGCGCGGGTATTACGGTTGAGGAATCCAACTGGCTATTTCACTAGAGCAAATACTGTTGAAGGAACAGTATAGAATATGTTGAGGCATGAGACATTACGGCGATGTTCGAGAGATGTAAATGACTCAACGATGGTATGATCACCAATCATCTTGAATGCTCTTTTTTGAATACTGTCCAGAAGACTTAAGCATGTCACTGGAGCACCAGCCCAGACATGGGAGTTATACTCAAGCTTTGGACGTATGTAGGTTTTGTAGATGATAGCCAGATCAGAAGGGCAACAAAATTTCTTGCCCTCCGCCTTAAGAGACCTAAACATCTTGCGGCATTTTTGGCGACATCGCATATGTGCTCGCTCCACAAAAGGTGGTCTGTGATGCACATACCGAGAATCTCGAGATTTTGGGTCTCATTGATGCAAGTGCCATTCATGGACAGTGGCAAAGGGGGTATGTCTCGCTTTGACGATACAACACAGCATTGTGTTTTCGAAGCATTAAACTGTACGCGGTTATTAATTCCCCATTGTACAATACTGTTTGTGTGAGTGTGAGTCTGGAAACGAATAAGAAAAGCTTAGGGTACTATCGTCGGTGAAACAATGAATTGGATTAGAAGTTACAGACAAGAGATCATTGATAAAAATGAGGAAGAGGGTCGGAGACAAAACGGAGCCCTGGGACACAAGGAAGGATTCGTCGATACCGAAACCACGCATTTAAGCATAGTCTTCAATTTTTTCTTATTAATATGAAAGTCAATAAGATCCGTATTATAATACAAAAGCCTACTCATCCTTGTCAAGGGCATGCATTCCGTAATTGATCCTATGTCTTGGGACTTTAATTAGATCGATGCTGCGAAGGTGATTACCTCCTCCGCCATAGTAAGAAAGTATAGCACTAAGAAGGTCTGGTGCATCTGTGACGCCTTTTATGAGTTGATGAAGGAAAACTAAATCATTGTTAGTTCCTTATTTGAGACATAACGTTTGCATTTGAAGAAGTGAAAAACGATCCTCATAACAAGGAATATTTTGAGGATCATGCCATTGAATACCTTTTAATGCGAAACGAGTAAAATTACGTTGCACCGATTCTAACCTGTCAATATGAACGTCATGATAAGGACTCCAAATCTGTGAAGCATATTAGGATGCGGGAGACAGTTGATGAGTGAGGCAGTGAGACAGTTGATCAAAAGCTTTTGAAAAATCAGTGTATACACAATCAGTCATTGTCAGTCTGGTAGACAGCCATACACCACACCATTAGACTTAAGTATATATAAATATTATCACTATGTATAAACTTTCTTAATTTGAATAATGTCAACTACTACTAGGTCTCTACTACTTTTTTAATATATAATGCTATGTCGGGCAAGAGCTTCCTTTTCATGAACATGTGTCTAGTAACAGCTCGGTAGGGTCTAGTTTTCCCCACCAGGCTACCACCTATTTACTCTAAATGAGCCGCGATGAACTTAATATGCTATACTTTGGTGCCATGCAATAACGCCGAGCAAAATAAGGTCGAAGTTAAGTCAAAGCTTAGATTAGGTAAGCTAAATAAAATAAAGACTTGAATAAATTGGCCTTATTCCACTTTCAATAGTCCATTCGTCTTTCACGAATGATAGCTAAAAATCGACTTAGCCAATTGCATTGAAATTTGGAACACATTCTTTAATTCAATTTTGATCGAAAATTGTTGTTTTAATGTTTTTTAAAATTTTAAACGAACACAAACTCTTCAATTTGGACAAAATTAAACTAAAGACATTATAGTAGGTACCAACAACTGCAAAAATGTTTTTTTTTTTGGAAAATCAACTTCACTGTGGGTAGATGTGCCAAAGAAAAAACACAAATAATTTCCAGCTTAGCTTCCAGAATTAGTTAGTTAGGATAAGTTAGGTTAGGTTATGAGGGGTGTGCACTGTGGACTGTTGCATACATGGGGGCCTATTGGTCCATTGTGATCCACTATAAAAATAAAGGTTAGCATCGATGCTATTCAAAGTTGTCGATGAACGTACACCAGCTTGTGCTATCTATAAATTTCTTCATATTTGCCATTGAGACCTGTGCTTGATCATCCAGTTCTCCAACAAACCTGTTCCCAAAATGACGGAGTCGATTGGTTTGGAGGTTCGGACAGTCACAGAGCAGGTGTTTAATGGTTTCTATTTCCTCCTCATCCTGACAGCTCCTACAGAAATCGGGTGCCAGGCTCCTATCTTGTTGGCCATTGTGCCAATGGCGCAATGACCCGTTACACCTATCAGGATTTTAATGTATTCCTTTTACTCAGCGATAAAATATACTGAGTTTCCTTTTCTTAAATGTTAGGCCATAAACTTCTAGAGATTACGCAATCGTCCCTGTATTTCCAGGAGTTATTGATCATCTCCTTCGATTTAAGGTCTATCTTTCTCTTGAGTGCCCCAATCGGGACATATGGTCCCCTATCTGAATGGTCGCTACTACTTGTCTCTGCTTCTGACCCTTTCCTGGCTAGTTCGTCTGCTATTTCCCTTCTATGTTGCTGTGCCCAGGAACCCAGCAGAGCTTAACCTGGTTAGTGTGGCAGATTCTATTTAATTCTTTCCTACAGTTTAAAACTGCCTTCGACCTTATGGTCTCACTGGCTAAGGCTTTGATAGCAGCCTGGCTGTCCACGAAAAAAAGTTATGTCCGACGAGCTTAGCTTTTCATGATGTGCCAATTCAGCTGCTTTTTCAATGGCATAGATCTCGGCCTGAAAGACACTACAGTCAGCTTGGAGTTTATACGCCTCTCTGATGTTAAGAGATTGGCAAAACACTCCAGCACCTGTTCCTGATTCCATTTTCGAACCGTCAGTGTAGAAAGATATACCCTGTTCACTTATAAGTGAATTGGGATGCCAACCCAGTCTTCCTGGTATGCAAATAGAAAATTTCCTGTCAAAATCCAGCCGAGGGGGAATGTAATCGGTGGTCTCCATCAGTCTTGGAATCATGTCATATCTTTGTAAGATTGACCCGTGTCCATAAGTGCTGTGCTTCCAAAAACTCAGTTCTTTTAAACGAATTGTGGTTTTGGCTGCCGTGTACCTTATGAACTCATCCGGAGCCGGGGGATCCAAGATCATTTCCAACCCAGCCTGTGGTGTGGATCTCTGAGCTCCTGTTATTCCTATGCAGGCTAGTCTCTGTACCTTATTCAGGTTCTTGAGATAGCTTGACTTGTCTACTACTTTTCACCATACAACAGAGCCATAGGTAAGAATGGGTCTGACAATCGCTGTGTACATCGATTGGATGACTTCCGGTCGCATACCCCAACGTACACCGGAGGTCCTTTTGCATGTGTAGAAAGCACATGGTGCTTATTTCATTCTTTCCTCGGTATTACGCTTCCATGTAAGCTTGGAGTCAAGGATCACCCCTGGAAATTTAGCTTCCTTAGAGAGTTTTAGAGGAATACCATTTAATTTAGGAGGGTTGAAGTCCTCCAATTTCCGTTTTTTCGTGAACAAAACTAGCTCCGTCTTGGTGGGGTTGACCCCGAGACGATTTAATTTACCATAAGGAGATTTTGAGAGATTCCTTCGATTTAAAGGTCCCCACTAGGAACTGAGGTTCGAATGTACCTTCGCATTATGGCTCCTTTCTTACTTTATTCGTGGTACACGAAAGATGTGTACGTTTTCCTGGAGGCCACATGCAACCCCATACGCTGGCCTTCAGTAGGTTAGCTACATGTGTCGCTAACAGTCTGGGTAAGAATGGATACCGAGACAACATACCACTTTTCATCATCTGTT
>CAKKXW010000003.1:57608439-57698969 GCA_920937365.1 Sphaerophoria rueppellii
GCTCTTCCGATCTTAGGAGGGTTGAAGTCCTCCAATTTCCGTTTTTTCGTGAACAAAACTAGCTCCGTCTTGGTGGGGTTGACCCCGAGACCGTTCTTAGTTGCCCAAGAAGATAAATCTTTTAATGCGTTTTCCGTAATGTTTTCGATGGTGGCAAGGAGCTTGCCTGATACCAAGACCACTATGTCATCTGTAGTGAGTTAGTCAGTCAAAAAAAAAAAAAAAATTTAATATTGTTGATGGTATGAAGGAAGAATTCAACGAAAATAAGTTAATACATATCTTATATTCCAAGTAGAGAAACGCTGAACTTGAACATTAAGCTTGTCAGGCTTTATATGACTTCATTACAAATTCAATTAAAGTGCTTTTTCTCATTGCTAACTAAATTTAACTTATCCGAAATTTACTTTAAAATGGAAAATCTCTGAGTATTAAAGGATCTTATTCATCTACATGTAAATACGATAGTTACTCTAAGACCCAACAATTGAACTAAAAATAAAAGAAGAAATGCGAACACTACAAGAGTTCCAATTCAAAATTCGCTGACAGAAGAAAATTTAAATACAAAACAAAGCATTGTACCTTACATTTTATTCAATTATATGTAATCGAAAAGAGTCTGAGGTTGAGATTTAAAAAAATAGTGATGCGACGCGACAGCAATGTTCGCACACCAATCGGTTGGGAACAAGCTAAATACATTGAAGTTAGGAATATATTATCGTTAATTTAATTGCTGTAGTGCAAAAACATGCTATATAAAATGGAAATATCCGCCTTAACCTGTAGGAGGTTGAGTATTTGTTACGATTCCTGAAATACGAAGCTTCCAAGTTTGGCTTCTCACACAAGACAAACATTCAGTATTACGAGAAAACTTCAACAAAGGTTAAAGCACAAACTGCATGCACCAAGTCTGTCCATAAGAAGAAAAACATTAAGATTCTGATTTCAACCCAAAAAGGAAAATAAGCGTACGTTATGGAGTATATTTATGAGTATGAATACAAGGAGTTCAATAAAATGTGAAAAGTGTCTTTGATAAGTATTTCTCGTTTTTTTTTTGTGATTTGCTGGCAATAATATCTGTCCACGTTTGGCAAACGATAATGCCCTTTTTCGTGACCTCAACCATGTACAAAGAAACTTTAACATAAAAAAGCAAATCAAGACGATCGAATTTATCGTCACTTAAAAGGTGATTTATAGCCATCTTCGGAAGCTTTTTAATTCAATGAATTCAGTCCAGACACATTACATATGGTTTTTAGTATTGTGACTTCTTTTCTTTTTTTCATTTTTGCGTACCTAATGGGGAAATAATAACAAGAAGACTCTGAAAGGAATTGCGGCTAAGTATTTTGGAATTGTGAAAAGTTTAGTTTTGAACTTTGTTTGATATTGAAACTAAAAATATTTGATTGTTTAAAATCAAACATGTTTCTTTTTTTTCCGATCGTTGATCTGTGCAGTCTAGTTCCTTCCGTTAATAGTTCCTTGAATGAGTGGTTCCCATGATTCTACTTAAGTTAAATATCTTATTAAATGCTGCTTTGTTTGCGTTGAAACCGTTTATGTCATGTGATTTTGAAAAGAATAGGACAATGTCTTGTGAGAGTTTAATAATTCTATCATATTGTGTACGCACACTTACCTATTTAACATTTTCTTTTGTATAATAATAATAATAATGGTCGGTCTCTTATAAGATTTTTCTTTTAAAACAGATTTTTTCTATTCGTGAAGTATTTTTACTTCTTTTTGGGCCTTTCGTATTCCTCTTTTTATGATACTAATACCAACGCAACGGTTGAGACTTGAGAGGGGTTATTGAAAAAAATCAGTTCCAAATACCTCTCATAAATAAAAGTATGAATGTAAAATTAAAATAGTAAAATAAGAATATTAAAATTATAAAAATGTGTTATTCCATTCATATACCTTCCGATAAATACATACATACATACATCCGTGAATCTAGTAAAGAACATTATAACTATGAAGTATAAAATAGGTAGCAAATATTAAAAGTTACTATGATGGGACTTATGATTTCCGTTTCGTTATTTGTAATCAAGGCGAATAAAATTTAGCTCTATTGACTATTTATTTGCACTTCCTGTATTTAAAAACACGAAAGAAAATAAAAGCGGAATGAAAACGATTTTACTGGGAATGCTGCAATCATCCACCCATTCCATTAGTGGACGTTGTCTGCCTTGATCATTAATCATAGTCGATGAATTGAAAATGATGATTTTTAGAAATATGATACATAATCACCTTGCATTATATTGAAACAGTGAAACATATTCATGATGACGGCAATGGAGTGGCGATAATGATGATATGCGAGGGGAAAGATGTTTTCAAACATTGTATTGGTTCAAAAAAGAATATTCCTTACTTGACTTTCTCGAAAGAAAAAACTTGTTAATGCAAACGCTTCTGAGTGGTAAGGCCAGAGTGTTAAAACATGATTGAATAAGATAATTGAAGTAAATGAGTTAAAACGGCAAGAGATGAAGGAAGAAGCTTACATGAAGTGTCACGTGTGAGTTCATAATCCAGTTCGATTCAGTTCGTTTGATATTTCAATGTTACCTTACTTGTTGTATAGTCTTTATTTGAATCTTTGGGTAAACAGAAACTAAAGGGAAGAAATGTAATACTTAAAGAGTTTTGTTGTCACTAACATGGCTTTATTTGTTTTGCTGACTTTTTTACTTTTTTGGTCAGAAATTTATTTTATCTGCCCTCCAGTTATGATCTAAAAGCAAATTCAGCAATATTCTAATAATTGTGAACGCGAGGAGAAGAAAGACAGAAGGATTGTACTGTGCGACCCAATAGTTTTACTTCTAAGAGCCGATTTTTCAATTATCGAATAAAAATAATAAATTGGCAAATAAACTTATCTGAGTATTCATCGGTCGAATAAATTAGAGCGTTTTTTGTCAGATAAAGTCTATCTGATTTTTGAAAAATCCAATATATGGTTATTTGTCGAATAAACACTATTTGCCTGTTTATCTGACGATTGAAAAATCGGCTC
The DNA here is from genome assembly GCA_920937365.1 of Sphaerophoria rueppellii. Classification (NCBI taxonomy): domain Eukaryota; kingdom Metazoa; phylum Arthropoda; class Insecta; order Diptera; family Syrphidae; genus Sphaerophoria; species Sphaerophoria rueppellii. The sequence goes on from CAKKXW010000003.1 coordinate 57,611,501, forward strand.
TAAATCATCGTTATGTCATGTAATATAAAATCCTGAGAACAAATTAAGTAATGAATGAAAAACTTGTAAAAAAATACCTACATAATAATGTTCGTGTCGAGGCCTGAAGATAGTTGAAATGAGGCTGGAGCCTGTTCAATTGATTTCTGAAGAAGCTGCACGGACAAGGAGGAAGAAGAAACAACAACACCTACACCTCTGTAAATGCCCAGCACTCTACAACAGAAGTGAAGCTTATTTTCAGTAGTTTATAGTAGTAGTTTTAGTAGTGACCTATTTTAACCATCGGATACTCTTGAAAACCTTCAATTGATAAACTGTACACATCAAAATATCGATGGAAATAAATTCAGGTCAACATTTTAAGAACTGACTGGACTCGACAGAAGTTGCAAAAATAATTTCAAGTAACATCAATACCTTTGGTTTGAAGTAATTGAAAAATGTCACTTTTTCATCTGAAAAGAAAAACCTTGTATTCTGAAAATGCCTTAGAGTTTTTCCTGTGACAAATATAAAAAAACCTGTAAGCAATTGGTAAATTCTGTAGACTTGAATGAAATCATGATGGGAAGGTATTGGTGTGCTTACTTAGCAGAAGAGACTAACGGCCACTTAAATAAGTCAAATGATTACCCTTACTTTTCTGCATGCGTACTGTTATTTTTATCATAATATCAGTACCATCATTTGTACAACTAGCCAATAAAGTATATACCAGTTATTCCATTTCCAGTTTGTATGGCAAAATTTCCTTAGTATTGGCATTTCTTTAGTCTGTTTTAAATCATAATAAAATAACGGAAATTTGAAAATTTATGCCTGAATACCTTAAGATATATTGTACTCAAACAAAAATTAAAAAAAATTACATAAAAAGCTAACTCGTCTTTTCTTAAAACAAGATTGATGCTAAAGAAGAATAACACTATCACAAAATTTTAGATTTAGCAACTTAAGCAAACGATAATGATTGATTTAGTGCGAACATAAATGTACGACCCCATTGTTAACAAATTTCAATATTTTGCACTCGCTCGCAGCTTGTCAACATCAGCCTTCGTCCTCGGTCCTCGTCTGTCGTCACTTTAACTGAACAATAAACATCGAACAAAATGAAATATATATCAGCAATCAAGCCATAACTTCTTGTGAGAAGAATGTAGGAATATCCATTTGCTGGACCATACAACTTCGACGTTCTCTCGCCTTGACCCCATCCATTAGAAATTTTGATCCGGCTTGTGGAAATGAGCCGTGAAGTATCCTTGTGCCCAGACAAATAGCTAATAAGCAAAAACCAGCTTAGTTCGATTCATTGACATTGTGCGTTTTCGGATGGTGATTCTCAAACTTATTAAATTCTTTGTCTGTTTTGTTGTGCGTCCTTTGTTCAACTATATTTACTTTTCTGTTTGGACTTTTCCTTTTAGTAGAAGGTTGGTCTTATAATATTGAAAGTCATGAAAATGTCCGTTGGACCGGATTTACGTTTGCCAAGCATCCATTGGCATATTATTTCAAGATGAAACATCAAATTTCGTTTGTAATAATCTATAGAAACTTTAGAGTAGGTATACGTTGTCGTTTTTAAATGAGTGTCATAGTATAGTCTTAATGTAAGCAACTTTGTCTTTGCAGTGTAAACTAGCTGATGGTTGGAATTCCAAGTTCAACAAATTTTTTTCTGGTTTTAAGAAACAATTAAAATATGTATGTTTAATAATAATTATTATGTAGCAAATAGAAAGAAAATTTTAAGATAAAACACCTTATGTATTCTGTAGAAAGCGAAAAATGCAGCAATACAATTTTTGGAATTAAATCTTTACTTACAGTTAATGTCTTTTCGAAACAGCGAACGAAGCACATGGTATTGTAGATGTAATAAAGCAGTTTTTCCAGCAGCTGCTTAATGCGCATAATGTAAATCGGATTACATACCTGCCGAGTTCTTTAAATATGGAGGAGTTGTAAACTTCATGCAGCAGATCATCAACAAATCGTGGGAGGAGAATGCATGCCTACTGACTTGTCGATACGCTCCATATGCCCCATCTACAACAAAGGCAATTCTATATCACGCGAGAACCACCGAGGCATATTCCTGCTTAATGTTGAATATCCGGTATTTTATTTTTATTAACGAAGAATGTAAATATGAAAATATATGTAATAAATAAGAAGGCCAATTATGCTTCAGTTCTATGTTTGTGTCTTTGTAACTTTAAATGTATCAAACGCTTTTTGTTTACGGCTTACTTTTTTGTAAAGCATTAATGTTATGTATTATAAACACCACTTAAATAAAAAATTCATTGAGACCAGACGCTGAGGCGGCTCGGTGAAATGAGCACTTTCGAAAGAAAAATTCTTCGGTCCTGTATTCGACGATGAAGATGAGGAAGTGCGCTAAAACTCTAATCTCTTATACTTGTACTAAGCTTATAAAGGGTTTTTCAATAGGGACGCTACAAAAGTAGAACGATAGGGATAGCAAACGACGCCATATTTTTTCCCGTTCTCTTGGCATTTCTCTTCAGTAAGGTTTCCATGGAAAGGTATACGATCCAACAACGAGTCGAAATTATTAAAATTTACTACCGAAATTCGGAGTCAGTGGTCAACACTTTAAGAGCGCTACGTACAATTTATTGTCGTCATAATCGTCCTGCCAGATCAACAATTGAGCGTCTAGTGGAAAAATTTGAATCCACAGGCTCAGTACAAAATGTTCCCGTATCAGTGAGACAAAGAAGTGCCCGTAGTGTCGAGAATATTGCTGCCGCTAGCGCATCAATTGCGGAAGACCCAAATCAGTCTCTCACACGTCGTTCTCAAGCGTTGGGCATCTCTGTGACGTCGTTGTGGTGAATTTCGCGAAAAGATCTTGGCCTACATCCTTACAAGATCAAATTGACGCAAGAACTGAAGCCGCTTGATCACCAGAAGCGTCGTATGTTCGTGAATTGGGCTGAGCAACAACTTGAAAATGATCCGGATTTTCATCGAAAAATCATCTTCAGCGATGAGGCTCATTTCTGGCTGGATGGCTTCGTCAATAAGCAAAATATGCGTTATTGGTCAGGCAGCAATCCACAAGTGCTTCACGAGGCACCATTACATCCCGAAAAAATCACTGTTTGGTGCGGTTTACATGCTGGTGGTGTCATTGGGCCGTACTTCTTCCGTGATGATCAAGACCGGCACGTTACTGTGAATGGGAATCGCTACCGCTCAATGCTAACCGATTATTTTTGGAATGAATTGGATGATATGGACTTGGACGATATGTGGTTTCAACAGACGGTGCCACATGTCACACAGCGGGCCAAACAATCGAATTATTGAGAACGAAGTTCGATGAGCGCATTATCTCCAGAAATGGACCTGTGAATTGGCCGCCTCGTTCATGCGATTTAACGCCGTTAGACTATTTCCTGTGGGGCTACGTCAAATCTATGCCAGCGACGATTGATGAACTTCGTACGAATATCGAACGTGAAATTGCAGCAGTATCGGCCGATTTATTCTTGAAAACCGTCGAAAATTGGGTTCAGCGTCTGGACTTCTGCAAGCGTGCCCGTGGTGGCCATGCAAAAGAAATAAAATCAAATGTACTTCCACAGGAATAAAGAACTTCAATGATATCTAAAACCGTTTTATTAAAGAAAACTTTTTTAGCTTCCCTATTGAAAAACCCTTTACTAATAGTTAATGGGTAGGTACAGGGGTTAAGAAAAGGCAAGATGAAGTTACATGACAATATATATTATCCTTATCTAGATTCTAGAGACCCCTGTAAAGGTCATCTTCCTTCAATACTTCAAACTGGATTCAGCTGCCCCTTGATGAGTCATAAGCAAAAGAAAAGAACATTTGTAATGATAATTATAAGAGAGTTGTTACATAAGTACTCGAGCTTGGGTAACCAATTTCATCTTTTTTGGTATGTTCTTTTATGAAATAAACTTTTGTTCCATCACAAAGTCAACAACTTTTTCACTATCAGGAAAAAATATTTAGGTATCTTATATGGTAAGACAAAATGCTTTATAATTGCATGAACCTATTCGTCAGCAGTTTATAGAGTCTTGGTCCCCTTAACCTAATTAGGCAGTGAAATAATGAATGAATGATGACAGTCAATAAAGCAATTGTCATAAATCTTCGACGAAGTTCAATGTTTCGCATGTTGACATGTATGTAAAGATTAACGTTGGAATGTTTTATTTCCTTTTACAGCTTTTAATATAGACCCGCTAAGGAGCATTTACAGTAAGTTTATTTAGTTTTTAAAGGAATGTTTGCTCGGTTAATTTTCTTGATATTACCATATTCAGTCAAATATTATGAACGAAAAGATGTTATCATTTCCAATTCAAGTTAAAACTTTTGAACTATGGGTTTGGGCAAAATTGAGATTGAAATTGCTTTTTGAGCAGAAATAAACGTCAATTGTGAAAAATATATGTATCTATATGAACTGTGCTTCAATTGACGAACACCAACAGCACGTCAGTTGAATGTATTTCGAGATTTCTGTTTGATTTTTTTGGCGATCTGAAATCGTATTTTTAACCCCAGGTCAAGGTATGTATGTATATCACCTTCCGACAGCAAACATATCATCTCTCTTAATAAATGTTCACCATTCAATTTTTCTTGATTAATTTTCTGATGTTTATTTACCTTAAGTGATGGAAAAACAAGCATCACCACTTAACACAAAAATAAAAATCCCATCAACCCATCGCCAAACGCCAAAAGAATATTAAAAATTTGTGTTTACAAAAATTAAACTCTCGTCCAGGTGAAAGTAAAAACAAACATATTTCCCAACAAACACAAGAATGCTCCTTGTGTTTTTTGTTTCGTTTCTTGGTCGTGTTGTGGCCGTCCAGATTTTATGTCTCTACAAAATAAATACCACAAAATTGTAATGAATAACTCAACAGTTCATCTGTAAAATTAGTCAAAAAGCACAGTGCTGATCTCCAAAGGTCCATAAAATTTGTTTTTACGATTGGCTGTTGCTGGTTGGAGGTGAATGATGACGCCTTTTCACCGTCTTGTTACTATTTTCGTAAGAAATTGTTCATGCATAGACGATGGCATTGAACTTTTGAATTTTTTTTGCTTTTTAACAAGCTAGATTGATCTCCATTTAATATTTGACCTTTTCAGAAAGAGTCAAGGATTTAAATTCTGTGTGAACACCAGTTCTTAGCAAGTCAAATCGTTTCATTAACATTTCAAGAATTATAGCTGTTTCCACAATCACACAGACGAAAAAAAATTATCAAAAATATGTTTCTATTATTGATTAAAATTCGAACGAAAAATCACTCCACAAAATGTTTAGATAGGAACGCATTACGTATGATTAACATGGTTACCCATTCACAAAGGATATTTATCGCGCTTACATGGATTCGGTAATCTTAGCGACAAATCAGATTCTTGCCAACAAAAATGTACTTCACCTCAAATTCGTCAAATAAATTCCACACAAGCCTGTATTTATTGATTGCCAAATAAGGTTTGTCTAAGGTTGCAAACCTCATAAATTTCAATTATGCATCGTTATAAGATTTTTGATATTCCCAAAAAAGAAAATGATTTAATAAATTGGGAGGACGTCATCAAATGTCACCTTCCATAAAAAATAAAAACGAAATTGCTTGTTAACAACGTCATTAAAATTTTTGTTCGTTTATTTTTTTTTTCTTGTTTCGATTTTTGGTATGAAAGAGTATATTTATGTCAAAAATTTATGAGCACGATAGTCCGTCCCGGTTGTTACTCAATGGTTAGCGAATTTGATGTTAATATACATAAATAACAGTTGCGAGGCTCGAGGCAAAAACGTGCACATAAAACTAATTATATTTACTTCGTATAGTAAAATACTATTTCGAACTGTTTTTTTTTTTTTTATTATTATTTTTTAGTGAATTTTATTTACATTTTTGTTTGTGAAACTGGACACGTCAATAAATTAAGCATTTTTCTTTTAATTTTTCTATGGGAATCGGTACATTACTTTTTCTAACTTATTAAGTATAATCTCGCATGAATTAGGGTTGTGTGTAAGCGTAATCATTTTCAATTTTGACTATTCGTTTCAAATTCAAGGAATTCTTAGGCTTTGTCCTAGTGGTGGCAGCTGCTTAGACAGCACCAGCTCCAAAATTTCGTCGAAGCCATACAAAGTATAGAAAGCTGTTGCTTGGGCCAACCGTTAATGCAAGATCTGCAAGCATTGCTTAGGCTATATATCCCTGGCTGCGGCGAACTCGTTTTCAGATGTTCGATTGCGCTAATTAAACAACGGTGGCTGCTAATGCTAAAGCGTTCGACGTTAATAAGATATATGTTGTCGTTTATAGAAGAAATTCTTTTGTGCTTAATTCAAATCTCAGAAATTTAATTATTACCTATGCAAAATTTAGTTTTCTATTGACAATACAATAGTTCGCAAAAAATGTCATGAACATGATTTTTTTTTTTTATTTTTATAATTTGCACCCAGTTAAGGGATTTTTGTATACCCTTTTTATGCCAGAGACACAGTGAGTGCATTAGGAAGAAGGGAAGGGGTTGGAAAGGAGATGTCGGTGTACATTGGTCTTAAATTCTTGAACATTGTAGTGACTGGGAAAGAGAGAGTGTGGAAGAGAGTTCCACATTCGCGTAGTACGGCTAAAGAATGATTCCCTATACTTGAGAGTACGTCCGAAGTTGGGCTCGAGGGTAAACTGATGGGCATTCCTAGAAGCGCGAGTATTACGGGTGAATTGTTTGAGGGGAGGAATGCAACTGGCTATTTCACTAGAGCAATTTCCGTAAAAGTAGCGATAAAACAAGGAGACACACGCTACTTTACGACGGTGGTCTAAAGTGGTGAATGCGTCAGCGATCTCTCTATCACCAATTATTCTTACAGCTCTTTTTTGAATTCCATCCAAGAGGCTTAAGTAAGTAGCTGGAGCACCAGCCCAAAGATGTGAATTGTACTCAAGCTTTGGACGGATATAGATTTTATAGATAATAGCCAGATCAGACGGGGAGAAAAATTTCTTGCACCGTCTTAAGAAACCCAAACATCTTGCGGCATTTTTGGCGACATCGCATATGTGCTCGGACCACAAGAGGTGATCAGTGATGCACATACCGAGAATCTCGAGATGTTCGGTCTCATTGATGCAAGTGCCACTCATGGACAGTGGCAGGGGGGGTATATCTCGCTTCAACGATACCAGACAGCATTGAGTTTTCGAAGCATTAAACTCTACACGGTTCTTAATTCCCCATTGGACAATGCTGTTTAAGTCAGAGTTTAATGAACTTATCATATTTTGCCGTTGCAGTTCCACATCCGAAGAGGAGGGATGTGAATCTGGAAACGAATATGAGAAGCTAAGGGTACTATCGTCAGCGAAACAATTTATTGGATTAGAAGTAACAGACAAGAGATCATTAATAAAAATGATGAAGAGGGTCGGAGACAAAACGGAGCCCTGGGGCACACCAGCATTTATATTGTGGGTTTCAGACTTGAATCCGTCCAATACAACTTGTATTGAACGGTTCGAAAGAAAGTTTCTAATCCAACGAAGAAGGGATTCATCGATACCGAAGGCACGCATTTTCGATAAAAGAGCAAGATGCCAGACTTTATCAAATGCCTTTGAAATATCAAGTGCAACAATCTTACTTTCTCCAAAACGATGTAAAGATTTGTTCCACTGTTCGGTGAGATAAACCATCAAATCACCAGTGGACCTGTTGCTGCGAAAGCCGTACTGCCGGTCACTAAGAAGCTTTCGGTCTTCGAGATATTTCTTTAGCTGATAGTTTATCAGCGTTTCCATGACCTTAGAAAGAAGGGACGTAAGTGCAATCGGACGATAATTGGACGGAGAAGAAGATTCGCCTTTTTTTGGGATTGGCTGGACAAATGCTGTTTTCCAACTGCTCGGAACGAGCCCAGAAGAATAGGAAAGATGGAAAAGCTTACGCAAGGGTTTTGCCAGCGTGGAAGAACACCTCTTCAGAACAATAGCGGGGATACCATCCGGACCAGCGGATTTATGTATGTTGAGATCCTTTAAGACTCTCGCCACAGCACGAGTGCGGAAGAAGATTTGTCCCATGGAATCATTGACGCGCTCAAGAACTGGAGGAGTCATGACACTCTCTGGCAGCGAAGAGTTGGCGGCGAAACTGCCTAGCAAAAGGTTAGCTTTCGCGAGAGAGCTAACAACTGGAGTGTCATTGTCAACGAGACGTAGGGACCGATGAAGAAGAAGAATTCTTCATATTTTTTACAAATGACCAAAAATTCTTACTGCCTTTGGGACATTGCAGTATTTTTTGCCTTAATTTTTGGTCATGTAAAAATTTGGTCCGCCGAATATGGGCATTGCAGGCCTTCCTGGCTTGTTTAAACTTGTTCCGGTTTTCCTCAGTTGGGTTGGCTCTAAAACACCGGAACTTTACTTCTTTTTCCCTAATAACCTCTTTACAGCTTGAATCAAACCATGACTTTTCCTTGGGCTTGATGCTTTTAACCCTATTCAGGATAAAAGTTTTCATTCCCAAAATAATCATATTAGTAATCATATCTGCGCTGGAGTCTACGTCACTATCGAGGAAGCATAGTGACCAGTTAAAGATCCGGAAAAAGTTGTTGAGACCGTCCCAGTTGGCTTTCTCGTATTGCCACACGGTTCTCTTCGGAGCTCTTTCTCTAACTGGATTAGCTTGACACGAGAAATTTGCAGATATTATACTATGATCTGATCTGCCTAGAGGCGTTAATACACTGATAGTGTATTTATCAGGGTCAGACGTAAGAAACAAGTCAAGAGTATTTTCCGCTTGGCCATTAATGTCCGATATTCGAGTGGGCTCGGTGACAAGCTGAGTTAGGTGGTTAAACTCAGCAAAGATCTCAGCACACATTCCTTCGGGTGTTGTCTGGCCCGAATGGAGAAGCCACGAAGAATTGTGTACATTGAAATCGCCCGTAATAACGATTTCAGTGTGAGGATGCAGGGATACAATTCTTTGGATGGAGTCAGACAGAGCGTCAAATTCGCGAGAAGTTGAAGCTCTGTCCAAATTTGGGCTTCGATAAAGAAAACAGTAGTGAATGATGTGCTTATTTACGGAGAACTTGAACCACATAAAATTGAAAAAAGGGTTGGAACAGCGACCATATTGTGGTAAGAATTGATAAGCAACATCATTCCTAATGTAGACGGCGAGACCATGGTGGGGGAAGAATAAAGGCACTAAGCAATACCCATGAATAAGAAATTCAGTAGGGTCGGTACTCTCACCTACTCAGTGCCAATACAGCTGGCCTGTTGGAAACAGTGTGGATGTACGCAGCAAGAAAATTAATTCTTAGCCCACGAATATTGCAATAATCAATGCAATAATAATACTGGTGAGTGAGGCCATGGGCTGTACCAAAGAGACCACTCGTTCTCTCGTGGATGAGAAACTTTCTTTCGAACCGTTTTGAACAACTGGTATTGGACAGATTCAAGGTTGAAACCAACAAAATAAATGCTGATGTCCCCTAGGGCTTTGTTTTGTTCCCGACCTTAGTTTTTCATAATCGTTCCCAGATTCAAATCCTCATCCTTCCTTAAACTTAAACATTATAGTACAATGGAGAGTAAAGAACACTGAGTGGTTCTTGCATTAACGAGACCAAATATCTCTAGATTCTCGGTAAGTGCATAACCTGTGCCTGTGATTACGCAAGAAATTCTTCTCCACGTACCACGCCTGATTTGGCTACTTTATATAAAATGTGTATCCGTTCAAAGTTTAGGTACAATTCTCACGTCTTGGCTGATGCTCCAGTCACATTCTTCAGACTTTTGGATGGCATTAAAAAAAGGGCTCTAAAAATGATTGGTGGTAGGAAAATCACTGACTTATTCACTTCGTTAGATCACCGTCACAACGTTGTGTGTCTTTCCTTATTTTATCGTTATTTCTGCGGTAAGTGCTCTAGTGAAATAGACAGTTGCATATTTCCCCTTACATAATTCACCCGTTACACTCGCACTTCTACAGATAATCGCTCCTAAGCCATACTATGCGAATGTGAAACTCTTTACTACACTCTGTTTTCCCCAGTCATTGCAGTCATTGCACCGGCTATTAACATAATAAATGGTACACACACACAACAGAGACCTCTGGGGCACAGAAAAAGAGACATATGTGTTGACTCTGTCATTATTTTCGTTCAGATGGCTATTTGTGCTAAATTCTGCTGCCGAAGTTCGCAATACAACGTTGAGATTTGAGATCACCAGTCCTCTCTTCCCTGAATATACCTTTGCACATTTAAGAACAAAAAAACAATAAAAAATACACATTGAAAGAAAATCCCAGACAAAAACTACGCTTTAAAAAGTCCAGACTTTTCAACATTCAAAAAGTGCTCCCTTTAAATTTCAATTAGATGAATTATTCACGATTTCTGAATACATCAAACCAAACAGCTCAGTTGGTATCAACAATCATTACAAACCAAACCAAACCATACCAAAAAGTTATTGAAGAGAACCCAACATTAATCGAATAAACTGGCAGTAGGTCGTGAATTTTTCTTTAGTTTATGCATTAACAAATCCTTAAAGCATTTCATAAAAAAGGTTTGTTAACATAAATAAATTGTTTGTAATGATCTTAGTAAAAAATTAAGAAAAATAACATGAAATCATTGATAAACTGGTTAAAATTGCGTCAAACAAAACTCGAATAAGGTCATACTCTCGAGGTCAACTGATTCAATATGACAACGATTTGCAAATACGAAATAAAACAATCAAACAGCTTCTCAAACAGCCGTCTGTATTTTTATTCATTCGATAAGCCAATGATTAAGTTTCCAGACCCAAAGTTATTCCATTACAGGAAGGCCATGGACGGGACGAACACTTCACTCCGACACCATGTTAATTAATATTCAGGGATCGAGACTGTCGTCATCATCACCATCATAAGTATTCTTTACAAAATATTTTTCTTATTTTTTTTTTTAGAATTCAACACCCATAAAGTAGGTAAACAAATGCGATTACTGGAGAAGATAGCCCGAGGAAAATCAACTTGGTCTTAATGGTCTTCGAAAAATATCATGAAGTATTTTAGATACAAAGGGACTCAAGTGTTTGTTTTCTATTTTTCCTGCGGTTCGGAGGAATAAATATCATAATTTCTGAGTACTAGTCTGCAGCTGGTTGATAATAACTTGCTGTGAAAATGTATAAGTTTTATATTGTTATAATATAATATTTTAGATTTCTTAGCTGTTGGTACAAATTGGTATCAATTGTCAATAAATAATCTGTTCGGGAAATTGAAAAAATAATTGTTGAAAACATTTTCTTTTTATAGACCTTAATTTTGAGATAATACTCTTTCTCGAACAGTTTTGTCTGATATAAGTGTTATCAATGATGACCAAAGTCAAATAAGTTAACCCTCGGAATTAAACGTTTTTACCAAGATTGGACCACTTAAAAATAGATCTCTGAATTGAATGCTCGTAGTGCCGATCAAGTGAAAAATACGCTTTGGCCACTATTGTTCTCAATTAACAAAGTGTTTTGTAGCAATTTGCTTGTGCAAAAAGGACGACTATATTGTCAAAAGATAGTTAACAATGAACTACTATGTCAGCAACTTACTTGAATAATGTGGAATTTCATTAACTAATCTTCTTTTTGACGTAGGACACTGAAATAGCTTCTTATTAGCTCATGTTTCATGATGTAATTTAGATATTTATATGGATAGGGTCTATATGTCTTCCTTACCGCAGTTCTGAGTCTTATTGGCTGTATCCTGGTAGATGTTTAGTTTTTATTAAAGAAACCGAACTGCACTTCTAACAACAACTTTCACCTCGGTTTTGGCCTCGGCGAAAAAAAAAAATTAAGCACATGAAATAATACAGAAGCGGCCACGAAATGAGCAGCCGGCCCAAAAAATTTCCGCTCAGCGACTAAATCTGTTTTATTTTTCATTAACATCCTTAGTGGCTATTGAAATCAAGATTTTTTGCTTACATAAGTTGTTACTTTTGGTGATTTAAACCTCAAAAATTTCTAAATGATTTGCTACACACTGCAGAGGAAGCATTAAAAAATATAAATGATATCCCTTGTCCATCTGTCACATTACCAATAAAAAGAGGAAGAGAAGAGCTGAGCTATGGATGTGGACTCCGAATTTTTAAAGTTGCAAAAAAAAAAGGCTGGAGATGTTGGAATTAGAATTGGAGAATGACGAAGACTGTGACAATCTTCAAATTCTTTGAAAGCTTCTTACAATATATTAATAAATTTCCATTGTTAGACAAATTGCAAGTAAAGAGAGACATTCAAAACTTATTTTGGAAAAGTTTCTAATGAAAACAAATTTAAGAAAAAAATAAGAAATGATTTTCCGACACAAAAATATGACGAACTGCTCTTGACAACGGCATTTTAATGACAAATCGCTCAGAACTGAAGAGCTTCTTCTGAGCGATTGTGAGGGCGCAAGTTGCTTAAAATTGCCGATCAGCCGCACACTGTGGCCGAGGCCTTTAAAGAGCGTATGTGATATTTAGTGCACATAAATGACCTCGTAGGGCTCAGGCATTATAACTTGGAGATCATTCTGTCTAACTGTATAAATAAATAGACTGGCGCGACAGCTCTTGAAGAGCCAAGGCCTAAGTGGCTTACTCTCATCAACAATTCTTTAGGTGCGTGTGAAAAATTGAGGGGATCTACAATTTTATGCCGATTCCGAACGGCAAAGTTGAGAAGCACTTTTTCATGACAGATGATACTCTTGGAAGTTTTTTCAGTTCTTCGCAAGAGGCAGTGTCCGTGAAAGATGAAATAAAAACTTTGGGCCCGAGTAGGATTCGAACCCACGACGTTCTGCTTAGCAGCCAACGCACCTAACCACTAAGCTACGGACACTAGCTGTATAAGGTTAAATAATATTCTCACACTCCTACGATTACGGTTAGGATCAGGCTATCATCTTTCCTTCTTAAGACCCTGGAAAGAAAGTTTAAAATTCACCTAAATCATTATATGAAACTATGTCTCATTTCCACAGCTCGACATGCGTAATCTAAGGAAAAATATGTAGAGACAGCACTGTATTCACTAGCGCCTAGTATAAGCATTGAATACTCCCTCAAATACAAAGAATAGAACCATTAAGCATTTCTAAATCGAGGGTACCTTCAACGCTTCAACAACGTTAGCTTCTAGGTGATCACAGTAGCAATATAATGCATTGGAAGCTGAGCGTTTCAAGTTGATTGCATATTCTGATGATGTTGTAACTTGCAAAATCTGTAGTTGGGAAACACTCACAAGTACTGTCGGAACTTCTGCAGAAAGCCTTAAAACATGCTCACTAATTCTGCAAAAAAGTGTGGCTTGGACAAAAAAACAGTAAATTTATCTTAAGGTTAAAGTAGACAAAAATCTTACATATTTACTTCAGAAAGCTCATCAATCATTATGAATTAAGACTAGCTCACATAGGAGCGACTAATTTAGAAGAAATACCTTATATGATACTTATGTACAATGGTAAGACAATCCTCAAATCATAGCAATAAAAATAATGTCAAGAACATTTTTAATTTGAAATGGTACGATAATGACGGCAAAATTGCTAGAAAAATCATTTGCGTTTAAAACTTTTTCGAAAAATAAACCAATCTGTATTAAAAAAAAAGAAAACTTTTCTACAAAACTTAGCTACGAAACTAAGTAAATTACATTCACGATTAATGCAACTCTCTTAACATGCAAACACTACAACAGAGAAGAAATAATAATGATATTGTATTTTTCCATCAAATTATAACTGGAGTCACTGATGCTCCTGACCTTCTCTGTAAAATATTGTTTTGCTCTCGAGGGGGAGGTTATAATCTCCGTAGTCAGGATCTGATTAAGATCCCTATTCACCGTACTAATTATGGAATGCATGAGCCTTTGACACGTATGGGTAAACTTATAAACTGGAACTCAAAACTTTTTGACTTTAATTTAAGTAAAATTCAACTCAAATTAATTTTGAAAACCAGTGTTCCACTTTCTTAATGTTTTATGTTGATTTTGTAATGTTTTTTTTGTCTCTATTTTATGTTAATTATTTATGTGTGTTGTGTTATTTGTTTTAGTTTCGTTATGTGCTTACTAACAACTAACACCACACTAAGTGATGAGCCGGTGGTATAACACAGTCCCTGTGTTGGCAAACCATTGGTCGTAATATGGTGCTTGCTATAAGCCTATACGACCAATTCTGATAGTGTGTGAAAAAAAAAAAAAAAAACTCTCAATTCACGCAACTCCTCGATTTTCGCAACAGCTGAATTTTTAACATTGCTGACGCAGTAATCGCAACTCTACCCACAAAGTTGATTTGATAAGTGCAACTTTTGTTCTTATTCTCATATCTCTATTTTCTCAAATTCTTGGCTATGTTTGTTTTTGTCTTTGGCGTTATATTTTGTCACGGCAGTTATTTTACCGCTACTTTTGAGTGATGGTATGATGAAGTTGTAGGCATATACATCATTATGTATCTTTTCATAGCAAGATTTTCTTGTTAGTTGAATAAAATGTGTGTAGTGATCGGTCGGTTGTTCCAAAAAATATCTTACTGAAGTAACTTGTTTTTGTTTGTTTTGTTTTATATTATTTATAGGTCTTTAAATAAAAAAAATTGTTGGTTTAATTATATTTAATAATTGCTGGTTTTCTAATTTTTACTTTAGTGAGATCTAAATTGAGCGTTAAAATGTTTTACTCGGTTACTGCAACAATCTCTGTCAGTGCAACCACCCTTGTTTTAATTAGTTGCGATAATCGAGAACGTATTGTATATATGTATACATAATAATATACATACATATATTTATATTATATACGTATATATATATATAGTACGTTCTAAGATATACATATCTTACGTTAAAAAATCACATTTATGAAATAAACAATCAATAGGCGTGTTTTTTTGCACGGTGCACAAAAAAACGACAAATTTTTTGTTTTACCAATTTGGCATCACAAATTGATGATATGTAAACGAGAGGAGAAAGAAGAGCAACGTCAGCGGGAATTTTTTCTCCTGAGAACAGAAAAATCTCTTGCTCAAAGAAGAAAACCAAGAGAATGAAGAAAAGAGATCTGGATAGAGAAAGAGATACGAAGGCATGGAAGGAACATACAAAAGTAGCCAATCGTTTCCTTTGATTTGAAATATAACAACAGCAAAATTATAGCTTGCTTGGGTAATTATTAAATGAAATGAATTTCGAATGAATTTCGGAATGAATTGTTGAAAATTCTTTGAAAAAGGTATATGGTAGCATTGTTTTTATATCCGCTTATTTCATAAGCGTGGATAATTATTATATATTCTCATATTCATATTCTCACTTTCTGGCGCCAAATGATAGTACAGCACTAGTTGCCAGAGTTTGTTTCAAGATAGATCCAAAAATGAAATTTCCGTGCAATAAATGTAAGGAACTAAGACACTAGGCAGCTTAGTGTCCACAAAATAAAGCATGACAGCATCATATCAAGAAGTCGAAAGCTCTGATAGCATATTCCTTGAATGCAACAATTACACCGAATAAATCTCACTTCGAATCATTCATGCGATTTGATGTACCTGAAGTAATGTGTCTAGGAAAACAGGATGTCACAATGCAAGCATATGGAAAAGAGAGCATTCGAATTCAGGCAAACATCGGAGGTGTGTGGAAATAAGTAACTTTAATGGAAGTTTGGTAAGTTCCTGATGCAAGTGCACAGTTATTTCCTGTGAAGGCAACAACTATAAATGACAAAAGAGTTATAATTAAGAATATCGATGGTAAAGTAGCAGTTATTGGATGTCTTCAAATTGAGCTCTACGTTCTAAAAATAAAAGTTTTAAGACCATAGCAAGTAGAACAAGTCTTAATATCAAAAGTTAAAGAAACACTTAAATTATACCACAAGAGATTTGCTGACCAAAATAAACGGCATGTAAAGAAAATCCTTTTTAAACTTATTATCAGTGTTCCTCAATGTGGAGAAGAATATTGTGATGGATGTGCCGTTGGTAAGATGCACCCACATCCCTTCAAGTCCAGAAGTGATCGACCCGATAATGTTGGTGAATCATTCATGCAGATGTTCTCGGACACTTTGAAACTATGGGATGATCACGATATTATGACTGTTTCAAGAATTACATTAGCAAATTCCGCAAGCTGTTCCTTTTGAAACAAAAAAGTGAAGTGTGTTAAAGTCTTGAAACGTTTCTTTACGAAACAAGATCCAATGGACACATTGTCAAAAAGTTGATATTCGACGGTGGCACAGAATTTAAAAATCTTGAAGTTGCTCACTTGTTGGCAAAGTTTGGAGTTGAGCAATGTATTACCCCTCCTTACACACTACAGTAGAAAGAGAAAACTGTACCATTTTAGAAGCAGCTCGTAGCATACGAATATTCCGTAAGTTGTCTGTGGGCTGAAGCATGTAATACAGCAGCATTTGTTTTGAACCACTCAGATCCGACAAGCATTGTTGACAAGGTTCTTTATGAACTACGGCATGGAAAGCACCTTGGATCTTTAGCCAGAAGTTGTATGCAATGTGAATCTTGATGAAGGAATTGAAGATCAAGATGAAGAACCCCGAAAAGGAAAAGAAAAGGTTGATGTTTTGATAGTCAATGAAGAAGAAAACAATGAGCGATCAAAAGATGTACCTGCCTGTCAGAAGAAGAAGATATTAAAACACAAAGAAGAAGTCAAATTAGGAACCAAGGACATACTCTGAGGCCTTAAAGTCAACATTCAGGAAAGAATGGATCTTGCGATGAAAGATGAATTATCATCCCTGGAAGAAAATCAAACCGAGTTTTTTGAGTAAAAGATTTAAAGCAAGGCTTGATGCGAAAGGTTATATTCAACAGAAAGGAATAATTATAATGAAACTTTCAGTCCTCTTGCACGTTGCGATACAGTGCTTATGCTTTTAGTCATATAGTTGCAACAAATATACTGAAAAATAAACAATTTGATGTAAAAACAGCATTTTTGTACGGTATTCTTAAGGAAGAAGTATACTAAGAGTAGTCTGAATTATTCGAAGATGAAACTGGAAGAATATGCCTATTAAAAGTAAGTTTCTACGGTCTTAAACAAGCACCGCGTTGTTGACATAAACTTTTTCTGGGATTCATGTCAATGACAGGACTGAAGAACAGTAGGTACTATAGATGCATGTCTATTTTATCGAAACGAAAGTGGGAAAATTCTTTGTGTAGCAATTTATGTTGACGATGAGCTGGTTCTCGGCAGCAAAAAAGAAGAAATTCAAAGTTCTATGCAAGAACTTAAAAAGGCATTTAAAAAAACAATATCTTCGGCATAAAGATCAAAATTGAAAATGATGTATCAATTCAATTAAGAGTCGATTTTTCAATCATCAGATAAACAGGCAAATAGTGTTTGTTTATTCGACAAATAACCAAATATTAAATTTTTCAATCATCAGAGAGACTTTATCTGACAAAAAACGCTCTAATTTATTCGACCGACGAATACTCAGATAAGTTTATTTTCCAGTTTGTTTTGTTTTTATTTTTATTCGTTGATTGAAAAATCGGCTCTAAGTCAAGAAAATTATACAAACAAAATTTTGGAACGCTGCAATATGAATAAATCCTGTAAATAAATGAATACTTCTGTAAGCCGGAGAGAAGAAACGTAAAAATTAGAACAAATAAGAGAAGAAGTCCCTTACCGAGGAAGCCGTAGGGGGGTTGATGTTTTTGGCAACTGTTTTGAGGCCAGACAATGCCTTCGTGCTAAGCTCTGCAGCAAGAAAAATGGAAAATCCTACAAAGGATGCCTGTAATAGCGTCATGCGAATTTTCCGTTATATCCGTGATACAACTAAATCACCCTTACGATATCAAGCGAAGAAAAAGGACTAACTAAAATTATTTAGTGACGCTGATTAAGCAATTGGACAAGACAAGTGGAGTTACTTTGTTTCATATACCAGTTTCATGGACAAACCAACTCTAAAGAACCGTTTAGCCTTATCAACAACTGAAGCTGAGATGTGGCTCAAACGTCTTCTGCAAGAACTCATGGGACAAGAAGAACCAGCACCTGTTCTTTATGTATAGATAGTGCAAGTGCTGTGGAATTTGGGAAGAATCCAGAATTTCATAAGCATTCGAAGCATATTGAAGTTCGACATTTCTATGTTCGAGAGCGTTTTCTTAAAGTTGCCATAAGTTTGAAACACATTCCACGACCAAATCAACTTGTTAATTTGCTAACAAAACTTGTGTGTTTTGACTATATTTTACAAAAATCAAAAATACCAACAGCTTTCGATTGTCCCAACTTATTGGGTGATTTTCGCGTAGGATTGTGCCAAAAATTTGTTTTTGCACTGGGCAGATAACGATGCTCTAAAAAAACATACAAACCTACGAATGCACCTTGAATTCTATGTAAAAACTTTATTTTAGGTTTTGAAGGTTTTCGTGTTCTCAAAGAGTTTAAGAGTTCACAATCCAAAATTATTCATTTTCCTTTCCAAGACATATGTCGTTTCCGAGTTTTTCATTCGAAACCCCATTTTGATATTTTGTAATTTTCAATTTGAATGCACCTACAATTGAATGCGATTTGCCCTTTAATAACCAATGATATTTCCGAGTTTTTCATCAAAAACCTTCTAATTTCCATTCGAAAACCCATTTTGAACAGTTCTTTCGTCTACTTTTGGTTTTGACAGAGACCGGAAATGAACGAATGTTAGAAATCGTCTTTTCATTAGCAGCTCAAATTCAAGAGCCTTTAACACAAAATATCAGTCAGTAAGGATCAGCCAGAAATTGAATTGAAACGGATAAAAAAAAACGATTATCGTCGTCTAATCGTCCTGAACTCATTTTTTCTAAAGTCTCTTTCTGCTTATACTTTGAAATTTTCATTGATATAACAAACATCAACACTTAAGAAATGTTTGACCTTTAACTAAAAAAAAATTGTATATAGTGTCCGCTGCTATCTCAGCTGATACTGTTCCAAGTGTCGCGCTGCTTTCTCAGTTGAGACTTATTGTCCGCTGCTATCTCAGCCAAGACTGTTCAAAGTGTCCACTGTTTCCTCAGTTGAGACTTAGTGTCCGCTGCTTTCTCAGCCGAGACTGTTCCAAGTGTCCACTGCTTCCTCAGTTGAGACTTAACAGATCAAGCCATCTCAGAGTCAATTTAGATTAAGATTATTCTTTTGGAATTATATAAAGTAGAAAACCTGAACTCCTATACTATTCTTTGGAATTATATAAAGTAGACTAACAAACCAATGAAATTGTATAAATATTAAGATCTCATTAAAATTGTATTCAAAATTGTATTAAGAATTTTTGAATGAAATAAAACAACCTTCAATAAACTAAAGTTTGTGCTTCTTTAGTAGACCTTGGATCCGATGAGCTTACCTCAGCATAACTAAAAAGCATCTCACAATTGTATAGTAATTTTTTTTCTTCATATGAGTGCAGCAAGATTAATCAAACACTCAAAACAATAACTAGATTACACTCATCGGATTTGAAGAGATAAAATTGGTACGTATACGCCCTAGTGACCACATATGTTAAGACATCTACCGTTCTTCACCTGCATAAATGTACAAAATTGTTGTTGGAAAGAAACGTACAAAATATGTGCTTTTGCAATCCAACAACAAAAATTCTATTCCATTCTTCAAAAGCGAAACAAAAAGTGAAAGCTCAAAAAACGCCTCAGGCTGCCATGCACAATATAAGTTAGAACTCATTCACCAAAAATGAAAAACGAACGAGTGAAATTGAAATTCAAGAGAAAAGAAACACAAAATCGATTTCTTGAACAAAGGTAAATAATTTAGTATGAAATTTTATCCACAAGCGTTGGTGTGTTCAACCAAATACCAAAAATCCACAATCTATCAATGAAATACTAGGAATGTTTGTTTACATATAAAATTTATCAATGAAAAGCTCACAACTTTTAAAGCTAAAATTCCAAGGCGAATTCATCGGCTCCCACGTGGTGCCATGATGCTTCACAACATGAAAACAAATATCTTTCATTGACAAGTGCACACAATTTGCAATGAGTAACCCAAACAAAAGCCCCAACCAACTTGCGTCTGTGTTGTGTCTGTCAGTTTCTGCAAGTCTATTTTGGTTTCCAATAAAATGAACTTATCTTCTTTACATGCATCGAAAAGAGGAATTCGCCATTAATGACAGCAAAATGAACAGAGAGTCTGATCTCGGATGCCTTCCATTCCAACATGGTTGACGGCCTCTTTGCAATGCATCGAACACGATTCCAGTTGCGATTGGTACATGCTCCATGTTGGTTTGAAAAGCCAAAGATATACCAAAAACCAATTCACATTATCTGACAAAATCGTGAATTTCTGAATTCGTTTTTGGATTTCGTTTGAACGGTTAGTTGATGCCTATAACCGGGAGCCAACGGACGGTGCTAGCCGGTGCGGTGTTTCACGTGTGACAGCTTATGGTCTATTTAATTGTTACTTCGACTAATTTTTAAGGTCGTTAAATAATTTTGAATAAATTATCTCGATGAAAATTCGAATTTGAAAAAAGAAAAAGAAATGTATCAAGATGATAAATTTAAAGTTGACGGTTCGAACATAATTTTCGTGTCAAAAATTTGATGAAGATATTTTTAAATTCAGAAAAAGATGTTTATCCACAACGGAATTTTAGATAAAAAAAACCTCAACTATGAGAGTGTTTAAGAGTTTCGTATTTAATTAAATTTCTGAATTGTGGTTTTTGGCAAAAAAAAAGGGAAAAAAAATGTTTCCCCTGAGAAATGTGCACAACTCTTGAGTGAATTATTTTGATGTTAAAAAAATAAATTTTCACAATTTTATTGTGCGACGTCAAGTTTTTGATAAAAATTAAAGGAATCAAATAAATTTAAGAAAGTATAGTGTGGGCGGCTTTGCTAATAGTTGCTACACCAATTAGTGTCGTGTGCTTGAGTGATATTTTATGCAAGCCATTTTCTATGAAAAAATTGCGTTGAAGAAGGATCACGCCATAAAAATAAATTATTGTTCTTCATGGTAAAAGTGCTGTGCTCCATTGGGAGACATTTAAGTGCAGCAGTTCCAGTTTGAGGATTTATTCGTTAATCGAGATATTTTATGTTGCAGCTGTAAAGGAAGTGGATGTAAGTTTGAATGGCCGTACCATGCGTGTGAACCTTTAATTCAATTTAAATGATTTTCATTCTCGAGGGAGGTTATTTTCACAGTAGTAAAGTGTTTGCGTGAATTTGGATTTAATTGCTGGAGATATACGTGTTTACATTAGTCTCGTATGTATGTTCTTCACGTGGGACTTTGGAAATTATTTCTTTTTATTTTGGGTATGAGAGGTTTATTTAATGTTTTTTACTTACGTTTTCATGAAAGCAACTTTTCTTCAAGTCCATTCACTGCTGGTAGTTGCTTACTTCTCTTTATTTATTTATGAACATGAAATTTTCGAATGATCTTGTGACGCATTCAAGTACTATATTGCAAGTTCTGCATTCGAGATTTTGATCAAATATGACACAACAATGATAGAAAAGTAAAAATATATGCGTCGCGCTCCTACCCTATCCTTCTGTTTGATATTCCTGATAATTCGCGCGAAGGTTTCTTATTTTGTAGATTAAAACCAATGAAAGTTAAACAAACATTTTTTGGTCAAAAATCAATAAGTAGTTCAATTTTTTTTTTCAAAAACAGCTAATAAGATTAGTATACAATTTTGCGCTATATTTTATACTCAAAAAATAATAGAACGCCCAACCGATTATTTTTATTACGGAAATGAGTATATGAAGCTGTAATTACACTAGTTTACCAAATATAATACAACATTTTGTCTGTTGATGTTAGTTTCGTCATTGGTAATAATATATATTTTTAATATAAATAAATAAATAGAGTGGCGCGACAGCTCTTGAAAAGCCAAGATCTAAGTGGCTTGCACTCATCAACAATTCTCTGGGTGCGTGTGGAGAACTTGAGGGGGCCTACAATTTAATGCCGATTCCGAACGGCAAAGTTGAGAAGCACTTTTTCATACTCTTGATACTCTTGGAAGTTTTGTCTGTTCTTCGCAAAAGGCAATGTCCGAGAAAGATGAAATAAAAAACTTTGGGCACGAGTAGGTCTCGAACCCACGACGTTCTGCTTAGCAGCCAACGCACCTAATCATTAAGCTACGGACATATAGGACATATAGCCTCGACAAAAGCGTGTGGTTAATTTCTTCTGTTCAAAACTCGATCCGACTTTCATGCAATAATGGCAAAGACGAGTATGTGGAGTTAAGCGGACTCTATGCACCGTCCGAATGAATCCTTGGTGGTTATTCTGTTAATTTTTCTTGAAAAATATCATATGAGATCATGGCAAGGAAGAAAAGATATGAAACCAAGCTAAACAGCAATCGGATGTGCGACAAAAAATATACGACTAAAGTTTCCAAGAGCATAGCTCATTCGACCAAGAAGTATCAGTTCTTCATTTAGAACCACTATTCTGATGACACTGACATTTTCCCTGACAAAACTTCCCTAAGGTCTAAATATACAGTCAGATTGATTTATTATTGTAAATGAATAATTTGTAGAAACGAGGATAGAGAAATGAATATTTGTATTTACAATAATATTGAATTTCTTAGACTTTACTTTTCTTACTTGTGATATTTGTTTACTTTTTAGAGTGCTTAGTTGGTGTCTGCTAGCTAGCTCAAGTAACCATTGTGTAGGTTAGGTTAGGTTAGGTTGGAGTGGCTGTCTGGATGTAATTGACTCACTTAGACCTCAAAGGTCCATTGTGATGCCACTAATGAGGTTACTCATGGGAGAGTAATGAAATTTTCCATTGTGTAATCAATGTGATTTCTGCGTACTTCTTTATCATGTACGCAGAAATCACATTGATAAAATAAATTGCAAGAAATTATTTACTAGATGGCTAGTGATAAAAATCAATTCAAACGATATTTCTGTTTTTTACAATTACGTGTTTAGAATTCTTAATATCTAAAAAAAAACCGGTGTACGACAAGTGTTGCATTCGATATTAACCTGACTTCTTGACATAACTATGAAAGAGTAATCAAAATTTCCAATAGTCTAATTCTAATTCTAATTCCGATCTTTAACCTTTTGGCCATGTTTATTTGAAACTAGTGACTTAAAATAGTTCAAGCAATTTTTTATTATTTAATTTTGTGAATTCAAAAAAATATTCTTGATATACTATATTCTTGATCAATTTTTATACTACGCTAAAATTTGCGATGGCCATGAGCCGGTTAAACTTGGTACCCTGTTAGAAATTTCGAAATCGCAAGTGCCTTCTTACACTTTTAGTTTAATTTAGCCATTTTCAAAACACTACCTGCCTATGAAATCTTGTTTTCCCCATTTTTTAAGGGAAATCTTTCGACGATCGTGACACAATTTCAATAACTGACGAGTTCTTAAGGTTTAAAACGACACAGGACTCAAATTTATTTATGCCGAGTTTTTATTAAAAAATACTCAAAGTTAACTAACAAACAAATCAAATTTATGAAATTTATCATGAAAATAATATAATCTTCGTTACAGCTTTATTTAAGCTTTTTTAAATAGAGCAGAACTCATTTAAATTCTTCTTCAGTAAATTGCAAAAAATATTCAAAATTAAACTGAGAAGTTAATTAAATTGCCTTAAGAAACTTAAATTCACGCTCGTGTCTGATGTTTACAAATTAAACAAAAAAAAAATAATCAATTAAATCCTCTTCTATCATTTTCATTAGCAAACTTGCATAACAACAATTACTTTAATTTTTTTTGTAAATTCCTAGAAACAAGTTTTGTTTTTTATTTCGACTAATATTTCAGTATTTTTTTAACGTAAATCGTTTTGTTGTTCGCTTAAGGTTGATTTTTGTTTTTTTTTTGTTTTCTAAATTTTTTTTTATAAGACTTACTTTTGACCACAAAAATAATATTTTTCTTCATTCATGTTTATTTTGTATGCCAATATCCAGTTTAATAACTAAGCAAACTTGTGATACAAATGCAGCACCGACTTTCAGAAGCTCGTGATATTGCTTTCTACAGGGAATAATTGTATCTTTCATATCTTCTTCCATTTAAATGTCAAAATTTGTTTTCAAGAACAATGAGGAAACAACTAAATGAGCAACAATTTTTCCATTCAAGGATTTCCCGACCAACAAAGTCCACAAGTTTTATTGATTTTATTTTCAATTTCTTTTGATATTGAAGTTTCTGTTTGTTCAACGACTTTGTTTTTTTACTGAGTGCCATATTTTGAAAAA
Organism: Sphaerophoria rueppellii; assembly: GCA_920937365.1. Classification (NCBI taxonomy): domain Eukaryota; kingdom Metazoa; phylum Arthropoda; class Insecta; order Diptera; family Syrphidae; genus Sphaerophoria; species Sphaerophoria rueppellii. Next base: position 57,636,022 of record CAKKXW010000003.1, read on the forward strand.
AACAAGGAAGGGAAACTCAGTCAGACAAATAAATAAGGAATTTAATTAATAATAATTTTTCTCGTGTTTTGCGTCCATTTAACTTTTGAATAATCTATAAGTTAAGACATTTTTTCTCAATCAGTTCTTTAAAATAATTCAACGTGAACTGACAACCTTTTTTTCCAATGGAGTGTGATGCAATACACCGAAAAAATGTCTCGTATTGTCAAAAAAACACGGTTTTTGCTTCCCCAACTCTCTAAATTGGAATAGGATAAACTCATTACATAAATTGTCAAACAGTATAACTAACCCTATAAACATTCGCAAATATCTTCTTATCCCAAACAAAGATCCGCAGACAAAGAAAAATTTGATGCCGTAGCAGCCACCACCCGACCCCAAAAATGCAAAGCAAAGCAATAGACAATTGCCTTGTCTGCAGTTCTACACCACGCAATGATTCACTTAGATAGAGTCGAGTGCTTGAAAACGAATTTGGAATAATCCTATTAAACCAACTGTCACTCCGGCTTTCGATTATAATGGGCTTTACTAAACCAACTCAAAATGCAGATTGCGGTTCTCAAACGATGGTTCACTTCGACCAAACAAACAAAAAAACGTGCAGTAAAAGACTCAAAAGAAAAACTGTTTTATTCTGACAAACATTCGTCTCGAGTCTCTTCAGTTTATAAATAAAGAAAATGATAGCAAATTGTCACCTTTTAAGTGAGGTGTGTGAAGGTTAAAAATGTCTCCGATGTCATTGCCATGGTTAGCACGTCCTCTTCTAATCCTGTAGATGAATTGAAGCAATTAGTCAAGCAGATGATGAAATCTCAACAACCCCATCGAGCCTTATTATTTGAAGTTTAGTATTATTGGCGTTCAAGGGCCGATTGTGAGGGGAAAAAATGTTTCCTTACAAAATTTATTGAACTGGAAAACGTTGGTTGATTTTTGTTTTCCAATTGACTTTGAATTCAATCCAGAAGTGGATACCAATAACCTTAAAGCACAATAAAGCTAATAAACTGAGAAGGATAGCTTACCTTTTAGGAATTAAAATGATATAGATTTACAGATTTACAGATATGAACGAAAGACTGTTTTTCATTCTCATTTTCCAGGCTGAATAGCAAAGTAAGGAAAACATAGCCACAAACTATTTGATAAAAGGTCTTCCAGTTACCTGTTGATGAGGGCGCCAGGATTTAAGATAGTTAGTCAAACGCAAATGCTAAATCAATTTTTATCGATGTTTCAGACATAAATGATGAAAACGAAGAGTTCAATATTTTGCATTGTATATAACTATTAGTGTTAAGATAAAATCACTTTCCTCATGGAAAACTTAATTCGTTTCAATAAACCCGTCATTCAATACCAAGCCCACTGTTTGCCTGTGGCGAAGGAACTCGAGGTTTGTCTCTAAACTTAAAGATAAAAGACCGCTAATAAATTGTTTGAGTAAAAATTAAAAGCTTAATGCTAACTCACACAAAATATTGCGAGCGAAGAAATCTATCAGATTTCAGATATGTTGTTGATAGGCGGTGCCTAATTTAACCAGTATTCAGTTGGTATAGGTATACCGTATGCATTATCCTACCTGCAATGAAAGACATTCTTTTGACTTTATGATGTCAACCTGCTATTTTTAAGACATCAGAAACAATTCATTTTTAATTAAGGAATAATTGAATATTTGGTTATCAATTTAAACTGAAAACATTTTTTCTTAAAACAAGATTTCCTTCCAAATGTATTGCTCTTGAGCAATGGTATCATATTTCATTGTCTTGAAACAAATTGATTGAGTGTTTTTGAAGGATGTAATAATTTGATTTATTTCCACAAAGTTAAAGAAGAAGCTTTTTTTATTCCGCATAAAAATAAATATGTATACAAAGAACATACACTAAGAAAGCACCAGGTGAAAATATTGTGCCTTTAAATGCAAAGAAAGAAAAATGTTTTTATGAGGTTATTTCTGATGTGAAACAAAAAATAAAAGTCGCTTGAAAGTAGGAGTTCTTTTTGTTTTAAACACACATGATATAAACATGTTTAAGGCAGGTAACAAGTAAGAAAACATATTTTTACAGATGTTGCTTAGAAAATTGGAGCCTTAAGAGATGAAACAAAACCAATCCAATCAAGAAATATTTGATTTTTCATTATTTAAATTATGAAGGGATCTGGAGAATTTTGACATTCCCCTCCAAACATTCAAACATAAATAAATCACTATATTTTTCAAGCCTACTTCAACCACCTCATATGCTCAAAAATTCCTGTGCTTGCAGGAATGCTCATTGACATTAGCTTATCAACGATCCCATTTTCGAACGAAGTTTTAAGTACAGAGATACGTTACCAAGACGTACTTCGCAAATTTGAAACGGCTTCCCACATTCCGTCTTTCTCATTCATTGAAAATTGTTACGTTCAGGAATTCAAATCCATTGTACACCGATTACCAGGGGCGATTCCTCATAGTTGGCTAGTTTAGCGGCGCTAAACCAATAATTTTAGAACACCTATTAATTTTATTTCAATATATTATACATTATTCTTATTCAAAAGTCAATAAACGACAACGAATAATATGTTACATTATTGTAGGTACTTAATAGCAACAAAACAGAATTTCCTACCAATATGTATTTTTCATTGCATACAAACAAAACTATCATTCAAAAATCTATCATGAAACAATATTTAGCTCCAATATTTGCGCTTACAGAATTCATACAATCCTCAAAAACAGAACATGAACACATTTTAATAAAGGACAGGAGGGTTAGCGCACAAATCACAGCTAACGCTGAGTATGGAACGAAGAACGCAACAACTACAGGCAAAAGCCAACCCAACACAAACAGATCCGAGTCGTTTCGTACACAAAACAAAACTATCATGCAAAAATCTATCATGAAACAAGGTTTAGCTCAAAAGTTTGCGCTAACAGATTTCATACAATCTTCATAAACAGAAAATGAACACATTTGAATAAATGCCTTCAAAAATGAACTCGAGGGTTAGCGCAAAAATCACAGCTAACTATGAAACGAGAACACAACAACGACAGGCAAGACGCAAGACGAGTCGGCTGTCGCTGTCGGCTGTACGATCAGGGATGGAATTTGAGGTTTTTCAATTGTATTGAATTTGTTTTTCGAATTGTACGAAATTGTACCAAAAACTAGTGCGAACGAAAATAGACAAATTTAAAAATTGTATTTAACAAAAAATGTTAAGAAAAGTTTCCACAGAGTATTTTACCTTTAATCATCAAAATAAAATTCATAAGCACTGTTTTCATTTATTTAACGTACATGGGCTGCCGTCGTGTGAAAAATACAAAATTTGAAAATATTGAAAATAAAGGGTTCCACCGGAGAATAGAATCCGTAATAATAGAACTCATTTTATTTATTTCTCGCCGATCTTCCTTTTTTGATTGAGAGAGTTCATATTGTTAAAGCAGTAAGCGTGTGGTAGGGTAGCTGTATTTTTATTTTCAAAGAATGTCTGAAGCAACAATTTACGACATAAGCTTAGTAGAAATGCTTCATCTATTAATGCTGTTGAGGTAATTTTCGGTTTTATGAGCAGAAAATGGCAGAAATATTGAATTTCCTATTCAAGTCGCCTAACTCAATTAAAAATGCAACAAGGCCAATGTGAGAGCAAACGAGAGAACAAAATAGAACGCATACTTTCAACTTATTAGTTTTATTACAGGGGTTGGTCGAAAACAGCTTAATAAAGCGTGACGTATTTCATGGATGTTCCCATAACTTAGAACCTGAAAAGAGCCATAGAATATTTTGTATTCTACTAGCTGACCCAGCAAACGTTATTTCTAAGAACGTATTCTTCTGAACTCCTTCTTAACGCCTGGACCGATTAAAATTAACTTTTTAGTTGATAAACATACATTAGGTATTTGTAATTAGGTTTTGAGGTTTCTGAACATATTCTGAAAACTTTACGATAGTTCATGTTGTGGTAAAATAAATTTCGTTAGTAAAGGGTGTATGATATGAGATTGAATATTATTTAATAACTTAATCATCGCTCCCACCTAAATCTAAAATATAAAATTTACTAGCTCACTAACCGGCCCTGCGAACCTCGTCTCGCCACCCTTCAGAACGACTCCAAAATAATTATGATTAATGATGATGTTAGAATGCAATGTGATTTTTTTTAATCCAATTGAAATAGAGCATAATATCTGAATTTTTAAAAGCCTTACAACTAACGTTCTCCTTAAAATAGAAATTTAATTGAAAAATTAAATAAAAACAGAATGGATTTTATTTATCGCTAATCTAAACATTATTTTTCATTTAATGATTGAATTTTATGAATTTTATTTATTTATTTTTATTTTATTTTATTGTTTGCTGTTGTGAATGTTAAGTTTTATGTTATTAGTTTATTTTGTTTGTTGTAAATTACTCCGATTTAAATAACATATTAAACATGATATCTGTTGTCTAAATGGATAAAATTGTTTTTTTTTGTATTAAATTAAACTTTTGCGAAGAACGTAGCTAACCCACCCAAATTGACCAGGAATCGCCACTGACCGATACCTCCTTTTGAACCCTCTCATCTTTTCCTGTTGCTCCCACTATTATTTATGGTAGAAGAACAATGCGGTTTACTTTAGCTTGAATTTATCGTACTAGTCCAAAATACGACTAATGTTATTGTTCTCTTTTCTTGCTTAAATCAGTGAACGATGGCGATGTGAACAAACGCCATAATGGCTGCTTTAATTCTCATTCAAATGTGAATTAATGCCATAGTCCTCGCTCCGCTCGCTTTATAGTACTTTTTTTTTCAAAATCAGTTTTCCAGAATATGAAAGGTTATTTAAATCAACTGCAATATTAACTTTACGATTACTATTGTAGCACGCATATTTTGAGCAACTTCGCTCAAATTTAAATTTATACAATTGTTTTTCGTCTCTAAAGTAAGCAACAATTAGCTGTTTTTGCAAAATCCCCGAAAAAACGTATACTCTAACACACTCATTTTCAAACCCGTATTCAGTCAGATTCAATTGCGAACTAAACGAGAGCTGATGGTTATGTGAAGTAAGCCCAGTTCACCCTAACAAAATCTCACTGTGATGTCAAAGTCCATTGGACTAAAGACAATTATTTGGTGGAACACAATTTTCAAATATCAGTGAGATATTTTGAAATTAATATTTTTAAAACAACAACGTTAAAATGGCTTACTGAAAAAACGAATCCACACATTTTCTAATTTCAGAAATTTCCAAAGAAAATGTCAGCGCTCAGACTGAGATCTCTTGTTCTACATAAGAAATTTCTGAAGTCTCTGAGGTCTCGATGAGATTTTGTCGGGTTGAACAGTCCTATTTGATTGATTCCGTTTTCTCAAAGCTGTACTTTTCTGCTAACTGTGCTTCAGAGCTCAAAACAATTCATGGCTTTAGTTCTCATTTGAATGTGAACTTACCGCATACGGCGTAAGTTCTCATTCAAGTTATGGCCTTAGTTTTAATTCGAATTTGAATTAGGGCCAAAATCGGATTATGGCGTTAGTTCATATGGCCTTCGTTCACGGGACCCTTAAATCTTGTTCAGCAGTTTCACCTATCTTAACCGAAGAAGTTGTCAACGGAACGGAATCCGTTCCCGACCTTTTCTAAGAAGTTCTTCTACGTATCCCAATTATATATTAATAATTATTATTTTGACGGGGCTGGGGAACAATTTAAGCAACCGCTTTGTCACATTTATATTTTAAAACAGTTTTCCAGAGTCAAATCATTTTAATGTTTGAATCTGGCGTTTCCATGTTTTACAAAAAGAGCGCCGCCGCCGCCGTCTCTCGAAATAAATAAATAAATTATAAATAAATTGAGTGGCGCGACAGCTCTTGAAGAGCCAAGGCCCACTCTACATCAACAATTCTCTAGGTGCGTATGAAGAATTGAGGGGACTTACAATTTAATGCCGATTCCGAACGGCAAAGTTGAGAAGCACTTTTTCATGACAGATGATACTCTTGGAAGTTTTGTCAGTTCTTCGCAAGAGGCAGTGCCCGTGAAAGATGAAATAAAAACTGTGGGCGCGAGTAGGATCGAACCCACGACGTTCTGCTTAGCAGCCAACACACCTAACCACTAAGCTACAGACACTACGTCTTTCGAAATACAAAAATAAAACAAACATGAGATATGCTTGACATTCATTGCATCTGCCATAAATAAAAACTTTGTTACTATGGAGGATGCGAGTTGTCTTTTTTTAATATTTTATGAGTTGATTCACTCAATCGTAAAAGTCAAATCAAACATGAAAAGCATAAATATTAAATTAAATAAATAATGATGACTTTAGAAAAATGAAAAATGATCGTAAAACCAAACATAAGCAGATTGATAGTCTTCCCTTAAATTTTTTCATGTACACTTTCGAAAAAAGTATATATATTTAAGACTTACTATAAATTTAATGCCTGAATGCGCGGTATAAAGTCAAAAACGTCTGTATTTAAAATTAAAATGTAGCATTGAATAGGAACATGAAATTCCTACATTAGAAATGTCTGAATTGTAATACTAAATAAAGGCTCGTTAATAACCCTAATGAAGTAAGATACTTTGCTTGGGTACCTCTATTAACCTGTCAAAACCATGCATTAGTAATGTATTAAAATGTAATGAAATTTATCAATAACGACATCAGGCAAAATGCAAAACTAATCGATTAGCACCATGATAAGAGAATCTTCATGAAATAATGATAATAATTACTTTGAAATTAATGAATAATAAATACTGTTTATGGAAGTGAACAGGCGTATTGAAATCTCGAAAACCAAGTTGAGCATAAATTAGCACCATTCCTCTCAAACTAATTCACCACCCTTCAATATTCATAATTTGACTTTATGCTTGTGCTGTAGGCTCGAATAATTTATTCCAATTGCTCTACGTCTCTTAGATTTATGTATGTTTTAAAATAATGTTGATTATGCAAATGTTGCAAGATTTAATTTTCATGAGAAAGTTGTTGTAGTTTAAGAAACAAAGATGTTATTTTCCAGAAATAGCTTATATTTATATCGCTGTTTGCAATTTATACGTTCCTTAGAGTAACACAAGTGCAGTGTTTTAGAATTGTTAACTTCACAATAAATAATTCAAGAGAAAATAATATTAGTTGATATTTGAGTTGTTACTCTACTCGATACGTATATTTATTTACTATTACCAGAGTGTAAACACGCTTTCTTAAACGCATCATAAAATTATCAGCAACAACTTCAACTGTTGACAAAAAAGATACTTTCAGAATGTGTGGTTTAAATTTTGACAAAAACCTTTAAATTTTGTTTAAATAAACCTTTGAAAAAGGGGTCAAAACAAAGTTGGAAGTTATTTCCAGACTGTATTCAGTAAATTATCGCATAAAGGGTGGCTTCAAACTTTCTTAGTTTATGATAAAACTAAAGAAAAAACTGCTTTCTCGGTAATATCAGTAGGAGAATGTAATGGCAAGGATATCTCCTTTGCTCATTAACATTCCCAAATTTTAGTTTCACTTTTCCCAGCTGGAATGGTATATAAAAATAAAATAAATAAAATGGTATATAGTACATGATAATTGACGGAGTTAAAATAAAATGCCTACTGTTTGCAGACGATATCTAGAACGAATAGTCAACAAAACAATCCTTGCAGACGTCGCTTTCCTGAATACGAGAAGTGAAAGTATGACAGGGGAGGGATATTCTAAAACTAACACAGCGCATATTATGGTTAAAAATAGAGGAGACGCAGTGTTCTTGTTGAGTTTCATTCTCCGTACAGTTAAAGAAATAAAGTTATGTCCCTCTCTATGTCCACAATCCTTAAGAAATCCTTCGAATATAGAAATTTATCTCGATATACAAATATTCCATTTGTAAGTTTAAGGAAATAAACACAACTTTCGTGTGAACTTCAAATTAAGTTCATAAGTCTTTGTTTACTGTCTTAACACAGACCAACAGATATTGCTGTTGATGGTATACTCCATATATGCTGTTGCTTAATGTTCCCAAAAGTTGCGTCTTGAAAAGCAAAGAGAAGATAGCTAGTTAATGAAAAAACGGAAGTTAGTTTATCAGCCATCGGAATCCTTAAAAACAAAGAAAAGAAGAAACGAGAAACGAGACAATAGACAGTAACCGGAATTTTATAGCAAAACACTTCAAAACTCTAATTCTTGAGTTGGGAGTTTACTGAGATTCTTTTTTTCCGCAGCAAAAGGAATAAATTAAATATTTTCTATTCCTTGTGAGGTTAACTTGTTTTTCGTTGAACACCTACACCTACTTTGGACACCTAATAATAATTTTCAATCCGACCCGGACCAAATGAAAACTTTTCCTTATTCGAAGAACAAAACAAACACATTTTTATTAATTTCTTTCAATTCGATTTTTATCTTCCACTGCGTTCTTTTCTCTGATTTTTCTACAAAAGGATGAAAGAATTTTTTAACCTTCATATTTCATATCTTAAGACGTTTGAAGGGCTATTCTTAGATAAGCTCTCTAAAGATCCTTAAAATTTGATAACCTTAAAAGTAAAATATACAAAACATTTCGCATTCTTATTTTAGTGGTATGTTCAAAGTGGTTACAGAAACAAATTTTCAAGGAGACATCTTGGAGATGAATTTCGGGTTTTCGGTCAATTTAAAAAAATGCAGACACACGTGTTGGGATTGTCGAGCCATATTTTCAACAGTAACAATAGAATATTGTATTTGTTAGCTGGACTAGAGGTGGGCATATTTAAAACGATTGTTATTTTCGTTGTTAAGCTTATACTGTAGCTTTGAATGGAAAAATTATCATTTCCATTGGTTTTCAAATAATAAACGAGTGTCTCCTTTCTTCAACGACTGTTTGCGGTGTAAAAAATTTGGTATATCTTAACAACTCATTCATTATTACATCTGATAATTTGTTGATATTTTCTATAAGGACCAATTGTAATTTTATTGAAAAAAAAAAAAAACAATAAAATAAACTAATATATTCATTCATCTCTCTTCTATATGTGGTAATCATTTGAATTAAATGTCACCCCTGTCTTATCAGAGTAATGTGATATAGAAGTCCAATGAACAATGACTTAATGAAAACAAAAAAACGAAAATAGAAATTCAGGAAAGACTTCTTTTGTAGTCATTTGGAGTATAACATTGACGAAATGATGTGATGCCGTTTTGAAATTGATGGGCATTTTAATAAATCTGTCTGCCACTGAAGGAATTGATTTTATTGTCTTTGAATTGATATATACAGTGACCTTGTCGCAAATTTGATATTTTTATTGATCCTTAAATTGTTGATTTGATAACTGAGAAGACTTTTTCATATCATATTTCTACAGATTTTGACATTAAGAAGACTTTTTTTCAAGGAAAATACGTAAATGTATCTTTTTTGAGAGGAAAGAATGCTATTAACATCAATGGAAAACAATATCGATCAAATGTCCTTCAAGGCTGTGGTAGCACAGCACAACAAAATTCTCATTAATTTTCTTTGAACAATTCGTACATTTCCAAATATTCGTACATCGCTCCTTTCACGAATGTAAGCTGTAAGAAATTGCGTTTGCTTCGTAGTTTGTCACGTAGTTTGTCAACTGTCAAAATCAACAGCTTCAAAATTGACAACTTTTGTTATTTGATAACAGTTATTTATAAACAGTAGTCTTTTTCGAAATTAAAAAATAGACAGACATTAATTAATCGCAGTTAATGAACGTACAAATTTGAACTTACAGTTTTGATACTTATATATCAATAACAAGAAATCTGACTTTATTTCAACCAATAATTGCTAATAGAAAGTGATTCTAATTGTATGTTGTAAGTTGTAACTATAGCAAGGGTCCGTAGCTTAGTGGTTAGGTGCGTTGGCTGCTAAGCAGAACGTCGAGGGTTCGAATCCTACTCGGGCCCAAAGTTTTTATTTCCTCTTTCACGGACACTGCCTCTTGCGAAGAACTGACAAAACTTCCAACAGTATCATCTGTCATGAAAAAGTGCTTCTCAACTTTGCCGTTCGGAATCGGCGTTTAATTGTAGGTCCCCTCAATTCTTCACACGCACCTAGAGAATTGTTGATGAGAGTAAGCCACTTAGGCCTTGGCTCTTCAAGAGCTGTCGCGCCACTCTATATATTTATTTATTTATTAGTTGTATTATTATTTTTTTTACAAATCCATTTATATTACCTAATTATATAATTTGCGGTGAGGTGCCAAAAAGCTTCAGCAAGAATATCATATTCCCTATACTGAAGAAAGGAAATCCAGCGGACCCAATCAACTACCGAGGCATATCTTTTCTTAATGCTATTACGAAGATCCTTACAGGAGTGTTATTGGAAAGACTCACCAAGTGGGTAAATGAAAATAACCTACTAAGCGAATACCAAGCCGGATTCCGAAAGGGTTACTCCACAGTAGACAATATTTTCATCCTGACAAGCATTGCACGATCATATCTAGAAAACGGAAAAAAACTGTATGCCTTCTCTGTAGACTTCAAAGCTGCATTCGACTCCATAGATAGAAAAGCTTTATTCTTCAAACTGTCAAATATAGGACTCTCCACAAAGATGACGAACATATTGAAACAGCTTTACCACGAAAATCGTTCAGCTGTCTGGGATGGTAATATATCTACTATCAGAATGGTTTCATACAGAAACAGGAGTTAAACAAGGTTGTCTCCTCAGTCCACTTCTTTTTTCTCTCTTCCTGGATGACTTCAGCGTACACCTACCAGGAGGTATATCTTACGCGGAAACTAAGATCAAAATTCTGATGTACGCAGATGATTTAGTCATGTTAGCTGATAATACAAATACAATGCAACTAATGATTAACGAAATCCAAACTTATTGTGACTTATGGAACTTAAAATTAAACACCAGTTAATCAAAAATCATGATGGAATGGAACCGGACGGTATGCGAGTAACGAGAAATGGTACTGGGGACGTGAAGAATTGGAGAAAGTCAAAGAATATAAGTACCTGGGCGTCCTGCTAACCCCGCGAATTTCATTCAAGTCTCACTTGGAAGGAAAGTTGAAAGAGGCAAAAAGAGCAATTAACAGCACCTGGAGTAAAATTTTCAAAAAGGATATTATTTCGGCAAGTGCCAAATTTAGAATATTCGAAACAGTTGTCCGTGCAATCATGTGTTATGCAGCTCAAGTATGGGGAATATGGCAATTCGAAGAAGTAGAAAAACTCCAAAGATACTTTATCAAAAAAATGTTCCGACTCCCAGTTAACATACCAAACTATATACTGCAAACGGAAACCGGATTACCAACAATGTTCACATATACCCTAAAACTCCATCTGGACTACATGAAGAAGGTGTTGAACCAACCAACATATCGCCTCCCATTTATAATTGCTTCGCATCTGCAAAACTGCAACAAACAATGTTTCTACGAAAGGACTAAGCTCTGCAAAGAACATAATGTCACTGAAGAAACAAATGAACAGTGGGCAATACAGGAGCTCATTACAAAAGTTGACTCCGCCCAATTTGCAAACTTCCGCGACCAAATCCAAGATAGCCAAATAAGCATCTCCAACATGATCTAGGACTTAACAATTACTTCCATGACGACCTAAGTGTAGATAAGATATCAACAATCTGTAAGACTAGAAGTGAACTCCTGCCTTTAAACTATAGACCATACGTAACTGACTCTGATTCAACGTGCACGCTATGCAACCTCAGACAAATAGAAGATACGCAACATTTCATCGCAATATGCCCAGTGTTGAAAACAATTAGAATACGGGTCTGGGGGAAATCTATACTACAAACGAATGAACTTATGGAAATACTAAACGGAGAAAACTGGAACCTGCTCTACAATTACGTCAAAACGGCACTCAAGTACAGACAACAAATAATAAACGAATACTTTTAACAGAAAACCTTTTTAGAATAAGATTTATTATCAAATTTTCATTAAAAAAAACTCTCTTTTCCGGCTGACGGCACAAAGCCAATTGCACTATTGTGAAAGATGTAATATGTATAAGAAAGAAAAAAGAACAATAAAATTCACTACTTACTACTACTACTACTATAATTTGGTAGAGTAAGTTTAACTTTAAGTAGTAGTTTAGCATTATTTAATAATAAATAGAGTAAAAGCTTGAAGGTGATTTGTAACAATAATGTAATTACTGTAAACTTAAAAGCCCCTTTACTTTTAAAAAGAGCTTTAATGTTTAAATGAAGGGATCGTGAAATAATTAAACGACGCACGGGTCAGTAGATGCAACAAGAGCAAACAAATAATACTACATATTTTGAAATAAGAAAATATATCTTAAATGTTATAGGTACTACGCAGTTAATATACATGAATATGAAAACTCTTGCCTTTATCTGCATAGATATTGAAGACAATTCTAAAGAGGGGTGATATTTGGATCAAGAAATTCCTTTGACCAACGCTTAATGCACCCAAGATTTAGGACTCGGTGGTCCTTTAATTTAAAAACCCGAGAATGTCACTATCTGATATCTCAACGGATTGAGATTTAAACTGTTTGTATGATTTTGCAGAAGAATGCGATTATTGTTAGATGTAATTTTCTTTAAGTCCTATTATCATCAGCAAAAATAAAAATTTCACTGCTTCGAGCACATAAGGATGCATCATTAATAGAGAAAATAAATAGATGTGGTCCTTAATGACTACCCTGTGGAGCACGCGATTTTATCAAAATCTTCTCTGAAATTAATTTGGAAAGAAATATTCTCACGCCCAGGAGAAAACGAAATGAATTTAATGTCAACTGTTCAAAAATATATGCAGGTTTGTGACCGTTGATCTCCATACTTACACATATTATTTGTTTAAATAGCTTAGGAGTACAAGAAAGCTTTGAAATTGGCCTATAAGTAACAATACGCGCCTTAGTAGTAGAGGTTTAGTTTTGTGATTGGCTGATATTAATGTGATTAATTGTTTTGTTTGGTTGTTTGGTTAATGATTTCAGTTTTTTTTTTTTTGTAAAGGATTACATTTTAAGACTTAAGTTAGAATAAAAATGCAGGCCAATGAGTAAATCACTAATCTCAAGACATTCTTCTAGCTAAGGTTTAATTAACAACGTCATGTACTTTTCTCCCTTCATTTATAATTTTACCTTTACTTTTTTTAACTATTAAAAACTTGTCGTTAAAATCGTTCTTTTTAATTTATTTTTACACATAAAATTTTTCAAAAAAGTCTCTAAATTAATCTGGGTATGCAGTATGTAAAAAACATGTAAATAAACATGTCTTAAAATTTAATTATTACAATTTTTAATATTGATCCGTTTTTAAAAAAAGGATTTTGAAAAAAAAAATTAAAAATCATTTTTTTTTAATGATTAAGGCTGTAGGTGCCGTTTACAGACAGACAGGCAGACGTACGGAATTGCCGGACCTTTTTTTCCACTTCTCTATCATCGTAATGTCATACTGCATCAAAATATCAACTTTTTTTTTACGAATTCAATACTTGCAATGATATTCTATACGTCGCAAGTAAAAAGTGCAAATACTTATAATCTAGAACTAAAATATGAAAGCATCCGTTTATCTATTGAGAGACCTTATCTTCTTCTCTTCTTTTTTTTTGTGGCAGTACCTATTCCAGGTTTTGGGCAATGCTCATATTCTTTCAAACCAGCTTTTTGTCAGAAAAAAATAAAATTCAACATTTTTATACTCATCCTTCATTTACTGCAAATAAATATACTGAACATACCTATAAACATGTGTACAATTTCATACAACCGAAATACATCATGTAAATGAAAAAAAAATTAATTTTCATAACACACAGGCAACGCTCCCAAGGGTGATGAATCAAAACCACTTGCCACTAGATAACACGATTTCCTAATTTATCTTGGGCTGTTTTTGCGTGTAACAGCTTTATCCCTAATTATTTTGGATAACCATTTAAATGAAATTCCTCTCATACAAATAGATGTTTATGTTCTTGTAGGAATTCGAAGCATTTCAAGGAAATTTGATATTGAATTAACCAGTGGAATTGGACTTCTTTTATTGACTTTTCAAACCAAAATATGTTAAGCTGTTTTTAATGCTAATTTCTTCAATTTTATTTTTTTTGTTTCTTTGTTTATGTCTTTTTCTAGAATCCGCTTCTCGCAATACAATACCACTTAGGGACATAAAGGTAAGAATTTTTGTTCAATCATACCAATCTTACACATATTACAGATAGTAATATTGTTGTTGAATAACAACAATCGATAAATATCGACGACAACATAAATAACATAACAAAGTCGGTAGCTTTAGCCACCCTTCGACTGCTGCTACTTAATTATTCATATATTATCACTGGTTAAAAATATCCAAAAATATACTATAAAAGCACTTTTAGTGGGTGTTTTCAAAACTTTAAATTTTTTACTTTACTTGTTTTAACTATTAAAAACTTGTCGTTAAAATCGTTCATTTTAATTTATTTTTACACATAAATTTTTTCAAAAAAGTCTCTTAGTTAATCTGGGTATGCAGTATGTATCTTTTCACACCCTTATAAAATAAACATCACGTAGCACCAAACAATGTGTGCTTCTTTTTTGTTTCAAATTTATGATTCATTCAACAGCACTTAACAACAAAAAATCTTCTAAAAAGAAAAACACACCGAAATCAATTTTCAGGTTAAACAAGATGCTAATCGATAAAGACACCAAAAAAAAACGGAATGTATATATTTAAACGTATGGATATTATTGTTAGGATGATATGATATTTTATAGCCATCTTGAAACTTGAAAACCGGTGAAACAGCTACTTATAAAGGTCAATGCATGGGTTTCGGTGAATTTTGTTTTAACGTAGAATTGTTTCTGGTGGGTTGAGCACCATCAATGTGAATTCTTTGATGAAATCAATTTTAAATGTATCTTAAGTGATGTTTTAAAGGGATCTAATTGCTTAAATGTATTCAAACGTAAGAGGTAGGCTTCTAAAAAATAAGTTAAGAAAATAAGTAAAAATATACCAAACTTGCAATCCGTATTTCACAACAAATTTTTTTCTTTTCGTTAAGCTTTTAGAGAAAAACAAAAATAAATTTGAATTGCTTTATATCAAAAGCAATTATGAATACTTTTGGTTTCTTTGATGCATAGAAAAAATAAAGAAAACACACACATGTGTCGGTAGTAAATAATTTGTTTGATAATTTAATTTGGATTATTTCATAATTGCACACATAAATCAACTTGGCCTAAAAAATATTATTTCTTTTTTTGCTTACCTAAAAAAAATATGGCCTTGAATGATTTTCGTTGACTTATTCTTAGTTTCACATGAGAAAGTATATAATATATATATATACATAGAGTGGCGTGACAGCTCTTTAAGAGCCAAGGCCTAAGTGGCTTACGGTCTTCAACAATCCTCTGGGTGCGTGCGAAAAATTGAGGGGACCTACAATTTAACGCGGATTCCGAACGGCAAATTTGAGAAGCACTTTTTCATGACAAGAGGCAGTGCCCGTGAAAGATGAAATAAAAACTATGGGCTTAGCAGCCAACGCACCTAACCACTAAGCTACGGACACTACCACATGACGAAGTGTCCAAGTTTTTTTTTAATTTCTATAAGTTGAAAGTTTTGTTTTGGTCATTTAGAAGTTTTCGGGTTTTGAGATATTTCGGAAGCTGCTTGCAAATCAGTTCATTTTGTTGACAGGCGTTACGAATACCAATTTCCATTTTCCAGCGACGAGACAAGAAAAGATAGATACGAATTTGGGTCAGTTTTCAGAATTGATTTATAAGGAAGCAAAATATCTACGTGTTTACTAATTGAGAAAAAGTTGAAGTGCATATATAATTTTTGTTAATTAATTTACAAGTACCGAAGTTGTTCTTCAATATAAACACAGAAAACTTCTTAACACAGTCTATACTAGAGTTCACACTTCGTAATGAAACGGAACAGTCAAATTCCTGGAAATAAAACTCAAATTAGCTTTAAACTTTAACAAACACCTAATCGAAAAAGCGAACAGTTTTCAAATGCCGTTAAAGAAAGAGCTCCTAGGAGAACCGTTTGGCAGTACGAGAAAGCCGACTGGGACGGTCTCAATAGCTTTTTAGGATCTTTAACTGGTCACTGTGCTTCCTCGAAAATGACGAAGATTCCAGTGCAGATATGCTCACAAGTTTAATACTTCTGGGAATGAATCAGATCTAAAGAGAACGCATGGTTCGATATGAGCTGTAAAGAGGTTATCTGGGTTAAAGAGGTAATTTTCCGTAGTTACAAGGCCAACACTACTGATTAAAACCGGAATAAGTTTAAACAAGCTAGGAAGGCCTGCAATGTCCATATTCGACGGATCAAATTTCTATATGACCAAAAACTAAGGCAAAAAATACTGCAATGTCCCAAAGGCAGTAAAAATGTTTGGTCTTTTGTGAAAAACATGAAGAATTCTTCTTCTTCCTCGGTCCTCGGTACTCCAGTCGTTAGCTCTCTCGCGAAAGCTAACCTTTTTGCTAGGCAGTTCGCCTCCAACTCTATACTGCCAGAGAGTGTCATGACTCCCCCAGTTCTTGAGCGCGTCAATGATTCTATGCGACAAATCTTCTTTCGCACTCGTGCTGTGGTGAAAATCTTAAAAGATCTCAGCAAACACAAATCCGCTGGCCCGGGTGGCATCCCGCTTTTGTTCTGAAGAGGTTTTCGTCAACTCCTATTCTTCTGGGCTCGTTCCGAGTAGTTTGAAAACAGCATTTGTCCAGCCTGTACCCAAAAAAGGCAAATCCTCCTCTCCCTCCAATCATCGGCCGATTTCACTTGCTTCCCTTCTTTCTAAGGACATGGAAACGCTGATAAATTATCAGCTCAAGAAATATCTTGAAGAACGAATGACCAGCAGTACGGCTTTCGCAGAAACAGGTCCACTGGTGATTTGATGGCATATCTCACCGAACAGTGGAACAAATCTTTACATCGTTTTGGAGAGAATAAGATTGTTGCACTTGATATTTCAAAGGCATTTGATAGAGTTTGGCACCAGGCTCTTTTATCGAAAATGCGTGTGTTCGGTATAGATGAGTCCCTCCTTCGTTGAATTAGAAATTTTTATTTCGAACCGTTCTATACAAGTTGTATTGGACGGGTTCAAGTGTGAAACCTACAATATAAAAGCTGGTGTACCCCAGGGCTCCGTTTTGTCACCGACCCTCTTTCTCATGTTCATGAATGATCTCTTGTCTGAAACTTCTTATCCAATTCATTGTTTCGCTGACGATAGTACCCTTAGCTTTTCATATTCATTCCCAGACTCACATCCGTCTTCTTCAGATGTGGAACTGCAACGGCTAAATATGATAAGCTCATTAAACTCTGATTTAAACAATGGCGAATAAAAAACCGCGTAGAGTTTAATGCCTCGAAAACTCAAAGCTGTCTTGTATCGTTGAAGCGAGATATACCATCCTTGCCACTGTCTATGAGTGGCACTTGCATCGGTGAAACCGAACATCTCGATATTCTTGGCATGTGTATCACGGACCACCTCTTATGGAATGATCACATATGCGATGTCGCCAAAAATGCCGCAAGATGTTTACGTTTTTTAAGAAGATGCAAGAATTTTGTTTCCCTTTCTGATCTGGCTACCATGTTCAATGTAGTGTTATAAGTGCCCTACTATTTGGTGTAAGCGCACCACGCTAAAATGTTAAGGCGAGTTAGCTCGCCGTAAGGTTGAAAGTAGAAGACCACAAGAATGTTCTTTTGACTCTGCTTTATTTTCACTAAATTCATTCCTTAAATACTATTGTCTTAACTGTTATACTTATTTTCTATCTTACTTCTATAGGTACGTTGAAGTAAGATAGAAAATAAGTATAACAGTTAAGTTAAGTTAAATTCTTAACACGAATTCAGAAACTTGTTGATAAGAGTAAGCCACTTACGCCTTGGCTCTTCAAATGTTGCAGCGTCAATCTATTTTATTTATTTAAATCCATATTCATGTTCTATCCTTTTATAGTGAAGCCAATTAGTAAAACGGCTACAATTTACCATTAATTACATTTCAATTGAAAACAGTTTTTGTGTAGACTTGCAGTGTCTGTTTATCATGAAATATTCTGTTACGAAATTGCTAACAGCTTTTTGTTTTAAAATCTAAAAAAAAATGGAGGTTATTAAAAACAATAATTATAAATATCAAATCATAGTACCTACTGTCAAACAGCTGTTGAGTGCAGTGTGTATTCCTGAAGATATGTTATCAACAATCAATCATTACGGTGGGTTCACATTGGTGTTCACATTATACAAATCCGCAAACACGACAGAAGTTAAAAACATGTTGCTGAATGTGAAATGAAGTTAAAAACACCATTTGGGAAATAAAATGTTTCCATCAAAATATTATATTCATAATTTAAGTTTCTAGCTTTTTATGGTATGTCAAACCACATTTTGTCATTAATTATAATTTGAAATCTTAAAAATGACTTGATGAACAAAAATATTTTCTAATGTTCTTTTTTCACAAGGGCGAGTCAAAAACCACCAAATATATTAATAAAATAATAACAATGCATCATTCAAATATTTCAAAGAATTTTATTTACCACTGACAAAAACACATTCTTTTTTATATCCGTCAACATAATAATTAGTAGACAGGTTCTTAAACTGGCTTTTGAGATTTTGTCTAAATAACTGCTCGTAGCTATGTGGCGCGTGCAGACAGCAGCGTTTCCATTAGTTACTGTTTTGCATAAATAATTTTTTTCGTTTAGCTTATCTTTAAATGTAAATACACATTTTAAAGTGATGATTTTTCGTTTATTTTTTCAGTTACAAATTTAAGATTAAATTACATTCAGGTTCCATTGATTTTCGATCTGATTTATGATAGAATTATTTTGTGTATAAAGAGGAAAACATATCCCCATAAAAAATTGGAAAATAAAAGGTTCTTTTCGTTGCATTTTTCAATGCACAGACAATAGGTGTTGAAAATCTGGATTTACGATGGTAATTTGATATGAATTTACGACACAGCATCCATTTTATCGTTGGACTATTCAATGGTCTAGTCTCTAGTGCATTGCTGGGAAGCACATTCCATTTACTCTTGCATGCAGATATAGACTTGACAAAAAAATACATTAGATATGAACATACGTATAGCTTTCTGCTGCTTGTTTTTTTTATAGACAGAAACATGAGTACATGAAAACTTATAGATACATTTTGGAATGTAGAATTGTGTTTTTTAACCCCTTTTATTAAAAAAATTAAAAATGAAGTTAGTTTTTATACCGAAATTGAAAAAGAGGTCTTTGAAAGTACCGTACTTCTTCGAAAGCAATTTGGTAAATTGATAGTTAAATTTTATTACATTAAAAGCACTCAACAGTGGAAGTTTAGAGTCACGAATACTACCATCTAACATCTGCAATAACAATGGATGTGATGACAAAAAATTCTTTAAATAAAAATATTTATGTGTTCTTTTAGAAAAAAATAGTGTCGGTTAAGAGCAAAAGCAAATTAATTAACTTGAAACCTCGATTTAGAAATATGACCCAATTCCTTTGTTTGTTGAATTTATTTTGTGGATCCATTTCAATTAATAAAGAGCTTGCGGCTTCTTTCACTGTTTATTAACACCGAAACCATCAAACACAATTAAAAATAGATTAATTCTCAGCGTGACACAGTCACCATAAGTCAGTTTTCGTTTTTTTTTTTTTCTAAAAATAACACAAAAATGAAACAGAAAAAAATGTGATTAATTACAATATCCAAACGGAGGCATTTGAAAAACCAACCAACGCACAATGTTTTACAATAAATTTTTTTAAGATCAAGACACAACATTTGCATTAAATCTTAAATAAATAAGACAAATGTTTTCTTTCTTAAACGGACACATAAAAAGAAATAAATCCTTTTTAGTAGAACTGAAAAAATAAAAAAACATACTTGAAATTTTCTTTATAAATTTGTAAGAAAATTGCTGCATTTAAGAAAAGGAGGAAAATGCAATATATTCTATTAAGTGAGTAGATTTTAAGATCAGACAGAGAAGAAAGTGACAGGACAGTCAGAAAGATTAAACGATTCATTTAATTGTTCACTTGGTTGTTTTCTTTATGTTATGTCAATTTGTTCGAACCAGAGCCATGAGGAAAATGGGGGTATATGAGTGGTGTGGGTGTCCTATGTGTCGCTACTCTAGAAGTTGTAAATCAAATCCTTAAATTTAACTTGTGGCAGATCGCACAGATTCTTTTCATCGTCTTTAAGGCTGCATGATATGATAGAATCCATCGATTAGAGCTTATAGAGGCGATATCTGAATTTGGGATCCCGAACTGGATCAAAATGACTTCTTCAAAATAGTCTTGGAGCTAATATCTCCAGGCAGGTCAGACCAAAGAACTTAGTTACGATCCAACGAAGAGTTTAACTAGTTTAAAAATGGGGAAATGATACTGGGTACTTTGGAAAGAAAAATTCTAGGATGAATTTTCGGTCCTGTATGCAACGATAGTGAAACGAGAAGAAGGTTCAACCAGGAACTGTACGAGCTGTACTAAGATGTGAATATAGTCCAGAAAGTCAAGAAACGACAAACACTAGCTCGTCCAAATAGAACAAACGGATGACAACGCTATAGCCAAGAAAGTCTTCTCATCGCAGCCCTCAGTTTCTAGACCACAGAGGAGGTATAGGTACTAGAGTCGCAACTCAAGGCATTTTACTCTCTTTCGACTAAAAAAATTAAATTTGATAAAATATACTACCCAATGTAAATGTATAGGCTTTTCAATGCATTTCAAATGGGAGGCCGAACCAATACATTTGCAATGGGTAGGCCTGTGTGCTGGGCTCAATAAGGTGAAAAGCCTAGGCTAAATTTTAAAAGCCTGCGCTCAAAATTCAAAAATAAGAGTCTGTTAAATTCAAAATTTAAAAAATAAAAAATAATTGTATGAAATTCATGTTTTAAGTATTTAAATAACAGTACAAAGTGCAGTGCATAGTGTTTTTTTGCTTTTTAAATGGAATTCAACTATGATTTACGAATAAATAACTAAAAACACATTTAAACACGTTGGCAGAGTTTATTTCACCCTTAAAACAGTGCGGTCATGTCCTTATTGAATTTTTTTTCACCTCTTTCACAGATTCACGGACACGAAAAATAAGAGTAAATTGAGAGACTCACCACAACATTTTTTGGACAGTGATTTTTTTAAAAAAGAGAGCGAGTTGCGACTCTAGGTAAATAGATTCTCTATGTTCTAGACGACCAGGAAGACCGAAGACCAGGTAACAGCTGATGCCAGAGCGCTTTTCACGACTGGAGAATACATGCCAGGGACCGTTCCCGATAGAAACTCGATGTGTCTCAGGCTGCGTTTCTACAGTGATAGCGAGCTGGTTAAGTAGGTTAGCAGATCGTCAAGTTATACGACTCTGATTGGGTAAATATGCGATTATTAAATATAAATACAACTCACCGTGAAGTTGGGAAACGAAGACCTCCGAGTAGGAAACTCGAAATAAAGAAAGAAGCCTCAAAATCCACATTTAGCAAAAAAAAAAAAACATCGATCTATTCTATTATTTTTATCTTGGCTATCATAGTTACAAAAAAAGAATCAAAATCTCAAAATTAACACATAGAAAAAGTTTTCAGTAAAAATCAAATTAAAGAATCAAATCTCATTACGATAAACTCATAGTAGGGAGTGTCCATTTTTTACTGTCGCGACCGAGGATGCCAATTGGCTTGACCTAGAAGAGTATATTATTTTTTAATATAAATTACACAATTTTAAATTTTAATGTTACCTTTAATTTCTGGTTAGTTTAAATATGTAAGAAATAAGCTTATTCTTATTTTAATGGCTGGTCTGTCATACCTTAGAATTGAGGGGAGCAACAATTTTATGCTGATTCCGAATGTCTGAGTTCAGAGTATAAAAACTGTTTGGACACGAGAATTATTTGAACCCATGTTTTCTTGATTACCGCATACCCAAAAATAATTATACTACGCCCGTCAAAATTTTCATTTTTTGTAAAAATTTGATACCTCGAAAAATTGACAATATTGAAATTCTGGCTTGAATCAAAGACATTTTTTTTCTTTTGGACATTTTTGACAGCTTGCCAAATTTCTAGACAAAAACAGAATACACAACCTTATTTGTGATTGCCTGATAGACGCCAACAATTAAAATTAATTCTTGTTCGCACATCATTTCGTACATTATCCAAAGGCAACCTTATCTCCTTATTTCGAAAATCGATGTGAGCAAAAAAATAAAGACAACTTCGTCTGCTTTCTTCTTAATTTTTAGCAGACACAACACCGAAGGCGTTCTTTGTTATTCCGTTCACATGGTTAATATTCGTATGAAGGGCTTGGCCCATTTTACTATACCAAGTTAGCTCTCAATAAAAATCTTTGTTATATCTAAACACGCACTGAAGCCCTTTTGAATATGTCAAGAAAAAAGCAAATTTCATGTTATCCTTAAATCTTGTTTGAATGTCGATTGCATGTGAATGTTCTCTCACACGCCTCAATTTTCCCAAGAAAGGCATTATAACATATTTGCTCAGCAATAACGGCAACAAAAGAAAAACAAAAGTCTCATAAATGAATAAAAATTAATCGACTATTACATTTGGAAACGCATTAAGAGGCAACGCATCATAACGTTTATGGTATTGAATTTCGAATACTTTCAAACATTGTCATTGGTCTTTTATGTTTTTGATTTTTGAAATCACTGTAGGTAATTTAGAGTTAAGAAATCCATTATTTTACGGAGGAATCCCAATGCATATCCTCATGAAAGTTAATGGTACAGATATCGAATTCAATGTTAAAATTTGAACCATTAAAACCATAAAATAGAAAGTAATGCTAAGGGAAAGACGATGTTTCTTCATTCACCTTATATTGCAATGTCTGCATTCATCTGAAAATTGATTTATACCAAAGATTGTTGTGAATATAGTGATTCGAACTCATTTCAAGTAGCTATATAAAATGCAACTTCTACAAAATTGGCGCAGCTGTGTTGAAAAAGTTAGATATTAGTAGAACGAAATAAAATTTCAAGGAATATTTTTATTGAACCTCTCTTTCTGTCAGAAATTGTAATACTTCTTTATGTGCATGTAAAGTACATTCAAACTGGATACCCTGTTATTACTCTACCTCTGTCTTCCTTTTACAACGAAACATCAAACACGAAAAATAGTTGAACCGAATATGTAACGTCTGACTTTTAACACCAATTATCAATTCTTGAGAGAGAATTTGGTTTGCAAGCAAAAAAAAGAAAACGATTTACATGCCAACACAAAATTATCCAAGCGGAAAATTCGCAAGCACTTATGATCGTACATACCTACACGTTCGCTTAAACATAATGTAATCAAAACAATTTTATGGTCCCAGTCACACCGCTATAATCAAAATCAGGATATGAACGAAAATTAAGTCTAAATTCGTTTGAGGTTTGGGGACAGAATTGAAGAATTTCAAGAACGTTATCTGCACAAACAACAAATTCCTTGGGCTTTTCTAAACATAGGTATAAGGAATGTTCACATAATGTAAGAACCTAACACGTTCCTTGACAGAATGTTCATGCTCTTTTTTTGTAAAAATGTTAAAGCTATGTGCATATGTTCGTTCATAATGAAAGGCATTATTAAATTGTGAAATTTTCATCAAAATATTACGTAATTTCTCATATAATTTTATTTCTAAGGGTTTTGTTGCTATTTTGCTTGGAGATAAAAGAGGAAAAAACGTTGTTATGTACCTAATTTTTTTCTTGCTTAATTATTTTATTTGCTGTTGTTTTACTTTTAGAACTGATTTATATATTCACAGTGAACTTAATTTTTGATTTTTTTTTCATTTAGTCCTTGCATACAAAAAAACTGAACTAAGATAGCAAAAAATCCTACCATTTTTCATGAATAAGGGAGCCCGAAGTATGGTCCATCTTTTAAATTTTTCTAACAGCTTTGCATAATCCTGTATTAAGCAATACCCTTTTTCAACAACAGTCATTTTAGGAGACACCAAATACTGAGAATCATGGAGAACGAAGCAAAAATCAGCTATTTACAGATTGTTCATATCGCACAGGGAGGACACTCGATTCACGCGGATTCTTAACTTTAATTTTGAATTAATTTTAATTTTTCATAAACGAGTTTTAAAATATTTTTTTGTATTTTTTAATTGTTATAAATAAGCGTCGTGAATAAATGTCTTCTCTTCCGGTAAAAAACGGCCTTTTTGGGACATAAAAAAATTTAAAAAAAGGAAAGCTATTTCCTTAGCCTTAAATTATTTTTAATAACTGTCCATGGTTAGACAATGTCTTCTGTTATAGTCGTTCAATTGCATTTCTACAAGAGTTGATTAGTGTTCCAAAATGTTCAAAAGGAGGATATACAAATATTTCCAAACTATTCAACTAAGTAGTTAATTTTCATATCATTTTGAAATCAAGAGGGAAGAAAATTGTCAAGACAAACAAAAATGATGAATGCACTCTTGGAGATATTGTTAAAATGCCAAAAAATTTAAATGACCTAACGTCAATATTTTAAGGCCTATTTTTACGTTTTTTTTAATCGAACCTGTTCCAAAAAGAACAGAGGAAATCCAAAAAGTATACGTTTTCGTGTTTCATGGGGAAAAACTATGCCCGAAACTGTTCTACAATTTGTCATTTTGTGTTCCATAAAGTTGCCCAGCTCAGATAAATTCAATTTTATCTGCTCCTCGACCTACTTTTTTGGTAGCTTCCTTTCAAGTGTTTTCTGGTTGATTAATGTCACTTGCGATTGAAGAAAATGTTTTTATTATTGTTTAAGATCAACTAATTGCAAAAAACAACTGCGGCTCCGATTGACGTTGTCGATCATTGATCGAATCGAAGAGTTTCGATTGCTTCGATTGGTTTTCATGTTTGGTATTGTGTAAAGTAATCGATAAAAACAATAGGCTGATGTGACTTAACTCAAAATATTTGCGAGAAATTATAGTCATGACTGAAACGTCATTTAAGGATAGTATCACACTAAAATAGTTCATTAGCAGACTATAATTTTTCACCATTGCCTTTATTGTGAATATTTCAAATTTGACAGTGCTATATTGTGTTTGTTCATGAAATCATAATTTGTTTATTCTGTGTCTTATTAACTCGACGTTAATTTGAATAGTTATTTGCTTTTTAAAATAAGTGGAATAGAATTATGTTTTAGTGACAGTGATGCAGTTTCTGAAAATGTCCATGAAAATGTAGAAATTGCCAGTAAATGAAGAAGAATCAAATACTCCTCTTATCGTCTCGGACAATTAGATCCAATTTAAACATTTCCCACCTTTGCTAAGTCTGGGATTTCCACAAACACCCTTGGTGATGTCAAAGTTCGCCTCCATATGTACTTCACCAAAGTTTCCAATTTTGTATAGCTTTTGTCTGTATAGAACGAACATTTCATTGTTTTTTTTTGTTTCTGTAAAAAATTAATAAATTGTAAAAAAAAAAAAAATCCTGCTCGCGAGATTAAGATTTCAACCAGTTACTTCATGAAAAAGGCGATCGAAGAAAATGGACTGGGTAATAGAAGAGTTCCGATCACAATCGACCTTCACAATATGAAATAATGTAACCGACTGACGATCGATGATTGAAAAATCGGGGCCTGTTATGATGAATTGTTATTGATTAACAATTATTAGGTAAGTACCTATCAGTATCAATGCAAATGTTTCGAAGCTCCTGCAGTTTTACTGCAATTAACTTTGTTTGATAAAGTTATTTTATGCAATATATTTGCGGCCAACATATAATTTGTTTAATGTGTTATGCTCTGATATCAGACAAATGACATTTTCAATTAAAAGCGCACCTATAACTTTTTTCATGTTACACACAATATGCAAATAAGAAATAAAAAAATTGTCCTAAAATAAAAACAAATAAAGTGGCGCGACAGCTCTTGAAGAGCCAAGGCTTAAGTGACTTACTCTCATCAACAATTCTCTAGGTGCGTGTGAAGAATTGAGGGGACATACAATTTAACGCCGATTCCGAACGGCAAAGTTTAAAAGCACTTTTTCATGACAGATGATACTCTTGGAAGTTTTTTCAATTCTTCGCAAGAGGCAGTGCCCGTGAAAGATGAAATAAAAACTATGAGCCCAGGAAGGACTCGAACCCACGACGTTATGCTTAGCAGCCAACTCACCTAACCCCTAAGCTACGGACACTTGTCCTTAAAAATTCTTAATTAGAGACATAATTTATTATTTTGCTTGCAAGAAATTCAATATAATAATAAAAAAGTAATTACATCTCATTTCTCATTGACCAGCAACAATTAAAATGTAAAATTTCTTATATGGCAAACGAATTAATAAAGCTGGACAATTCAAACAAGACAAGACAAAACTCATTTAAATAAGACAAAATGCTGTTAAATTTGTCCAGCCATAAATACATCCATCAACATTGTCAATAAAATAAATTGTTATTTGCAGTAAAGCAAAAAATCATTATTTTACTCACTAAAACAGCGTTCGCCATGTCAACGACACACTGACAATAATTTTTACAATTCCAATTAAATGAATATAATCAAAAGCAGTTATTGCCTACAACTGCAACTAAGTCAACATCAATCAATCGATAAAATCAAGATTCAAACATCTTGCAGCTCAAGCTCCAGATTAGGAATTTCAGTTTCTTTTTTTTTTCAATCTTGGTATTTTAGATCCGTAAGCAACGAACTAGTTATGCAAATGTTTCGTTTTGTCTCTCTTATAAAATTAAAGTCTTAACATTTTGTACAGCTTTTTGTTTTTTGTTTTGTTTTGATAAGTTTTATTTAAAAGGTCAATGTTATTGCCAACTCATGAAGTAATACCATAAATTTGGTTTTCCGGGAAAATTAAAATAAATAGGTAGCTTCCTCGAAAATTCATAAACAACCCGATCCGAGCCAAACTGTATCCCTTTTCTTCTAATTCTGATTGAAACCTGGCTAAGACCATGTTTTTCTTTTTAAATTAAAAGTTAAAAATAAAAACTCAGTCACCAACACTCAAATGACTATGACAGTGAACGAAACCCCGGACACATCAAAGTCTAATGGAATTAATGAAGCTGTCGATGGTTATAATTAGAGCTTCAAATTCTTTCTGAATAAACATTGATTCATCGAATATCTCATTTGAAACGAAACCAATTTGAAAAGTAACTAAAGTTGGAGTCAACAGACATACTTTTAGACAACAGAGCACTCAATAGTGACTGATATAGATTTTTGCTCTAATTGCTTACCTAAAATTAAGTTTGTTGAAGAACTTCTGAGCTAAAGTTTATATAAAAACAAAAAAATTATGAGGCAAACAAATTGATGTTTTTACATTCTCTTTTCAAGAATAAAATTGCGGTTGAATGCGAAACCGTCAAGAAACTATGAGTCTCAGTTTTTTATATCATTTTGAAACCGATCATAAGATTTCTTAAAATGGCAGATTCAACTTACAATTTTCAATGAAAAGTATTTGAAAGCCTAGGTAAAAACATATCAAAAACTGTTCATTTAAGAAATGTTATTGGTTCTAAGTCTTTAAAATTTTAAACATCGCTATTGGAAAACTAACTTTAAACTTAAAATCAAAATCCCTCAAAAAATTCCATAAAACTATCCACTTTCTCCCAACATTCCGGTAAGCTTCCTACAAAAAGAGTTAAATCCGTGTGAAGTGAACTTACCACTTTTGTGTTTATTGTTACTCTCAGTTCTTGACGTCTAGTTTATATATTTAAAGTGCACATAACATGTAACGTATCACTTCACATTTTACTTTTTCCCTTATGTCATCTACCAGAAACCGAAAAGAGATAACTTATCTTCACTTCACCACCCACGACACAAATACTGCAGGAATTTTCGCTATGAAAAGCTTTTGTCTCATAACTATCTCTGTCAAAAATGCACTTGGAGTAGTTGAATCCTTGGATGCTTAGGACTGGGCATAGAACGTTAAGTCAAGTTGAATTTTATCTGTTTCGTCCTGTCTCCTTCTACAAATTGAAAACCTTTCCGTTAAGAATATGCAATTTTCAAAAGAATTCAAAAAACATTTCACACTTGTAAATATTTTTAAAACTTCGTAAACTATTTGGGTTTTCCTCTATGAATGAGTGAAAGAGAAGAAAGCAACATTAACTTCAAGACTATTCAAGTTATCCTTTTCACTTCGCAAGACAATTTTCAACAGAAACTGCGACCATGACCTAAGGTGGAAACAGGATAAAGGAAATAAAAAAAGTTTGAAACTTCCGAAAATTCTCTGTTAAGGAGCCGCGCACATAAAACTGCGATTCAATGTTCCACTTCCCTGGACATAAAGGTGTCTGGAGGCCATTAAAACCTGAATTAAGTATTTCTCCTAGCTAGTATGGATTGTTCGACTTGAGTAATAAATTTTCAGTTCACTTCAAGCTTCAAACTATACAAAAGTTGTGTTGCAATTTTAACTTACTTTTACTGTATCCAGAATTTTGAGAATTTTCACGCTCCGGCGCGTAACTTAGAAATAAAGTTTCTGCGCTTGGCTTATGAAATTATATGAATCAACTGATATCTTTCATATTTCTTAAAAAAATGTAACTGTCTTTTAAGGTTGGCAGAATAATTTAACCATACTTGTTTATGGTTGCTCTTGTTGCTATGGATGGTTTCATACCAATAACGGCGGTTAACAAGCTTGGCCAGATAAAATCATTGATCAGCGGAACGAAGGCATAGGTCAAATCTTTTGATTTTTACATACCAGCTTGAACCTTGAATGCAAGTGACTTTGTTCTTACTTAAGAAAAAAAAATATTGGAACGTTAAATAAAAAGAAAATAATCAATAAAATCAGATAATGTATGTGTTTTGAACAACGATAGCAACAAGAAATCAGTTAATGTTATTCTTATTAGCTCCCAAATTTCTCTGCATTAAATTTCTAAAAATAATTTCTGACATAGTGCATTTATGAACGACATCCTGACTTTGATGTACCTTAACTTGCGAGAAGTAGTGGAATTAAATGGTCTTTGACATGTCACCTGAAACATCACGATCACAAAGACGACCTGAATAAAATAAAATAAATAATATTGTTTCACAATGTCAGAACAGGTAACGATAAGGGATATCAAATCAAAGGCTGAGTGACTGCTTATTTGCCATTAAAACCTTTTTTTTCCAGATTTTCACTTAATTTATTGGTTCATACTAGAAAAGGACGCGCTATATTTACAAGTTGAACTTTTTTTGGTAAAAACTTACTGGTACATTCTAACATTCTTATTTATAACCGGTAATATACTGTATAGAGGTGTATATTGTATAAGGAGAATCTAATAAATACGGCTGTAATGCTACACAACAATATTTTATTAGGAAGCAGTTTTCTCATTTTATATTGATATCGATGCCAGAAACAAGTTTCTTTTAGAACAAAACCAAACATATCTCGAAACCTATTTGGAGATCTAACCTAAATTTATAGGTGGTAGATTTTATTTCCAAAAGAGAAATTGGAAAACCGTAGTAGAAAAGAAAACAAAAAGTATAAAAAAGTTATTTACTATACAAAATAGTGCTATACATTAGTTAAACTGAGAATTTGAACATTCTTCTGATATTTATTGCTCCCCTTTTCAAAACCAAAAGGGACTCAACACAACACCTTTTTTGTTTTGCATCAATATTTGACTGGAATACGACACTACAGATTTATTTCTTTTGAAGTTCGATGTATATACAACTGTTCAAATTCCATTGACCATTTACAACGAATATCTTATACTTAACATACCGTTACGCCCTCAACATAAACTTAACTACCCAAAATAGAAAAAAAATATGTATTACATCTCATATATGTCAGTTGACAAAACCCCTGAAGCAAATTGACAGAAACACGAGTTTTTTGGAAACAACCGTCACTAATTAAGGATAACAAAATGTGCGAGCCAACAAATGGATAAAAAGTTATTTTCTTCATTTCTCTTTTCTAAGAAAATTGTGTCCATCACGACATTTGTTGGCAATACGTTTGGTTAACAGTTTGAGAAAATCTTGCTACTCGTTTCTAAGGAACATATTGCCTCAGTGGTTCCATCTTTTTCTCCTACTTAACTGTTGTCGCGAATGTTTTGATATTAATGAGCAGTTCTTAAAGTGAAGACTTTTTTAAGACGCATTTTGTACTTTAGCATGGTGGTTAATAAAATGATTTCGGGTTGCCAAATATTGCGACATCCGTTTAAATGTTAATAACGTCTAAACTACTAGGTATGTCGATATCAATGAATACTGGTACAGAGGTAATCTGGAAAGGTTGCAATACTACTTCAGCGTTTGTGTGGATGTTACGTTAGTCTTGATAGGGCTTGGAGCTTGAACTTATGTTTAGGATTTTGATTAAATATAAATTTTTAGGACATTCACAGTTTGAAAATATTAATGGCTGAAGGGGTATGGGGGGGGGGGGGAAGGGGGAACGGTATGAAAATGTGCGATGCTGTCTCTATTTTATAAACAGCAAATTGCACGAAGATTTAAGAGATATACTTAAAGCAATTCTGATTACACTCTACTTACAGCTTACACTTAATTCACAAAAAAAACTCAATATATAAAAATAATGAGAATTTCTAAGAAAAAATTAAAATTTGAAAATGAACCTTTAATTCCAAAAATTTACATGCCAAACCAATTCAAACCTTATTTTAGATTTACTGATTTTTTTTTTTGAAAATCGTCGGAACCGTTTTTTTTTTTTGTTTTTTTTTTTTAATTTAAATGTCTGAAAATTTATTTGGGTATCCAGTTTTCAAGACCATGTAAATATAGATATTAAAATTAAATCTGAATTTTTAAAATGGATCCGTGTTTGAGATACACAATTTTGCAAAAAAAAAAATTAAAAATATTTTTTTTTTTTTAATCCAAAAAAAATTTTGAAATTTTTTTGAAAACAAAATATTGTTTGAACAATATATACATACTTTCATAAAAAAACTTACGCTGATCGAACTTTCAGTTTTCGAGAACATCTAATAACAAAAAAAAAAACCGTTCTATGGAAGGTACGTTTGGGCAATATAAAAATTGTTTTTACATAAAATACATGAATGTTTAAAAAAAATAAAACTTGAGGAGGTTTAAAAAAAATCCTAGGAGCCGTTTTGGAGAAAAATTGAAAGTTTTGGTTTTTGGCCAAAAAAATCGTATGGTGGTTACCTAAATTTTGATCTTAAAACAAAAATAAAAAAAACTGAGATATGAGTTTTTGCTCAAACCTGTAATTTTCAAATTTGAAGTCAATCAGACCAGTAGTTAAGGCTGTAGATGCATGTAAACTTCCAGACAGACGGAATCGCCGGACCCACTTTTTTCGACTTCTCTATCATCGTTATGTCATATCTTATCATCATCTCAAATTGTTTTTACGAATTCAATACTTGCCATATATCTTTTCTATATGTCGCAAGTAAAAAACATAATTGCTCACAGTAGTGAGCTCCGTAGCTCAGTGGTGAGGTGCTTTGGTTGCTAAGCAGAACGTCGTGGGGTCGAGTCCTACTCGTGCCCATAGTTTTTATTTCATCTTTCACGGGCACTGCGAAGAAGTGACAAAACTTCCAAGAGTATCAATGTGTCATGAAAAAGTGCTTCTCAACTTTTCCGTTCAGAATCGGCGTTAAATTATAGGTCCTCTCAATTCTACACGCGCACCCAGAGAATTGTTGTAGAGAGTAAGCCACTTAGGCTTTGGCTCTGCAAGAGCTCTCGCGCCACTCTAAATAAATAATTGCTCACAAACGACCTCACCAGCAGTAGGAGGATCTCGATACTGAAGTTATTCGAATAAAAGCGTGCAAGCAAACGTTCTAATAATCGGAAGTACAAGATTAATGTCTTCAAAAAAGCACAGGGCTTAAGACTTCAAATCGATGTAAAAAGACATTCCATTCCAATTTGAATGCATTATTGCATGATAAGTTGGAAAAATATGCAGGTAACCGTTATGAAAATGTAATGATGCAATTTTGTAGGTTTTTCAATCTTTATGAAAGTGTCTTCGGTTATAATTACATAGATTCAATCAAATACACGTTAGAATGTTTAATCAAGCTTTTAGCATTCATAGATGAAATTTCAAATAAAAATGCTCTAAGCTTAGGGCAGTCCCAAAACTGCTTACTTTTTTTTTCTTATAATCGTATCCATGCTTGTAGGCGCAGCAAGAAGAAGGAAGAATATTTTCACCCGCGAAAGCGTTACGTTAATAAGTTATGGCTCACAACACAATGTATTTTATAAAATGTTACGTTACTACTTTTCTTTAAAAATTATGCTCTAAAATTTAGTTTCATCAGGCAACAATATGAAATTTGAAGATTATTACCTACCTATTCCGCGATTTGTCATGAGTAATATTATTATTAATATGTTATATATTTTATTGATGGAATCACCACATTTTATTATTTGTTCGTGGATTCAAAATGTGGTTAAAAGTCTAACAACTCGAAGCGTGTTGTTTATATTTAAAAAAACGCCATGGAAAAGAGTTGGCTCATAAATTTAAATGAAATATGGCTAATACAAATAAATAGATATAGCTAAACTAACACCTGCGGCTTCACACAATCAAGAATCTGCTTAGGGCATCCAAATACAGGGTGTACGGTAATTCGTCTGTCATACTTTGGAATGTGATTCTTGGTCATATTAAGAAAAAAATTGTCAAAAAAATTGAGCTGTCGTGTTTCCATTTAGGTATTGTTAGTTTAGTTTTTTTGTATATAGTGCAAGATAATTGATATTAATTAATCGTGCAGTCATTGAAGCATTATTGGTCAGAATTTTTTTTACTGTTTACTGTGAACCGAATTGCATGAAATTTTGGAATTAGGTTCATCTTATGCTTAACTTCAAAAGTGAAAATGATTTGAATTCCGCAATCACCCTGAGGGTGGTTGCCACCTTTTCTCGGGGGTGAATTTTTTTTAATTAACCTCGGATATCGATAGAAGGCCTAATTTAAAGCAAAAAATCATTTATAAGGTTTTTCAAAAAATTGGCAATTGAAAATTCGCAATTTTTTCACGCTTTTCATCGGTTTTTTGCAAATATCTCCAAAAATATACGTTTTATCGAAAATGTTAACAAGAACAAAGAACGCGCAGATGCATTTATGCATTCTAATACAAAAGGGTTTCGTAGTGCTTGCAATAAAATTTAAAATGAGCATTATAAAAAGTCTCTTGAACGTAAAATAAGTAAGCTGTATTGCAAATAATGGGAGCATCTAAGTTTTTTTTTTTCTTTTAAATCAATGGGTTTCATAAGTGCCATTTCCACCAAAATTGAAATTAATCGTATTCCGCCTAGAATTCACTTTATTAAACACTTTTTTTCATAATATCTCAAAAATGGCGACAGATGCGTATAAAAGTGTGAGGATTAAAAATTGAGGTATTTTTCTGATAAACAATTTCTTTTTGTTTTTTGCTATGAAAGTTTTCTCAAAGCTGCTACGAAAAATACTGCCGTAAAATTATCATCCTTCGTTCCAGCCGTTGTAAGTGCCATAAATGAGCATACTAAAAGGGCTTTGGCTTGGCAACAAAAACATTCATCTAACGGATTGGGGGTGGGTCATGAATGACGGTTTATTACATCCACTTAAGTCTGTAGATCCACCCGCACCACAAGAACTGCTGAAAATGATTTTTCGCAATTGCAAAAAAGGACGTGGAGCGTCTTGCGGATGCAGAAAAGCTGCTCTGTTTTGTAATAGTGCCTGTGGAAGGTGCAGTGGAAATAAATGCAAAGTAGCCCTCCAATTCAGCCAGAAGATGTTGAATGTGACAGAGACTCCGCGATTGAGTCATGTACAATCTATATATATAAAAGACTAATTCGTTAAATTTATGTTATCTTTTCAAATTGACAAGCGGTTGACCGATTTTCTAAATCTATGGTTTAAATTAAAGAGAAATAACTTAAGAAGGTTTATACAAAAAAAAACCTATGTTGTTCAAATCACAAATGGTTCAAATGTTAAGAAATAATGCTTTACTCACTTCAGTAAAATATATCAATATACGAATACTCAAATTTTTATGAAAATTATTTCAAATATTTTCGTCAAATATTTTTTTTTTTATCGAAAAAAAAAATTATGATTGACATTTTGTTATTCATTTGTACAAACAAAAATTTATACTTGACATTTTTTTGTCATTCAATTGTACTTTGTACATGACAGGGTCGCTTTGTTCTGGATTCTTGGACGACATTGGTTACTGCTTTCAATGGTTGTGAATGTTGTGATCATCAGAAGACGAATCGGCTTTATTTTGTTGAATTTTTCTAGCACCTTCAAAACAATTTTTTTTGTGATTATGTCATAATTACCAAAGTCGATTCGTCCCTAATCTGAGGTTTTGCACGTGGGTCGTTGTGCTGCATTGGAAAGTTAATATACGTGAAAAAAACATATGATTATTATGTCTTTTCCTGCTCCACTGTTAGGATGCCATACTGCGATGTGGCAAAAGGTATTGCCACTCTAATTGGTTTCAATGAGCTTTCGAAGAAAAGCCTTTTTAGATTCATGTGGTATCACAATGGGCCTTTGATTAGCCTAAGTGTGTCTTTTAACATCCATGACAGCCACTTTAACCTAACCTATGTCTTTTCTTAAATCAATAAATCATTTGCATAGTTTATGCAGATTAAAGCACATATGCCAAGTTTTTGCTTATATACTATTAAACCACAGTGTTATTGACTTGAAACTATTCGTACCACAAGGCAAAAAATGAGCCACCTCAGCATCTTAACATTTTAGTTTAATATGTGTGTTTCAGCACACCAACGGTTATCTTTCCAAACAGTACTCTGCAACACTTTAAGATTACCTCATGTTTCGAAATGCCATCCTAATGAAATACTTAAACTTTAAGCCATGCATTTTATGAGCCAACTGCGTCGTGTTTTTGAAGCGCCCAAAAACTATTCGGAAAGATACCAACACTATGTAATTATTATCTTTTAAGTTTTGAACAACAGTCAACAATCAGCGAATTTAACCATATATATAAGGGAACAGTTCGAACGTGTCTGTAGGGCTATATGAAAAAAAATTGTCAAAACTTTAAATGAAATTCCATATTTGTCATAATGTATTGATCAGGCTCAAATTTTTTTTTTTTTTTGACGAAAATTAAAATATTTGACGAAAATTGAATATTCGTAGGTATATTGATATATTTAGCTTTAGTAATAACCGGACATGACGGTGCCGAGAAATTTGTCGGTTATGGAAGATGTCGGTTAAGGGAACAACAAAATCTACATTCCTTAAGATGCATACAATAGAAGCGTTATTGGGATTAATTTTTAATGTATTTTGTTCATATTAAGAGACTTAACACAAGATTCACATGTGCATACACACGTAAGTAACAATTGATGATGATTTTGCTTAAACATTAGAAATCTTAGTTTGGCGCACATTATTGGTTACTAAATGGATATTTTCAGCCAATCGGCAATAAATCAAATGCTTTCAAATAATTTTTCTCTAACGAAAGTTTTTTATCTCCTTATTTCGTCTAATGGGCCTCTTCATAAGATTTTTAACGGGTTGTTATCAAACATCTCGGAATCTTTCTTCTTCTTGGGAATCAATTTCTGGATTTCTGCTTCATCCAGACGTCAACGCATAAACTTTAAAGGTTATCGTCTTCGCAAATAAGACTATTACCATGATAAGACTATTATGACATAATCTTGAAACGATACATTACCGTCTGCAAAAGCCTATTCATTGTTTTGAAAATTTGTGTCCGTGTCGGTTATGAGAGCGTCCGGTTGTGGGAGAACTTTTTATATAAAAAATCGGTTAGTTTATTTATTATAAGTAAAAAAAAATTGTATTTAATATAATTAAATATAAAGAAAACTTTATTTTGCCCATCAAAGAGGGCAGGGTAAGCTAGTAATATTATATTTCAATAATAATAGTAGGTACGTACAATTTTGTATAATTTGTAAATATTTTAGTCAATAAATGGCAATTTTTTAACAAGGGGTTGTTTTCAAGGGTTGTTAGATTTTCAAGGGGTCGAAAATGATTTAAGTATGTTAAAAAATAATTAACAATTTCACCACTTACTATTAGACATGTTTTCTAGCGATAAAATGGCTCAATGCCAATTTTTCCATTAAAGGGATTGTTAACACCCCTTAAAAATGATAAGCGGAGTTCAGATCATTTTCACTTTTGAAGTTAATGGTAAGATGAGCCTAACTCCAAAATTTCATGCAAATCGGTTCTCAGTAAAAAAAATTCGGAGGTTTGACTGTATTTTTCGCTTCAAGGAAACTCTTAAAAAAAGAAATGTTATTCAACCGCAATTGTTTTACGATTCAGGATAGCCTCGTAAAAGTACACTTTGACAAGAATAAGGATGTTATAACAATAAAACGTAACAATATCCATGTTGTTTTTTAATTCATTCATTTGGAATTCAATTTGTTACATCCGTCCAGAATAGAGGTTCTCCTCCTTCGAGACACAATTATTATTAATTCTTTTCTATGCATGATCCATGCTATTAAAATCATAATACGTACTATTTCACGCATGAATAACTTTTTCATTCTATTTGGGGAGATATCTTTTGCCAAACTGCTATCTACAGCAGAGGAAAACCCTAAAGAAGAAGAAGATGCATATTTTATTATTTGTTTTCCTTTCCTAGGAAAGTTTCGGCTTGGAAAATAGTGCTAAATTTACAGTGATTGTTCAATTGTTGAATCAAGTTGACTTCGTTACAACAAAACTTTATAGGATTTTTCCAGGAAGTAAAAACTACGAATCTTTCCAGTAGGACATTTAAAGGTTGGTAAAAGTAATTGCTAGTTCTTTGTTACAATACATGTGTGTCATTTAGGAGAATAAATAATTAGATAATAAATATATAATAAAAAATGAATAATAAAAAAATAATAATAAATCTAGTGCTTCTTTCTTCTTTATTTCATTGATAACCTAATTTCGAAAAAAAAATTTATCGACACCAAGAGTTTTAAAAAACTCTGCTTTGCCATTAAATTCGATTTGTTTTGAGTAATTTTAAATTCAAATCCTTCTCTTCTTTTTTTCTGATTGTGTTGGTGAAGACGAGCTAAATATGTAAAGAAACACGGAAGTTTGGAAATTGATATTAATAGACGTAGTAATTCGAATCGCTCCAAGTCTTTTTTTTTACAACAAAATTATACAGGTATATGAATTTCCTTGAATTTTTTTTTGGCTATCTTAAATAAATGTTGCACGGGACGGGTCGTACGATCTTGCTCCTGAATGGCTAAAAAAACTAAATTATTATATGAATACTTAAATTGGCAAAAAGTAGTGTTAAAATTAAAAGATTATTACTTTAAAGCAATTCTGATTACACTCTTACTTACAGCTTACACTTAACTCACAAAAAAACCTCAGTATATAAAAAAATAATTAGGATTTAATCAAAAACAAGTAAAATTTGAAAAGTGTCCCTCCGTAAAAACATTTTATTCCAAAAATTTAAAGCCAAACAAAATTCAAACCTTATTCTTGATTTATTGATTTTTTTTTTTTTGAAAATCGTCGGAGCCGTTTTCTTTAAATTAATTCTTTTATAATATAAATTTTTAAAAAATGTCTTAAAATTAATTTGGGTATGCAGTTTTTAAGACCATGTAATATTATAAATATACTCAATTTCGATTTTTAAAATTGATCCGTTTTTTGAGATACAGAATTTTGAAAAAAAGTTAAAAATATTTTTTTAGAAATCCAAAAAAAATTTTTAAATTTTTTGAAAAAAAATATTATTTGAACAATATTATAGTACTTTCGAAAAAAAAAACTTTACGCTGATCGGACTTTCAGTTTTGAGAAAATCTTATAACAAAAAAACGGTTCTATGGGAGGTACCGTTTTGGAGCAATACAAATTTTTTTTTACGATAATACTATGTATATTTTAAAAAATTAAAATTGAGAAGTTTGAAAAAAAATCGTAGGAGCCGTTTTGGAAGAAAAAAAAAAAGTTTTGGTTTTGGCCAAAAAATTCGTATAGGTGGCTACCTAATGTCTGAATAAATAAAAGTTGGAATATGACATTTTGCTCAAACTCTAATTTTCAAATTTGAAGTCAATCGGAGCAGTAGTTAAGCACTATTCACATGAGCACGACCAACGAACGACGAATGAATGAAGAAAAGTGATTTCAGATACGTTTGGAGCCGTATTTCTTTACAAATTGTCAACAAAACGATAAAAGTGAAGTTAATGTTTGATTTGTGATGCATAAATTAAATTTTTAATCTCAAATGTTAATAAATTTGAGAAAACAAATTTATTCGTCGCGAAAAGTATTGTAGTTGATACGAACTGCCAAACTGTATTCGCGTTCCACATCATCCACACTCCCAACGAACAAAATATTCGCGCGCGTATAACCTCAAAAATCATTCTTGCCTTGTGTTTTGGTTGTTCATTCGCGACGAATTAAAAACTCTCATGTGAAAGAAATGTCAAAATCGACGAATTTTCGTTCATTCGTTGGTCGTCGTTCGTGCTCATGTGAATAGTGCTTAAGGCTGGAGATGCCTGTAAACTTTCTGACAGACAGGACAGACGGAATCGACGGACCCACTTCTTTCGGACGGCTCTCTCATCGTAATGTCATATCATCATCCTCATCTCAATTTTTTTTTTTTTTACGAATTCAATACCTTGCCATATATTCTATATGTCGCAAGTAAAAAGGTAAAGTGGATGCCATTATGTGCCAACTTACTCTACACAGTTTTTGTGTATAATTTTGATTGATATCTTTCAAAAATAGTCATTAGTTTATAAGTTAACTGCTTCTTAAAAGTAGGTATCAATCTTAATCTGATAAGTCATGACGACCAACATTGGATGAAAGCAAAACGATAAAAATAACAAACTGAAATTAAAGGAGCTTGTCAGGTCAGTCGGACAAAACAATGTTTTCGATGTTTGAATCCATCCATACTTTATCTTCTACAAAAAATAAAATGTCCGGGCATGACCCTTCTTCTCTATGGGTTTTTTATGACAAACATTTTTTGTTTTACAATTCTTTTAATTTTTCCAATTGTTATAGGCAGGCAGGCTGTGAGGTATTTATTTTTGACGAAATAATCCATCAATATACAAAATTACCTTCACTCAAAAAATTCTAAGTAGGATACTTATTATGAATTTTGTTACCTTCATTTTATTGCTATCTTGACAGAGCTGATTTTCAATCGACCTTGGACCGACAAACTTTTCGCCAACAAAGTTTACAAAGACATACTGTTATTTTTGTGTCCTTCAAACAAAAGCAAGTATACGTATAACGTATGTTACATAATTCTTACGACCCTTACAAGGATAATCCTCTTGAAGCGCATGAGGTTGAGGATTGAGGAAAGACGTATATTTCATTTTTATTTAATCTATGTTTTAGTGTAAGCAGTGTTCAAGTTGAACAATAATCATTCACATTCCATTCCTTTGATTCCTTTGAATTTTAGTTCATTGCACTTAGATATAAGCCAAAATTTGCAATAAAGTTGTGGGTCTACCATTACTTTTTATAACAATAAATAGAAATAAGATCTAGTTTCATTTTGTTGGGACTAATTAAAATCTAGAAAACATTCTAAAATCTTGATTGTGCATTTACGAATATGATAGAAAATCGGAATAAACGGGACCGTAAACGTGAAGTGTGCACCATGTGTGCTACATTCGACTTATAAAAACGCATCAGTTTTAGCTATAATTTGATAATTTATGCTTTATTGATTCTGAAATGTTATATTGATCTTGAAAATATGGACTTAACTTTGATTGGACTGTGGCACTGAAAAGAATTTTTAAAGGATACAAACTAAAACTCACACACATATAATGCAGGAAAACAGCAGAATAAAGGAACACCAGCATTTTAGCACTGGTATTTATTATACTTTTTTGCCTTAATTTTTAAGTACCGGGTAAGCAGAAAATCCAAAACAAGAAGTGGCTTTAAAGGAATTATTGAATGCAATTCTCCTTCATCTTCGTTAACATTTTTGTGTTTTTATTTGTATCAACAGTGCGTGTTTTGTTATTCAAATTGACGAATTTTTGGCGATACGACCCGGATTTTTTTACACTTTCTCCATTAGTGACTTTTAATAGTGCATGTCAAATGTTCAAAAACAGCAAAATTTTTTAATTTTTTTAATTTTTTTTTTTTTTTATTTTTTTTTTTATTACGAGGGTATTAAAATGTACAGGGAGGTTTTGGTTTTTTTACTAAAAACTGTATTCAGCCTTATTTATTAGATTTCACTAATACTCGTTTTGAAACCCGAATATTAAATAACGAGAATAAGCACGTACATCAACCTATTCCTATTCCTTATTTATAAAATATTTTCCTACTCGTTTATAGTTATGCCCTGCTTATGTCAAAAATTTGTCTGATAAATTGACCGATCTAAACTCGTTATTGAAAATGAAGCAAATCATGAACACCTTTGTATATTTTTTGGCAAATAAATTTACATGACCTGACACTGCCTTTCATTTTTCAAAAAATTAATTAAGTAAGGACAAATATGTATTTTTTTTTTAATTGGAAAGGTTTATATTGTTACAGCAAAAGTAAGTATGAAGAAGAATGTTTCCCAATAATTTTAAGAACCATGTACGTGCTGAAGATTTGACATTAATGGCCCTTTTGGACGAAAATGCTCCTGCCAGACATTTGACAATTTGACAATTACATTTTGTTTGACAATTTTTTTTTTCAAAAATGACATTTAGGGTACTGAAACGGACTTACATCCTACTTATTTAAACCTCCTATGAAAACAGTTTTTAGCTTATTCCGACTCTAATTTTTGTTTATTTTTTTTATAAATAAGCTTTTCAGTATATAAAGGCGGTTCTTAAGGTCGGAATAACATTTAGTCTGCCTTTAATCACTCGTTTCATAAAATAAAGGCTGTATAAGTTTTTAAATACACAGTGTTAGTAAGAATGTAATACTAACGAGTAATACATTCTTAGTAAAGTTGGAAATGTAATAACAAACAGGTATGTACATTATAAGGCAATGGATATTAAAATGTAAAGCTCAGAGGAGTTTGTTGTTAATAAAATTGTATTCTATTTTTCATTACATAAGGTATTAAAAATGTAGGACCAACGGGTATTAAATTTTGGTTTTAATTCCAAATATATTAAATTCTAATCTTTTTGTATTACAAGTAGTAAACTTCAACGGCAAAACATAATATAAAAATTTAAATTTTTTTATAAATGAAAAAGTTAATACAAATATATAAAAAATTTATATACAAAATTAA
This sequence comes from Sphaerophoria rueppellii, assembly GCA_920937365.1. NCBI lineage: Eukaryota > Metazoa > Arthropoda > Insecta > Diptera > Syrphidae > Sphaerophoria > Sphaerophoria rueppellii. The sequence continues at coordinate 57,677,709 of CAKKXW010000003.1, forward strand.
AATTAAATGTTAATAATTTGAGAATATTAAAATGTAATATTTTGGTGTATTGCATTTACAGTTGTAATACAAGAGCTGTTTATTAAAGAATATCCCAAACTTACTGATTTCAACTCTTCTGTTCTTTAGAAGTAATGAGCAAATTACTGCTGGAGGACTGTTTCTATTACTATGTTGGTATTTTTCATATTCCTGAAAACTTAAAGTTTTTTTCTAACATGGTCACACTGTTTTCGCATTACTTCCAATATTCCACAAACAGTATAAAAGTTGTTTTTCGATACATTTGCAATTATTTTTTACCAATTGCCAAATGAATAAAAACAAAAACTGGAATGATAGATATTTTTTGGCTTTTTGTCGGAAATTTCACTATCAACCAGTGTGTTGTCTTTCGTTCTTTCTTTGGTCCACTGTAGACTCAGAACAGAGTAATCAACGAAACACCAGCAAATTTCTCTTTTATGCTCACATGGTCCTTATTTTGATTATATCTGTCTGATGAAATACTTTTCGAAACATAAAACTTGTGTAGTTTCTTATTTGACGTATCATCCTTAAATTAAGTTTAAAAAAAAAAAATACGAAAACAATTTGAAGACAATCCCGGGGTTATGTCTGCCGAATACACGAACCAGCCATAAACTTTCACTTATTGCTTTTTTCAGCAAGAAACTATTACATGGCAAAAAAGTTTAGCATTGTAATGTAAGTTCATGTCTCCAATAAAAGCTTGGGTTTTCATAAAATGTTGCAAAATACATTTTGTGTTCTCAATTTTTTTCCATTATTTTGTGTTGACAGTCCGAACTCCACACGATTTATAGTAAAGATGATGTAAGCTTCTCTTTTGATGCATTTTACAAAAAAAAAAGTAAATATGATATTGTTTTGATACTTCAGCTCTTAGAACTCCATCAAGAAAGTTTGTGAATAACTTGTGTGGCACGGTGTGTGGATTTAGATTTTTTTTATGGTTTGCCATTTGTGGCTGGTGGATAAGTTTTAAGTGGGTATTTGAAAAGTTTTCACATTAGACAAAGTGTTTAAGAAAGATCAAAGAGCTTAGAAAAATAAAAAACCCTTCTCCATTTACACAAAAAGTTTGGTTTCTTATGAGTTTGCTTTCAACAATTTGCATAAAGTACCTACATGTTGTTAAAATTCAGTTACGAACAAAATTTGAGCAATTTGTTCAAAAGTTACCGTTACTGGGGCTTAATGTTATGATTGACTTTAAGAAAACATATTGAAGATGAAATACTTACAAGCAGAATATTTTATGCTCTCATTGTTTTTGGAAAAAAGGAATTAAAATTGAAAATCTTTTTAAAGTTCTAGCATCAGTTAACACTCCTCCTGTTAACCTATAGCAAGACTCTCGAAGAAAATTTAAATTAATTTAACATAAAGTAAAAGCAATAATAAGCGAGTATAAAGTGAATAAAAGTGTTTGAAGTGGTAAGTGAGGAAGAGGTTATTATCCAATTACATAAAAAAAAGAATAATTCTGAAAGTAACATTGCTTCAAGCACATTTAAAGTCCCTGAAAAGTGAAAGTAATGCTATAATACTCGACGCCATCGAAGAAAACGTAAGCCAAAATGTTTATATTAAGGAATGATTAACAGAGGATACTTTTAATCCTGAATGCACTGAATTATTGTTATAATTTTCGATAGTTACTTTTTTTGTATGAAAACATAAAATTTCGTTAAAATTTGAAAGAATCCAAAAAAAAAATGTTTTTAATCATCGACTTAATGTTTAAAACTCGAATGGAGACTGTTTTAAACAAAGTTTACCTTTCCAGACGTTGTTTTATATGCATTTTGTTTTTTTTTTCTTTTTAATTTATTTGAAATTTTTACCTATGTTATTCAAAGATGTAAAGTTCTTAGTTTTGTATAATTGAAGGGTTAATCTTCCGAAATACTTATCTGACTAAACAAACTCTTTCACTAAAGAGAAAACTACAGTAATCAGAAGTAATAAAGGCTATATTTAATTACTCGCTGGCCCAGCAAACGTTGTTTTTTTTTGTATTTTTAGGGAATTTTACGGAAGAAAATAATAAACATGTCTAATAAACGGGTGCCTTTTGTTTCGCCTTTTTTACTTGGTCCCAAACACTTAGTTTTTCACACTTCAATTTTTGTTTAATTCGCCAAACTATTTTTTGTTATTTTTTTACTTAATTTTACGATCACTTCGCCCCACTATTACTTCGCATTTGTTTCTTTTGTTTTTAAGTTGTTTTGCATTTCCGTTAAAAGTGCATTGAGTTATCTGGTTTTAGTTTATCTCGATAACGGTTGTTTCGCTTTTTGTTTAATTTGATCCAAGGTTGTTTTGTCAGTCTAATTGGGATGGATGATAAGAATTTTTAGAGAAATTTAACGAAAAGGTAAACAATGAATTCCAAAATATCTGGTGCATAATTTTTTTAATTCTTGCACCAATCGTTTATTTCGTCCTTTTTTTGAGGATGTTAAGAGCCCAAGGGCGTTAAAATTCGCCGAACAAATAAACGATGGGCGAAATATGTAAGATCGAAGTGAACAAACACGAAATAATAGAAGGCCAAGTGAACCTTGGACCAAATAATAGAAAGGCAAAATAATATAAATACGAAGTGAACAAAAACAAAATAAACCAAAAATGACAATATGATGAAGCGAAGTATATATTGGGCGAAATAAACGAAAACGAAACAAATACAAAAAAAAAAACAAGTAAATGGCGAAGCGATTTTGACGAAATAATCAAAAACGAAATATTTGAGGCAAAACAAACCATACTCCTTATTAACCCAATAACAATCGAATCATGACTTTCAAAATAACCAAACCTAAATATGAAGTCCTCTTGGCAAAAAAAAAAATTGTTATTAATTCGTCCAAGTTAACAAGGTTGTAACCTTTAACGGACACATTCCTTCTTTACGTTTTGAGAATGCCACCCATTATTTCGTCTAAATTGCCATGGACAGGAAGATGGATTTGCCCATAGATATTCTCAGAAAATTCAATAGAAAAAAAAGATTTTGAGATAGGGATCAAAAGAATATGAGAAGTGAAGATTTCGTTTCTTATTTTCACAATATTTGTTAAACTATAAAAGAGCAATCCCTGCCTTAAGGGAGGCTTATTATTTTTGGTTTATTTAAAGGAAGCATCAATACCCGCAACCTACAAAGGTCTTTCATTTCATAAGAACTAGCCTAACTCAAAATTGTTCTTCCCTCTGACGTCAATTGACATTCCTCTAGCTTCTTGAAAAACATAATAACAAATACAATTTAAGTCTTGATCATATCCGGAAAACGTGTTGAGCTTTCCTTCTTCGTTCTTCACAACTCCTACACAAGAAAGGATTTACTTATTATTGATTTTTTATTATTTCTTCAAACAATGCGGTGTTGGTGTTCAAGTTTTAAAAATACCTCGACCAGCAAATCGAAGAAAGGAATTATGCATAAAAAGGACTTTTCTTTGTCTGAGTCGTATTTGCATGCATTTTGTATTTAATCCACCATCATTGGTCTCGGGTGGCTCTTTTCTTGTATATTCTCCGTATATCAATATATCAATACGCCGCTTTAATGAAACTTTCCACAACTGTTGTTTGTCCTTCTTCAGTATGAATTGCGGAGTTACTGGCTGTCCTTGCGTCTTAATGGGAATGGCATGATATTCGTCTAATATTTTTAACTTGTGGTGATATGAAAAATATAAGAAAAGTTCTAGCTCAATTATGAAGGGTCGTTTAACATTTTATTTTTGCAATTTCTTTTCACAATAAAACATCCATTATACAATTTAGTTTTCTGAGAGTCCTTTGGAATTTCTTACTAACGCATATGTTAAGGGTTTGATGACGAAAAGCGCGCGTCAAAATGACATCATTTTAATGACCCTAAGTTTATGTTTTGTTTTTTGACAGAAGAGTAAAAACAGGTATTTTCAAATTTCAACAACGCAAAGAAAACTGAAAAAATATAAGACTGCTAGAATAAAACCTAGTTCAGTAATTTCCCATAGCACATGAGAACGATAAATATCAAGTCAATGGTCATTTAAAAAAAAAACTGCTGGTTCGTAGAAGTTTATATTGTTCACTTCCCTGGAGAGTTTCTTAAATCGTCTGCTTCTGTCTTGTTGCTTTTTGCTTTTTTTTTTGTAGACAGCAAATAGTCCCTTCCCTAAAAAAAAAACCATTTTTGACCTCAATATAAAAGAAATGTAGAAAACGGTTTGCTTTTTCGTATTCTGTCATGAAAGGACGAATGTCCCACGCTACGAATGCACAATTTTCTAAGTTTGTTTGTTTTTAACGCCTGCGGATATTTGATGGCAAAAAACAATTTTTTTTTTTTATTTTATTTCACCTTTGCGGTAGCGAATGGATCCATGCAACTGCAATAAATTCGCGACATGTAAGAAAAAAAAAAACGAATTGAATGCCAACTTGATAGGAAGTGTCTGAGTCTTGTTTGCCTTAGGGTAATTAAATGTCAAGGTGAGGTGAGGTTTTGAATACGATGCACTTTGGTATAACTTTATACTTTAAATCACCCACCCTCCTTAAAATAAACAATTTTCATGATAGCATATAGGAAAAGTGTTTGTTGTAACAAAAACGAAACACACATCCGGCTATAAATAACTCGATAGATCACATAAATTAGGCAAACAGTGTAAAAGATTAATGCGAACATAATGTGTTTTGGTGACTGCAATAACTTTGATAGATTTTTAGAACATTTTGCTAGGGTTAAATTAAATTCTAAAGTTACGTTTTCAAATACACTATAATTGTTTGTTAAATATAATAGGCAGACGTATGTTCAAGTACACAACAAGGGAACTTATTAAATATTTTAATTAAATTTAATGAGTTTTTGTTGTTTATATTAGTATTATGTCGATTCAATACGTCGTTTATTTTGTTTCTCTGATGTTATATTTCGTTTGAAGCTAAATAAACAATAAATCTTCCTTGAAATATAAAACAGAGGATAGAAAGTGAAGAAGGAATAGAATTAAGACTTGAAAAATAAAAAAAAATGTCAACATGCAATTATACCACATGACTTCGTCTAAAATTCACAATCATTGGCTTTCATTATTTAATGATTGTTCAGATGTTTTTTTCCTTTATCATATATATATCAAGAAGAGCTTCTAAGAAGAGCATGGAAGATCAATAATAATTTAGAAAAACGTACATGAGAAGTGTACACGTGGTATAAAAAAAGTCTAAAACGTTAAAGTAGATTTTATTAGTTTTAAACATTTGCTTTGAAAAATTGGTCTTTAAACGTGGCTGATAATATCTCTGGGGTGGAATCGTAAACTGTTTTGCTGTTTTTTGATAGTTGACAGTCAAGTTCAAGAAGTTTGTGTACGCTGAAAGTCAAAATTGACTGACACCTATGTAGGTGTCCATTTAATACTATTTTATAAAATTTTAACTTTTTTGATATATTTTTGCCGGTGAAATTGTTTCTTGCAATTGTTTCATTTTTACAATATTTAATATTTTCAATATGATTTTATTCTTATTAATAAGTAATTCTTAATATGCGTGCTTTGAAAATTCTTTGCAAAAATTTACAGAAAAAATAGCTCCTGAATATTGTAACAATTTTATATGCTTTTGTAAAGTCATCTTCGTGATTGCAGATGGCCACCTTAAAGCAGCAATTCGACTTTCAAAGGTCTAAATTTGAAGTTACCTTTCTTTAGGAGTCATGCAGGGTAAATGAGGGTTACTCAGTCACCACCGAAACCCAAAATTTCAAAACAAAAATGGAGGTGTGGAACGTTTCGTTTACCCGAGCAATTAATTTTTTTTTGATTTGGCTTAAACATGAAACAAAATTGCTAAAAATAAAACATCACCGCGTAACTCAAAGAGTCGTGAATAATTTAGTTTTTAAAATAGAGTTTTTTGCAAGAATATTTTTTTAAATAATTTAACAATAAGTTTCTTGAAATAACTTCATAGTTATGTTGTTTCAATACCTACATGCTTTTATGAAGTATGACTATCGTGTTTTATTTTCAAAATAAAATATCGTCATCATCAAAGACTTCAGTGCCTCTATTGCTGGCTAAGCAGATGTTTCGGATCCGTAATTATTGGTATAGGATAATATTAGCTTTGTTCAGCGAGAAAAAAGACAGCACAGTACAGCACAGCACAGCACAGCTTCATGAGAAATGTCAGAACAGTTTGGAACAGTTTAGAACACAAAATGTGTTCTACTTAAAAAGATGGAACAGAAAATCCTGTCCAAAACTATTCCAAACTGTTCAGACAGACTCAAGAACACCAAATCAGAACAGTTTGGAACAGCCAATGTGTCAATGAACACCAACAAGCTGTACTTTTCTGTTCCAAAGTGTGCAGAACAGTGTCGCTGAACATACCTATTATATCGTCTTCTACAGCAGCCTTGTAAGACTAAAGTAGGTTCTATTTTCTTTTTGCAGTGGCCCACGTATTTCTTCTTCCATATTGTTATCGGCTGCTTATATTGAATCAAGGTAAATGAAGAATCGTACGTGCTCCTCAACCTTATAATAGTTGTTATTTTAGTATTGCCAACGTTTTCTGCAGACGGAGCAATCATGTAAGTACTTAGTTTTTCCCTCTTTTATTTAGCCTCAGCTTGTGTCTTTCTTCCAAGGAAATCAATGTCGTCTGCGTATGCCAATAACTGAGTGGGCTTGGTGAGGATAGTCACTCTTATAAAAAAATATATAGAAAAAACAACAATTTCTACAGATTATTATCAGTGGCTGAGTATTTTAATCAATAAAATTTGAATTATTATTTATTTAAGAATTATTGTCCTTGAACTATGTGTTATGTAATTGAATTGTTTAACAAACAGCCCTAAGTCTGTATACTACCATTTTATAATGTTAATTATCATTAATACTCTTTATATGCTATATATATAACCAGTATTTATATAAAGTAGTCTATAAATAGAACGTAAGTTGATGAATTCTTTCTCTCTTGCTGTGACTGACAATCAATAAAGTTGTTACTCTATTATCCGCTGGGTTTTGACTTAACATTATGAAAGAAAAACTTTGAATAGAAAAACAATCTGTTTATCAACCAGCGTAATTATATAGCCACAGAATAATTGAACAACATTGAAACAAAACTAAAACAAAATTGAGTTGCATAACATTTCTAGAACAGCAAAGGCCTAAGTGGCTTACACTCATCAACCATTCTCTGATTGCATGTGAAGAATTGAGTTGACCTTCAATTTAGAAGTTTAGAAGCACTTTTTTATGACAGGTTGATACTCTTGAAAGTGTTGGCAGTTCTTTTTGAGAGGTAGTACACGTGGAAGGATGCATAAAAGCTTTATAAACACGAGTAGGGTTCGAACACACGCGTTCTGGGTAAAAGCCAACTCACACAACCACTGCGCCACGGGTGCTACAGAACTAAAAAACTAAGTCTCCAAAATATTGTTTTTCGCAGAATTCAATACTTGTTCTAACATTTATTGGAATGAAAAGTATTCAAACGCCCTGTATGTCCAATAAAGTAAACTTAAATAAGTTTATATAATAGTTCTTCCAGGAATTCTACTTAACTACTTAACCTTAAATTGATTTTCGATTTTTGCATATTTTTATAGAAAATCATGTTTCGTTTTTCTGACTATTGAATGTTCACCAGTTCGTTCCTTCAGATAAGGTTAAAAAACAACTGAAAACAAACACCCGTTTTTCTGAGATGAAGCAAAATTATATTTTTCTTTTCTCAATCAAGCTACGAAAGTAACAATAAATATGTATTTAGAAACAATAGGGACAGCAAAGATCATTTCTAGCAGAAAAGAGCTTTATTGACATTGACTCACATGATTTTCTCCGAAATCCTTTTATTTTATCGTTTTATTATTCTAATTTTTAAATTTGTGTTTTAATTTAAAATTCTCTTTCTTTTATTTTCAGAAGAGACATTCCCGATATACAAAACAATGGCATTCATTCACAAACTCAAAGATACAAACTATACTAATAATAAATTCATCCATCTGGAAATATTTATTAACAAATAATTGTGCTTTTAATAAAAAGAAAATTAATAAATATTAAATTCAACATTTAATTCAAACCCAAAAGAAAAAACACATCAACAATGATGGGTGGCAATAATCAAACCGCCATGTTCCTGGAGATGTTTGCCAACGAGGACACACCGCGCGATGAAATTTTCAAAAGCGATTGGTTCAAAAACAACGTTAGTCAGTTATTTAACATTTCCGAAAAGAACTTAACAAATATACTGCAATATATCGAACTGGATTTGAATAATGAACGTGAACCGATTGCCCTGCTGTCCGTGATAACTGTGTGCTATGCTATGATATTCATCGCCGGCATTTTGGGAAACCTTATAACTTGCATTGTGATCAATAGGAATAAGTTTATGCATACAGCAACGAATTTTTATTTATTTAATTTAGCCGTATCGGATTTAATATTATTGCTATCAGGTGAGTCAGTCAATCGAAAGTAATTTGTTTACATATTGGTATCCAGTGGTGTTTGAAAACTTACCTTAATGTTGAACGAAACAACTGTCATCGTCAGTGATGTTAGTTCTAATTTTCAGAGGTTTCACTTTGTTGAGTAAAATTAGAAAACCGCATTGAAATTTCAAACAGCTTGCAGGGCTTAAATTTATCTGGTCGTGGTTTTCGATAAAATTCACTTTAGGCAGATGCTCTGTTTTGCATATTCAACAGCCATCACGGTTTTAGTGCAATTTTGCGATATTATTTCGTATTTTAATTTCGTTTAATGATAAAACTCTGTGTATTTGGAAATCGAAATGTGCTTTAAAGTGCTGTCATTTGTGTTTACCTACTACATGTTTTTTTGGTGTTTTTGGGCAAAAATTTTTTAATATCTATGGATGAGAATATAGTTAAGGATCTTCTGTAAGGCCTCAGAGCATTTCCTGGTTTCAGCCAAGTTTTTTAAAATAATTTATCCAGCAACAGAAATTTGTTCGATTGAAATTCAACTGCCAAATAATAAAATGTAAATTTGTTGATATTTCGCAACATTATTTTCTCCTACATATGCCACAATAAATAAACATAACGAATTGAATATTTACATAATTGTATATGAATTCCAACAATTGCCTTAAATACATTTTTATTTCAATTTTCAATAATTATTTTGATAAAGTCTTGTTGGTATTTATTTCCAGCTCCAAATTGAATACATTATAATTGAATGCGAATACAATCCTTCGAGCCACATGTTCTAACAAAACAAGAAACAAACATGAGTTGAATATTTGTGTATGTTTAAATTATTGTAAACAAAGATTCTATTACCTTTTTCAGAATGAGCACAAACATCAGCTCCAAAAGGATACATAATTTATTCGTAAATTATTAACTTGTTTGAGTTTTTTTAGATTTAATGTTTTTTTCTATGCAAAGCTTATTTAATTGGAATTCCGGAAACACTGCAGGCGATTCTTAAGACTGAATTTAGGGCAAAGAGTCAGTTATGATTCTTATTCTTAGAATTTGAATCAAAATGAAAAGAATAATCGTTTACAAGGTCAGCACACTTTTGCTCATTATGATAGTATCTAGTATCTATCTAGTATCATTTTAGTGAAACTCGTCATGAAAGAAATGCAATGTAGATAAAAATATGAAGAGTTGATGTGTAATCTTTGTCCTTCTTCCCAGTCTATATAAATATCTTGCAGGAATCATAAAGATTGAGACAAGTCGGAAGACATACAAACCTGCCGATAAAACAGTCTATAGTTAACAATAGAGATATTAACGTTTCTGACTTATATGTGCTAAGTCGCCCCAGTTTATTGAAGTTGTCACCCGTACCTACAAATTAAGGACTTATTTTTAAATTCAAATGAATATGAGTTCTTGCATTTTGAATATTTAAGGTCTTAAGCAACTACATAAAATCTGCACCATCTGTTAAACTTTATGAAAAGGGAAACGGTTATTAAAAACTTAATGAAGAATTAACTTACATAGTTACCTAATTAAGGTCATGATCATGCGTACTCTGCGTAAATCAGTAGAAACAGCACTTTATTCACTATAGCGTAGTGTTGAATATTGTCTCAAATAGAAAGGATATAATCATATAGCTTTCCCAGATATCGAGGATGCCTTCAACACAATTATCAGGCGATTACAAGGTACGAATAGAGAAATCATCATTGATCTCATAAGTCTCATACTTAATAGCAAGCAGGACAATAACTTCCAACATGAGGAGTTTCACTACAACCAAATCGCTGTGTTCAGGTACCCTTTAATGTGATTTCCTATCGCCTCTTCTTTGGAACATAGTTGTAACATCACTGGAAGCAGAGGCTACGCCGATGATATTGCAATTTTCATATCTGGAAAACATACATAAGTTATTTTTGAACTCCTACAAAATTCCTTAAAAAGTCTCATTAATTGGGCAAAATACATGTGGCTTGGACGTTAATCCACATAAGACGAAACTAATACTCTTTAAGGAAAGATAAAAAATTCCGCAAAAAAGCCCACTCACAGTTAAGGGCACTCCCCCCCAAACACGATTGTAGCACTCTTTACTTGCAAAAAAGGCACATGGTTCAAAAATGGGCTTTTACCCCAAAAATAACTAACTGGCTATATACGTGCGTCGGAAATCAGACCGATGCTTACTTATGAAGTTGTCTTGACTGCACTGGACAAGATTGTTGATTTAAGAAAACCTAATTAATGCCCAGTGATCAGCCAGAAAAGTGTATCATCAGAACACTGCCCATCACCGGCTGCATGCTATACAAGTACTTTTAAACCTAAAATGTCTCGAAATCTTCTCCAAACTAATTCTAGAAATACCACCTGCTACACTACATGCAAACTTCTTTTCAAACAATATGCTCTAGAAGTATAAACTTTACGGACTTACCGCGAGTATATTATTACAACGAAAAAAGTGTAAAATATGCTCTAGAATAAAAAAAAATGGTCAAAATCTTAGACCTGATGCTTGATTTCCTTGAGCAGACAAAACATAAGCATAAATAGAACACTGCCTTAGAGGAAAAAATTTCATGAGGCTGGGGGTCTTATGATTTCTATAGAAGCTGCATGGATGAGGAGGAAGAAAAAAATAGTCCAAGCCCTTCTCTGTACATATCCGACACTCTCCAACAGAAGGAACACACCTACCGCGGTAATCTCTTATTCCATAATACCATGTGAACTGGTAACAATCGAAATAATAATAAATAATAATGGTTTGCTAAAGTTTATAACTCTCACATGAGTAACGTTCTATAGTGATATCACAATAGACCCTTAGGGTAGGTCAACAACATCTATAGACTGCCACTCTAAAATATAACCCATTTCAGAGTTGGTATAAAAGTAGAAAAAAGGTAGCAGATCTGCATCGTTATGAAAATAGAGAAGACAACTATACCATTGGCAGTATAATAAGGAAGATGCGTTGAATTGGTAAGAGCCTTGCTGCCATAGTCAAACGTTTTTTTTTATGATTGTCCACATGAATCTGTCAACCCATTTCCGGCGGCTACTAGATCCAGTTAAGATAGACGCTTGAAATTTCGAACACTGTTTATTTCCGGTCTAACTGGATGAAATCTGAAAAAAAATACTCTCTGACGACTTTCCGGGTTTGATTTGAAGACTTTACTAGCCGGAGCATTATTTTCCATTCGCTCGACATGACCCAACCATCTAAGTCATTGGACCTTACCTTTTCTGGCTAGATCAGTGTTGCAGTACGGCTCGTACAGTTCTTGGTAGAATCTTCGTCTCCATTCTCCATTAAGGCAGACAGGACCAAAAATCACAAGAAGAATTTTTCTCTCAAAGCAGCCCAAAGCGTTTTCATCAGATGTTGTCATAGTTCATGTCTCTGCACCATACCTACATGAGGACCGAAATGATGACGGTTTTGTTAAGTGTCCTTTTAGTTGCTCGGGAGAGGACTTTACTACTCAATTGCCTTCTAAGTTCAAAAAAGGAGCGATTGGCAAGAGGTATTCTTCGTTTGATATCAGCGCTGGTTGATAGTCCTTTCTTGTCGACAGCATTAACTTGGTCTTACCCTCGTTAACCACTAGACCCATCTTCCTGGCCTCCGTCTCAAGACTCACAAACGCCCCACTGACATCACGCTGTGTTCTACGTCAATGGGGTCTGCGTATCTAAGTAGCTGGACGGGCTTTTTAAAGATTGTGCCTCTGGTGTTGACGTTGGAGCTTTGCACAATCTTTTCAAGAATGATGTTGAAGAAATCGCATGACAATGCATCGTATCTAATTTTCAAAAGGTGTTTAATGAAACCTAATTTAATGAAATTCTGGTCATTATGTAACTAAAAATATTAACATTATGTAACTCATCACATGACATAAACAAACTATCCTTACATACTTTCACCACCTTCTATTTAAATCTCATTATGTGCAAAAATAACTTACAAAAACTCAAAAACTCCTTGTAAGTACCAAGGTACTCGTAAGCATTTAATTTGCTTAAATGAAAATGTGTTTTGCCTGGGAATGGAAAAATTATAATTCTACTCCCCAAAGCCATAGAATAAAATGTACGAATGTGCTCTAACCGACCCTTCCAAAATAAAATCTCAACTAGAAAAGTATGTATAATTAAACACAGACCAACATCGCCCACGAGCTACGTTCGGCTATTAAATCTACCTTGCATCCTGGATACTAATTTTTCTTCATAACCATTTTTCAGTGACACACCTTTCTGACAGGTAATAAAAACTGCCCCCTTTTCTCTTTCCTCTTCCCCCAACAGGAATGCCAAATGAATTATACGGCATGTGGTATCCAACATCGTATCCTTTCACCGATGTCGTGTGTATCTTTGGCGGAATCCTGACGGAGACTGCAGCCAATGCAACGGTCCTCACAATTACTGCATTCACTGTCGAACGATACATCGCCATATGTCATCCATTTAGGTGAGTTGAGTGTTGAATTTTTTCAGTAGATATTAATCGATATTTTTGACGACGACACGAACAAAACTAAAAAGTAACAATTTTAATGAAATTTCGAAAGCGACAGGGAGCAAGGACCTCAACTGACTCCTTTGTTGTAGAGAAGACAGCCTGTCATGTTTTGGCTGTGAAACATTGATTGTTCGAGGGCAATCAATCTAGCACGCTCTATCATCAAAGAATCAAGAATCTGCCGAAGGACATGAAATTTGTTTTATTTTTATTACTATTCATTTGTAAGCAGCACAGCCCGTTTTCGTATACCCTAGATCCTGATGGTGTTTCGTTGGCTGCCTTTTTTACTATCATTACTAATTCTCATACTTTTTTGTGCTGTTTTGTCTTCATCGTTTACAGACAACACACGATGTCGAAATTATCCCGGGCAATAAAGTTCATCATGGCAATTTGGGTTGCTGCCTTTCTGCTGGCATTACCACAAGCGATGCAATTTTCTGTTATGAAAGAAAATGACACCAGAACTTGTTCGGTGAGTATAACATAGCAGCGTTTCAATTGCTACTACTTTATCAATGAAAGTTGGCATGCTGGTGTGAAGAACGTTACAATTTGTGCATAAAGTCCTTTGGATGTGTTTGAGAATTTCCTAAGAATGTACTTGAAATTGAAACCACGAACCGAAGACGAACTTTAAGAGGATAGAACTTTTATTTGATTTTGTGTTTTGAATTAATTAGATTTTAATTGGCCTTTGTTTGGTTTTATGTAATTTTGTGATTTTGTAATTTTGTAATTTTTTGTCGTCGTAGTCGTATTTGATTGCTTTTCTTGTTTTTGTTTTTAGGTGAAAAATGACTTAACTCAAGACTTTTTTGTTATATCGGGATTTATTTTCTTTGGCGGACCAATGACTGCCATCTGTGTGCTATACGTACTTATTGGAGTAAAACTAAAGCGAAGCAGAATGTTACAGGCGGTACCGAGACGATGTTTCGATCTGAATCGTGGAATCAGTGCCCAGACAAGAGTTATACGAATGCTAAGTAAGTAAAATAGCAATTGAAAATATTAGTTTTTTACGCCGCCGATGGCAATATATTATAACTAATATAAGCTACATATTTTAAGGTATTGAGATTGACTGCAAGTTTTGATGAAATTCAGCAATTTATTCCACAAAATTTCTTTCTTAAATTTTAATAAGATCATGAAAGTCTTGTGTTTTAACAACAGCTTCAACTTAAATTGACTGGAGTTACATCGTAGCTATTGAAGTGTCTGATTGCTTGTTAGTTTGGGGTCAAAAGACTGGAAATTAAAATACCAATTTCTTCTTTTTCATCAGAATCAACTCCTATTTGTACTTCAAAGTTATAAGAATTGAGAGAATTAGGCCACACCCTTTCACAAAAACAGAAATTGTATAAGACACCAATTGCTGAGAATCATGGAGAACGAAGCAAGATAATTCTTCGTTCAAATAATTTTATACAAGCGATTGCTTTTCTGTGAAACCAATTTGTTCCAAATTGTGTCTTTAAACTGAACTTCCGAATGACTTTATGCATAATTTCTTCACAAAGCTCTAAATTCCCATTAAAACTCGATCTAGTGGATCTCGTTCTAACGTTAGAACTAAGTTTTTAGAATATTTGGAACTCGTGCATTTCTTCACTTCTCTAGAACTTGATCTAAGATTATCATTGAACCCTAAGCGCTTAGAACATATTATTTTTAGAACTTAGATTTACTATTTTTTTTTTTTTTTTAACTTTTTACCCACCCGGCAGTAATTTTTGACAGACATTTCCTTCAATTCAAAACAAAATACATTTTCTGACTTTGCCATTATTATTTTTTTTTTTTGTATTCCTTTGTATGTTTGTTTTTGTTATGTGATATTGTGGTCATTTGCTAATAAGATCAAAATCATTTGGTTCTGATGAATTGCCATCAGATTCCGAGGTCAACAAAACGCCTCCAATTGTTGCTGAGAGCATAATTTTGCCTTATACGATTCCAACACTCTGTGGTTGAAAAAGCCACAATTATGGGTTACTACCCCATCTCAAACCGTCAACAGTTTGAACAGTGTGCCTTACTATGAGCGCCCGGTTGGGGCCAGTAAGTTTAATATAAGATTTTAGATAATAAAGCTAGTTTGATTTCCTTTGTCTAGTAATAAGTCGTTTTAAGTGATAAAAAAAAATAATTTTGAAAAAAAAAAAAAAATTGTGCCGCGGTCGTCGGACAACTCCAACGATAATTTATTACCAGCAAAAGCTACAATGCAGGGGCAAATAAACCAAGTTCTAAGTCACTAGAGTTTTGACTATAACAAAGTTCTAAATCAATGTTCTAGCGCGTTAGAACTTGGTGAAGAATAAATTGACTAAGAATTCAAATGAGTTCTAAAATTTCACTAAACCGAGTTTTAAAGTCTAGAACTTTGTCAAGAAATTAGGCGTAAGTTTCTCAAAATGATGCTTCATCCGGAAATTCAGTTTTCGAAAATCTGAAAACAATAAGAAAATCGCACGATTTGTGAACTGAGTTTTATAATAAGTAGATGGTGATTTTTGTTTCGCTTGACTGGACACAAGGAAGTCTTTTGCGCTGCAATTCGTGATGGTTAACAAGGTGGAAGTGAAAATATCCGTGAAGTGATGGTGTAGACCCACAACGCTCAAATTATTGGTATGCTAATTACAATTCTGACAGTGATGACCCGTAAAATTTACTTTTTGAAAAGACATTTAATTATACATTCTGTCAATAATCTTAAAGAGACTCATTAAAATTCTGAATTTACCAAACCAACCACCCGTATCAATTCACCTCTTTACCGTGGTATAAAGCAATCAACAGCATAGGATCAAATAACTCCCACGTCAAACCACACAATTAAGTCTTCTTTACCTCCAATTCCTTCCCTAATTGAAATTGAAAGTGTTTTTTTCTCTTTCTCTATCACATCACACCATCTAATCAGGGATAAATCGCAGCAAAATTTACATAAAACGCTCCCTAGACCGAAACAAACTGAAAGACGACGACGATGCTCACCGCGCGCCGCGCCGCCGTCATAGGCTGCCGGACATTGTGTTACCCTCATTATACAAATTCTTTTCCGACCGTAACCTTCATCTATTTGTTAAATAGACGTATAGATTACACATCCCTTAGGACGTTCAATTTGTTTGTTAACCATGGTTTATCATCATCGCCCCGTTTAAGGTTTTTGCCTCATTGTCTTACGGGTTGAATGTGTCAAATAATGGTCCATTAATAATTAAATTGAGAGACTTAATCGTTTTCATATTATTCAGAAATGGTCCCAAGTTAATCAAACCACTCGTATTTCCGGAAATCTCAAAAAAGAGAACGAATACATTTACCTATAGAAATTAGCATTTCCAGTTCAAAAGCATCCCTCATCAGTTCATTTTACTGAAACCACCTCAAAAAAAATTCTGGCTTATTAAAGCTTAGATTTGGAATTTAACTTTTGTCATTTCCATCAACATCTGTGTTTCCATGAAGACTTGAGCCCTGAAGGCCCAAATATTGAAAAAGTTTCGATATCTGATTCGGGTGCTTAAAAAAATACCACCGATGTAGGAAGTATATTTGAATGACTGCTGGCATGCTAATACAATATCTACTACTCCTCCACAATCTCTATTAACATTTTGTTTACATTGCCTTAATATTATGTATCTGCCACGAGTATCTTTTGTTTTTGTTTGCATATGTACAATGTACATTATATGCCTTTAGAATGAAACTTGTGCTCGAAATGAGCACAAAACAAAAAAAAAATCGAGTCTGTAACAGCTACTGACTGACGACTAAAAATGCAAAATTGTGTTATTTAGAATCGAACTTGTAATAGCCAATGTGTAGCTCCAGACAGATCACGATTAAGAAGTCGTGATATCTGTGTAGTCAGCAGCAAGAGGTTAATAAAGAATCCGACGGGCGACATCGACAGTTTCCATAATGGCCATGACTCGTAAATAATGTTATTAGGTATTATTTTATTTTATATAGGGGTAATTGTTTTTTATGTCACAAGCTTACCAATACATTGTTTATTTTATTTAACTTCGGAAAAGCGTTTGATTGTAATTAAAATAGTTTTTCTTTTATTTATTAACATGAATTGTCAAAGCCTTATTGATGTAATGGAAAATTTGCAAAATATTACTCGTACAACGAACGTGATGTACGAATTTACGAGACAATGAAATTGAGTAAAAATGACAATATGAAAATATTTTATTTTTCCTATTTTACTGATGTAATTTAGGGATCACTCACTAAACCTTACTGATCAGTGATCTTTTAAGTGTAACAAAAAGTGTCATCACAACTTGAAAAGTAGTCTTTATATACTATACTAGCAAAACCCCTGCCCGCTTCGCAGGGCTTCGGCCCACAACGGTTCGCAAATTAGAGATTGGCAGGATGAAGAATACGGTAATCGATGGATAGGCAGAAATGAACAATATTCTTAGAAAAATCATGCCTGTATTTGCTAATCTGATGAATAATCTATTCGTTTTTCAATTCTTTTACATAATTTTTTTAGTTAATTTACCCATTAAACATATTTCCCCAAATTTAGCTCCCTGAGAAGAGGTAAGGTAATTAGGATTTTGACAGCAAGCCAGGTATAGGCATAAGTATGCTTTTAACCCTCTTCAGGATTGCACAATGTTATAAATTTTCTTAAAACTAACAATTATTGGGATATTATAAAGTGCTGCAATAAAAGTATTGACAAAAAAAACCTAAATTCGATGTTCTAAGCTGTTTTAGATTTTCCCAAGTATTATAAAATGTATGGGTTTTTGTTTATCAATGAGATTTTATTTGCTAATTTTTTGTTCATAAGGTAAAAATAAGAAAACTTTATGTTCTTTACGCATTATTTGAAAAAAAAAAAAAATATCTTAAAGTCAACACTTTGCTCGGGCAAGAAAAATTGAACACCACTTAAATACAAAATTAGCCTTTTTTAACGTCAAAAAGAGTAACTTTGTCTTAGAAGGATTATTTTCTAAGAATATGACCAAGAATCACATCCCAAAGTATATGGCAGACAAATTACAGGATACCCTGTATAGTTGACCATGAGGAAAAACAGAAATTTCTAAATCAAAACCACATATTTTTAAAGATTGACCTTGCGTCTTATTTATTTTTCAGGGAATTCAAGTCGAACAGGAAACTAAAGACGTATGCCATTGACTTCTTCACGGCTAGTCTTGTAGTACTGTAAAGTTTAAGTTGATTGATGTCCCGAAACATAGTAATGCTCATACCATCAGAGTTAACAAATGTGGAGGCAGTCCTGGTACATAAATGCATAAATGCAAAAAATTCAAAAACTCCGTCTCGTTGTAAAATTTGCTACACTCAAACGACTTGTGGGCAAAAATTATGCATTTATTTGTCTAGTTCAAAATAAATTGTTGCATCGATTTTAGAAAGACTTTAATCTGTACCAGCCATTATTGCACTTCAACTCAATGCTTCAATGCTTGGAAAGACATCTTGAATCAACTCATTCCGTGGATTGAAATTCGGCCTTCAGAATCAAGTGAAATTATTCCATTTCCAATGTCCAATAGTGTCCGTGGCTTAGTGGTTAGGTGCGTTGGCTGCTAAGCAGAACGTCGTGGGTTCGAGACCTACTCGTGCCCAAATTTTTTTATTTCATCTTTCTCGGGCATTGCCTTTTGCGAAGAACTGACAAAACTTCCAAGAGTATCAAGAGTATGAAAAAGTGCTTCTCAACTTTGCCGTTCGGAATCGGCGTTAAATTGTAGGTGCCCTAAATTCTTCACACGCACCCAGAGAATTATTGATGAGAGTAAGCCACTTAGGCCTTGGCTCTTCAAGATCTGTCGCGCACTCTCTCTTTAATGTCCAATAATTGGCCAATGTAAGTTTCCTGAAATAGAAGTTTTTAAACGACTCCATTCGTCTGCAGCAGTTGACCGTGGTATAATCGACAAAGTTTGTCCTCAGCAACAAAAAGATTCAGAGCTCCAAATTCTTCAAGTTGCGGTTAAAGGCTTCAAGTAAATTTTTGTGCGCCATTGTGCTCTCATCCCACACAAATATTCGGCCATTACCAACTTTTTTGAAATATTGTAATGTCAGTTTTATGTCTAATAATGTGCTCACAACTCCAGAAGAAGAAAGAGCCAACTCTTTTTTTAATTTCAGATCATATTGATGCTAAAATTAATGATAACAAAAATGATTTCCCCATTCCACCGGGTGCATCACAAAAATATATACCACCACTCAGACTGATCACACCTTGCATATCTAATGGTGTCATACACATAGGTACTTTTGTTGATCGTTTAACTTCGGCTCAATAGTTTGCGCAAATATTCTGAATCCAATGCAATTTTATTATTGTCCTTAACGTAGTATTGTTGTCGAGCAACCAATTCAATTGTGGCAATGCTTTATTCGCAAAACGGTTTTTTCGTAAGCAACTGGCACATTTCAATTTGAAAGCATTCAATTCCCCATCAATTGGCATTTGCAATGACTATTGACTCAAAGCTAAATAATGTCTGTTTGTGGCTTAAATTTGAGCACACCATGTTTTTCATTCAGACAATAATTATACGTGGAATACCTCCAGTTCGTTAGTGTTGATTAAATTTTATTAATGACACATTCCATCAACATTCAAAACGTTATAAATAACAAATAACAATATAATTAACAAATACGTACCCACTAAAAATAAATAAGATATACATACATATTTTCATACTCTAGAAATTTCATATATCAAAACAACGTTTGCCGGGTCAGCTAGTTCAAATATAATTTCCTAGGTTCACTGACATTTTTTTTTGTCGAAGAAAAATTATATTTGTCAAATATTTTTTTCTTCACTGACATTTTTTTTTGATTTTTTTATTGAAAAAAAAAAAATATTTGACAAAATTTTCAAACTAAATTGAGTGTTCGTATATTGATCAGTTTTTTTTTGTAGTGCGAAATACAAAATTTTTAACATTTTTTAACAATTGAACCATTTGTGATTTGAAAAGTATACATTTTATTTTTGCTAAACCTTCTACCCTAAAACCTCTTGCATTTAGAGAAAAAATTAGGAAAATCGGTCAACCAGTGTGCCCGGTTAGCGAACGAACACAAAAATTAGGCTGTTCTTTTATATATATAGATAAAAAAAATGGAATCTTAGAATTTATTATGTCAGATCAAAACGGGAATTCTTAAAGGTAATCCTCTTTGATTTGAGAAAGAAGGCCAATTAAAAAAGTAGAAAATAGTATAATAATTTCATTTGTCAAGTACAAAAACAATAAGAAATAAAATTCTTTTATTTGAGCTTTGTAACATTAAAGGGAATGATTTTTTTTTACGAAAAAGAAGTAATTTGTTTTTTTGATGAACGAAATGTCATTCATTCGTGGCTTCAAAATAGGCTGCTTTGAATTTTGACATCAGTGCAAGTCAAATTCATTTGAAACGTCATAAGATTCTTGAATGTTTGTCATTTACCATGATCAACAATAAATAACAGCTGGTGAATGATTACAATCTTCACTAGCCATGTTTACAAATAACGAAAATAAAAGCAATGCCATTTCATCTGCAATTCTGAATATCGAGTTTTCACAAATAAATATACCTTCAACCATTAGAAGCAGAAAAAAAGGGTTTGCATTTTCGTTTGCATCACTAGATTGAAACATCCCTCCTACACGCTTTTTTTGTACCGCGTCAGTAATCGCAGCACGGCGGTGGTTTTTCAATTCAAACAGCACAGAACAGTTTCAGGAACCTGAATCAATATTGCATGCCCCACATGTTCCTAAATATATTCCAGGGCAAGCTGAATCGGTGATTTCAATCTTATGGTTATTCGCGGATCCAAGTGCTACTATTTTGTTAATAACCAACCATATGCAAACCCAAAAAGTGTGAAACCTAGCTTGGTCTTCATCTTAAGCTTTTTTCCGTTTCTATCGGTAGTTTCATAATTTTATTTCGATTTTATAGTGCTTGTTGTTACTAAATACACAAGCCATTTCGAACATTATTACTTCCATGCTGACCTTCTCACCTTCTTTGCTTTCCCACATCCAGTTGTTTATTGGTTACTATTTTGCAACCCTTACTACCTTACTATAACTCCAAAAACAAATCC
>CAKKXW010000003.1:57706429-57718289 GCA_920937365.1 Sphaerophoria rueppellii
TGTTATTCTCTCTCGTCGGTACGACGTGTTCAGCTTCTGCGTGGAGACCGGCCACCTACTCCATCTCCGCCTGCTTCAGCGCCCGTTGACGATCATAAGATATTTTAAACATGAGCGGTTTGAAAGAGAGGCTAAAAACTACAAAGAAGCCTGCTGCGACCTGAAGGACTCAAGATATGCCAAGATCTGTCGACCATGGGAGGCCCTTCTGCGAAATCAAGTTTCGCGATCGCATAGCTCTAAGCTTCATAGTAGTAGTTACCGTAAGCCGCTCCGCCACGTCAAGGCTTACCCCGTGGAGGGAGGAGGAGTGTGAATGTTGTGATGTTTTTTTTTCAAGCTGAGGTAGAACCGTATAGAACTCAGGAAGTCCAGCGTCGTCCGAAGAAACATCAAAAATCGGAGAGAAAGTTTGGCGAGTACAAATTTTATAGAATACTAGCAGTTGCCCGCGACTTCGTCCGCCTCTACCTCATCCACCGGCCAGAGGTGCGTCTTCGACTTGTGCAGCATGGCTGCTCTCTCTTATTGTCGTGAAGAAATGTTTTTTCCACAGGTACTGATAATTGTAAACCAAACTCGAGGGAGTGCGATTTGTTTATTTTTGTACACCTTGTGTTAGATTATTCAAGTTTTAGTAAGGATCCCTAATTTTTTTGAAAATGAAACATAGCCTATGTCACTTGGGAATAGTGTAGCTTGCCAACGGTGAAAGAATTTAATTTAATTAAAATCGGTCCATTAGTTTCGGAGCCTATTCATTTCAAACAAACAAACAAAAAATCAAACCTTTCCTCTTTATAATATTAGTATAGACTAAAATTTACAATTTATGCATAAGGGCCCCCAGCCGGTTAGGTCACAATTAGGTTGGGATAGAGTTCCCGGCCGCTAAAGCACAATTATGTATGTCGGTTAAGGCATAATTATGTCGGGATAAATCTTTTACCGATTAAGGCACCATTAGGGCGGAATAGAGTCAGTCCCCTCATGGTTAAGGCACAATTGGGTTGGAAATTGTGTGATAGAGTCCCCGGCCGGTTAGGGCACAAAAGGTTGTTGGCTCTTTGCTTAAAGAATCACCAAGCTCTTCACTGCCAAATATTTTGGTGTATGCTAAATCTACTCTTGGACTCGAGACAAGTTCGAAGACAAAGCACCAATTGATTTCTTCCTCTACTTGGTAATTTTGGTACCAATAGGCAGTGTGAACCAGAAAAAGGCAAACACTAAAAATTACGTATTAACACTGCCTCTACGTACACATAAATGTGTTATGTGTATCCATTGCTTGTTTCTTAATGCTGGCAGCAATCGCATTTTGTTGTTGATCATTGGTTGGTCTTAAGATTTTGGAAGGCACACTGGACCACCGACCGGTTTGATGTTAATCGGCGCGCAGTTGAAGAAGGAATGACAAAAGCAATCACGATGACGATGACATCTGGCGTTCAGGGAACGACGGCGTTCAGTGGCAGTGGTTGTTTTGTTGGTTTCATCGGCTGCGTTCAGCCGAGTAGCAGAGTGAGTCCAGACGTGCCGCTACAAGATCACGTTAGACAATTTATTGTCAAACTTAGGACAATGTCTTTAATCTTTCTCCTTATAGTGAAAAATGTGAACAATACATCGTTCCAACGCCCAAAAAGAAGTCTATCTACGGCAAATGTAAATCCACAATGTGTCACACTTCATAGTGAGGACTATTGCACATAGTGAGAAATCGATAAATTCGGAGCATTTTCAGCAAATAATCTTGCACTTAGTGTCCGTAGCTTAGTGGTTAGGTGCGTTGGCTGCTAAGCAGAACGTCGTGGGTTCGAATCCTACTCGGGCCCAAAGTTTTCATTTCATCTTTCACGGACACTGCCTCTTGCGAAGAACTGACAAACCTTCCAAGAGTATCAATCTGTCATGAAAAAGTGCTTCTCAACTTTGCCGTTCGGAATCGGCGTTATATTGTAGGTTCACTCAATTCTTCACACGCACTCAGAAAGTTGTTGATGAGAGTTAGCCACTTAGGCCTTGGCTCTTCAAGAGTTGTCGCGCCACTCTATTTATTTATTTTTCTTTTAATCTTGCACTTTAAGCATCGACAAGCCCATATGGTAAATTTGAAATGATTGAAAAGTCTTAAAACTGTTAATGCATTGTTCCATTGATAAACGATTGGTTATCGTAAATGGCAAACATCCAGTTTATATTATGACACAACAAATGACAGCTGAGATGGCAGGTCAAACCACGAAATGACAGACGCATTTTAGCTCCTTAGTTGATATTTCAGACCCATTTGAATTTGAATATTGTTTTGCTTGCACTAACCAAATTATCTTATCTTTAAAACTTTTTCTTGCTATCGGTGTCAACTGCCACTAGGCAGTTGGATATAATTTGAAAAGAGGTAATAATTATTCTGAAACACATAATTAACATTTCTGTGTTTCAAATAAATAAAGCTTCAAATTACAGTATAACCACAACTTCTATACAAATTTAAATTATAACTGTGTTTCGTTATAATTGAGCAAAAACAAATCACCCGTGAGCAGGAGTGGACTTGGTCTTTAAAGTCTCATTATCGAACAGCCTTGACTATTAATCTTTCAAAAACAAACTAAAACATGAACCTTCGGCATTATAAACTCTTAAGTTTTGCATTTGTAATTTTTCTTCTACAGTTCTTGACATGAGTGTATGGTCTGCGGCCTCAAATGTTTTGCAAACTCGATTTCGTTGCCTTTTGCGACAGTTTCGTTCATGTAAAGTAGTTTAAGTAGATCTCTTTGTAGGCCAACCACTTTAGCCGGATCATACCGGAGACGCCGCAATTCATTGCTTTATAGAGTCATCATCGTACACGCCGGTGTCGTTGTCTTCTAATTATAATAAACTCAAAAAACACTGTTCGGTCTCGGTGAAAATCATTTATTCTAACTAAGCTTAGCTGCGTAGTGACTATAGTGAGAATGGTACGTTCTATAAATTTGCACACACAAACGCTGTTAGTTCACTTTTATGTGTACATTTGATTCCTTAACTCGTCAGAATTAGCACTTGTTTGATTGCCTCATGGCACCAAAGTGCAACTAGATGCTGAGCTAATGCTGTTGAACTGCATTTTATGACTACGATTGAACTAAATGCAAAAAATTGTCGAGAATAGTCGCATGGTTATTAAAATTTGAAAGCACATTTATCGCGCTACGCACCTTACTCTTAGTAAGGGTTTCATAGTAAAGAATAAACAGAACAAACAGATGGATATTAAAAAGATGAAATTTGAATACAGTGATTCACTTCCCTTTGGAACGAAAACGAGAGCAAACGCTTTATTGTCGTTCGTGATGCAAAACAATTTCAATAAACTATTGTCTTTGTTGTGATCATGACTGAATTTAACTGCGGTCAATATCCGAAAAATTGATATTATGTATTTCAAAATTAATCAAACTTGATCTTAAGTGTGCAAACAAATTATACGGATGTTATTAATTTGTGGAAAGGGTTTCGGTGAACTCAAATGAACCCAAATTCACTCAAATGAACTCAAATTCAATTGAACTCAAATTTCACAATTTTTAATCGATATAAATAAAGGATCACAACAATAGAATATTACAATACCGACTTAGGGCTTAAAATTGTGAACTAAATGTAATTGTTGTTCAGGTAGCAAAGAGTTCAGTAAATTACAGATTGATATACCATTAGTCAGCCTGACTATTTTTGCGAGAATTATTTTTATTTAGCCAAACGTTATATTCAACAAATGTTCCCCATACGCCCTAGTGTCTAATTAACAATTTGGTATTTTACAATGTGTCAGGTTGTTCGTGTGCGATACTTTGGGATGTGATTCTTGTCACTTTCTAAGAAAACTTGTTGTAAAATTGTACAATCTGATTTGGAACTTTGACATCACTATTTGAAGATTTATAAAAAGGCTATAGCTTTGGTGTGCCCTGATTCATGTTAAGATCAATTTCTTTGTAAGGAACTCATGTTAGGGACCTCATTTTGGAATTTGTTTTTAGTAGAAATATTAACCCTTAAAACATTCTCTTAATTGACGGGATATGTTTTTCAGGGTTGCAAGATAATCAGTTTTAAATACTTACTTACTTATGGTGGCGCTACAGTCCAGATCGGACCAGGGTGAGCTCACCTAACAAACTTCTCCAGCCAGCTCGGTCCCTGGCTAGCTCCAGTTTCGCACGCCAAGTTGGTTCACGTCCGCCTACCACCTGTGTGCTAGACCGGAGTCGCGGTCTTCCTCTTCTGCGACGTCCTTCGGGGTTGGATTCGAAGACTCTACTAGCCGAAGCATTATTTTCCATTCGCTCAACATGACCCAACCATCTAAGTCGTTCGACCTTTACTTTTCTGGCTAGGTCAGTGTCGCTGTACAGCTCGTACAGTTCTTGGTTGAATCTTCGTCTCCATTCTCCATTAATGCAGACAGGACCAAAAATCACTCGAAGAATTTTTCTCTCAAAGCAGCCCAAAGCATTTTCATAAGATGTTGTCATAGTCCATGCCTCTGCACCATACATGAGGACCGGGATGATGAGAGTTTTGTAGAGTGTCACTATAGTTGCTCGGGAGAGGACTTTACTACTCAATTGCCTTCTAAGTTCAAAGAAGCAGCGATTGGCAAGAGTGATTCTTCGTTTGATTTCAGCGCTGGTGTTGTTGTCTGAGTTGATAGCGAATCCGAGGTAGACAAATCCTTAACTACCTCGAAGTTAAATCTGTCTATGTTGACGTTTGCTCCAAGACGTCGATGTTGGTAGTCCTTTCTTGTCGACAGACCAAGTTAATCTTGGTCTTGCCCTCGTTAACTGCTAGACCCATCTTCCTGGCCTCCGTCTCAAGGCTCACAAACGCTCCACTGACATCACGCTGTGTTCTTCCAATTATGTCAATGTCGTCTGCGTATCCTTGTAGCTGGACAGACTTTTGAAAGATTGTGCCTCTGGTGTTGACATTGGAGCTTTGCACAATCTTTTCAGGAATGATGTTGAAGAAATCGCATGACAACGCATCGCCTTGTCTAAAACCTTTTTTGACATCAAAAGCGTCCGTTAGGTTTTTTCCTGCCCTAGCAAGATTTTGACTTTGAGGTCAATTTTTGTCAAAAGTTCAAACAAATCTTAAAAAGGCAGTGAATTTATTGAAATGCAATTTACATCTTGTCTCTTATGTTGGTTGGTATCGTCCCAAATTCAAAAATTTAGATTGTTTACGTAGAAATAGCCTTCTCTCTTTTCTGTGAAAATGATGATCAGTGTTGCCGACAGAGCACATTTAGCAAAAACACGTCGCTGTCTGCAATTATTCACATTCAAGTCCTAGCTCAGTTAAATTTTGAACGAGGTGCAGGCTTAAAACCTCAAATTCGCATCTGTAAAACAGACTGTCTTGAAATCCTCGTAAAATAGGATGAAGATCTTGCATTTCATTGACGAATGTTTGTTGGTTGATTGAGCCTTACACACAACTCAGTAGAAATATTATGGCGGACAATATAATGTCCAAAATGGAGGAATATTGCCCAAACAGGAGACTTATTTTGGTGATATCCTTACTTACTTACTTAAGGTAGCGCTACAGTCCGTTGTGGACTTGGGCCTGAATCAACAGTCTCCGCCAGCAAGCTCGCTCCTTAGCTAGCTGTCTCCAGTTTTGCACTCCAAGTTGATTGAGGTGCTCTTCCACTTGAGTGCACAACCTGAGTCGCGGCCTTCCTCTTCTTCTACGTCCCTCGGGAACAGTGTCGAAGGCTTTCCAGACCGAAGCATTGGTGTCCATCCGCTCTAAATGACCGAGCCATCTGAGTATCTGCACCTTGACTCTTCTGGCTAGGTCCATGTCGCTGTACAATCCATAAAGTTTGCTGTTATATCTTCTTCACCATCCCGCTTCAATGCACACGGGGCCAAAGATGACCCGAAGAACTTTCCTCTCTCGAAACAGCCAAAGGCACTTTCATCCGATTTTGTCATGGTCCATGCTTCTGCACCATACAGCAGGACTGCGATGATGAGTGTGTTGTACAATTTCACCTTAGTTGCTCGAGAGTCGAGAGAGGGCTTTTCCAGTCAATTGCTTTCTTAGCCCAAAGAAACAGCGATTGGCAAGAGTTATTCTTCGTCTGATCTCGGCGCTGGTGTTATTGCCCGTGTTTATAGCGGAGCCTAGGTAGACAAACTCCTCTACTACCTCGAAGTCGTATGCGTCTATTGTGACGTTCTGTCCGAGCCGTCGGTGTTGGGTGTCTTTCCTCGAAGACGCTAAACCCATTTTTGCCGCTTCTCAATTCTCACAAGGACGCCATTGACATCACGCTGTGTATCAATATCATCGGCGTACGCGAGAAGTTGAACAGAATTTTGGAAGATAGTGCCTCCTGTGTTGACGTTGGAGTTCTGCACTATCTTCTCAAGAACGATGTTAAGGAAATCGCACGACAGTGCATCGCCTTGTCTGAATCCTTTTTTGACGTCGATGAAAAGGTGGTGGGTATCGAATTGGTGTTCATAGGTCTCTTCCAGGATCTGCTGCAACGAGAAAATTTGGTCGATGGGTGACTTACCTGGCCTGAAGCCACATTGATAAGGACCGATCAGATTGTTGACGAAAAGCTTCAGACGTTCACATATTACGGCAGAGGATCTTGTAAGCCATGTTTAGTAGACTGATTCCTCTGTAGTTGGCGCAGTTTAGAGGATCTCCCTTTTTCAGGATCGGGCAAACAATGCTGAGGTTCCATTCATAGGACATGCATTCCTCTGACCATATCTTACAGATGATTTGTTGCATACTCCTATCTAGCTCGTGCGTCGTCTGATGCTTTGAACAATTCAGATGCTAGTCCATCTGCATCTGATATGCAAAGAAAGAATTTACATCTTAAGATTTCACGATGGCAGCAGAATTGTAAAAAGTGGTCCCGGAACTTCATCCTTCATCTTAATTAGCGATTTAAGATAATTTACGTGCCTTGAATGTTTTTATTTCACTGGCAATGCCTCTTTGGTTTTTATAGACCGCGTAAAGTGTATCATTAAAATATTGTTTGCCGTTTTATTAAATGATTAGTAGCATTGCTTCAGGCTATATTTCCCTGAACTTTTTCACAGGGTTCCATTTACTGACTGCAATCTTAATGTATTTGTTAAGAATTTTGAACCTCTCAATGGCACAATAAATTCCTTTCGGGATGTTGGAATCTGAATTCCTACAAGTCCTTCCTACAAGAGAAGTATCTTTTCTGATTGTGTGAAAATGTTATCACTGATTCTTTTCGCTTGCATGAGCTTACACCTGAAAATGCGAATTTACTGTGGCGTAGGAAATGTGTTTCTTTCCTGCCACTGAAACTTCCCGCAAAATATGAGAGACAGACAGTTTGGTCAAAAGAAACACACCGTCAATGTAGATAAAACAGGAAAAAAATGACAATCTCGGTCAAATAGCCGTTAATAATATTTCTAATTGCCCGACTCCTAGTACTGTTTATTTTGTTCTTCATTTATCCAGAGTGATATTAAAAACACAAACAGTAAGGAGCTGACCCAAGTACTTAATTCAATAAAATTTATCTAATCTCATTGCAAAACGTCTAGGTTTCTCCTGAGTAATGTGAGAGAACACCACTTAACTAAATCCCAGTTGTGATCCAACAGACTATTCCTCTTAAATAATGATAGCAATTGTAAAATGTCGCAAATCAACACATCCAATTTTCCATCCTCAAGAACCACGAACTGTAGAAATATTTACGAACTACGGATCCAATTTCGAATAAATTACAATAAATCGATTTGATTCCTCTGGCCAATGTCGTCGTGTCGATCAGTTTGATCAGTGATCGATTGTTAAAGCTGATCTCTTTTTGTTTTCTGCTGCCAGTGCAGTTGTTATCGACAAAAAATTCACTTTTAGAAAGTAGGTACACACGACTTCGACCATTGAGCATTGAATATTTTAGAAACAAAAAACTCATAATTTTTTTGGCAAAGCGAGTAGTTTTTCGTGTGGCTAATTTTGTTTTGCTGTCGGCATTGTTCGACAACACTAGTTCAAGATTAATATAACTGTTGATAGTGGGATGGAAACCGTAAATTAAATTCATCTTGGGTCAACGTGATGTATCTTAGATTTAACAAAATAACGTTGCTATTCAAAAAAAGCTCTTTTATTCAAGTTAAACGAACGAACGAACAAAATAATAATCCGGACAAATTTATTTCAATTTGTGGCTTTTGTGTTGACTTAAAGTATGTATTCTGTTAATTAAAGACTATCGAGAGGGTATTCTTAATTTAATTCAAAGTTGAATTTGCTCTGCTCTTAAAAAAAGATCTCCCATTTTTTGCTAGGTCACCCTCTACAAACAAACAAATCAAAGAAATATACAAACATTAAGATATGTGCCTATCTTTTATCTTGAATTTGGTTTTGAAAAACATAAATTTCAAGTAAGAAACAATATCTCATAAATTTATAATCAATCGATGCATAATTAATCAAGAAGATTACAAAGAAAGCTCAAGTCAACTGCCTTTTTATCGCCCCAGCTATTTTGGACTCGAACAAGATCAGTGACCCTTAATGGAATGGACACAAAACTTTGTTTACATGAAATTATTCAAATCGAATCTGTTGAATTTTGAAGTGACAATATCAAATCGTTAATTTGATAAGATCTGGCGTATGAGGTTACGGAAGTCGTATAAAACCATTGCAGCATTTTTAAGATCAGTTTGGGTTTAACTTTTTAATTGCCACAATATTTTTGGTTTTAATTGGAACACATTCAAGTTTCGGTTGACTTGATTTTTTTTTTCGTTTTGCGTGAAAGTGAACGAACAGAATGCGGGGACAATCATTAAAATTACACTTCATCCACTTTTTCATTAACAACCAAAAAAAAAAGGAAAGTTTGTTGCAATGAGAGTTTTTGTTTTGTATAGTTTGTGGTTTTGTGTTTTAATTTTTCTTTTTGTCATACAATTGCATCATTAATTGACAAGAGGAGGCAGAGTTTTGTCAGTTAACTTACGGATGCGGTCAGATCTTTGGGAAATTTATTTTAATTTTTTGAAAAGTTCCAATTGAAATTATTATTTAAGCATTGTCTTTGTTGAAGATATTTTGTTTTTAATTGATACTTCGGTTGGAAGGTGGAGAAATTAAAACTAATAAGGGGAACTCTGGGCCAATGAAGAATTCAAGTTTAATTTTAAATGTGGGAGTACTGCTTGTTTAAAAGAAAAGATTCAAGTTAAATAAGGGAAAGTTGAAACGGTTGTCCTCCACCAGGTTTCAAGGCCATTGAAAAGTCAATAAGCTCGAGTCTAATGTGTGTTTAAAATAGGCATTTGATTAAAATTGACACTTACTTATTTTCTTAAGGTGGCGCTACAGTCCGTTGTGGACTTGGACCTCAATCAACAGTCTCCGCCAGCCAGCTCGGTACCTAGCTAGCTGTCTCCAGTTTTGCACTCCAAGTTGAGTGAGTTCCTCTTCCACTTGAGTGCGCCACCTGAGTCGCGGTCTTCCTCTCCTCCTTCGTCCATCCACTCTAAATGACCGAGCCATCTGAGTCTCTGGACCTTGACCCTTCTGGCTAGGTCCACGTCATTGTACAACCTGTAAAGTTCGCTGTTGTATCTTCTTCGCCATTCCCCCTCAATGCACACGGGGCCAAAGATGACCCGAAGAACTTTCCTCTCAAAACAGCCTAAGCCACTTTCACCCGATTTTGGCAAGGTCCATGCTTCTGCAACATACAGCAGGACTGGGATGATGAAGGTATTGTACCTTAGTTGCTCGAGAAAGGGCTTTTCCACTCTATTGCTTTCTTAGCCCAAAGAAACAGCGATTAGTAAGAGTTATTCTTCGTCTGATCTCGGCGCTGGTGTTATTGCCCGTGTTTATAGCGGAGCCTAGGTAGACAAACTCCTCTACTACCTCGAAGTTGTATGCGTCTATTGTGACGTTCTGTCCGATCCGTCGGTGTTGGGTGTCCTTCCTCGAAGACAGCATATACTTCGTTTTTCCTTCATTTACCATTAAACCCATTTTTGCCGCTTCTGTCTCAATTCTCACATAGGCGCCATTGACATCACGCTGTGTTCTTCCCATTATATCAATATAATCGACGTACGCGAGAAGTTGAACAGAATTTTGGAAGATAGTGCCTCTTGTGTTGACGTTGGAGTTTTGCACTATCTTCTCAAGAACGATGTTAAAGAAATCGCATGACAGTGCATCGCCTTGTCTGAATCCTTTTTTGACGTCGAAAGATTCCGTAAGCTGGTTGCCAACCTTGATGGAGCAGCGTGAGTTCTCCGTCGTCATTTTGCACAAGCGAACAAGCTTGTCAGGAATGTGAAAACTAGACATAGCTTTAAACAGTTCGTCTCTGTAGATGCTGTCATACGCGACCTTAAAATCGATAAAAAGGTGGTGGGTATCGATTTGGAGTTCATATAGGTCTTTTCCAAGATCTACCCAACGTGACAATTTGGTCAATGGTTGACTTTCCTGGCCTGAAGCCACATTGATAAGAACCAATCAGATTGTTGACGACAGGCTTCAGACGTTCACATATTACGGCAGAGAGGTTTGTTAGCGATGTTAAGTAGGCCGATTCCTCTGTAGTTGGCGCAGTTTAGAGGATCTCCCTTCTGTATTCCTTTGACCATATCTTACAGATGATTTGGTGCATGCTCCTATCTAGCTCGTCGCCTTCTGCTTTGAACAGCTCAGCAGCAGGACCATCTGCTCCAGCAGTTCAGGTCTTTTATATATCGATTGAGGCAGAACGAAGTCTACCCGCGGGTGAGCTAGTTATACATAGAAAACAACAAGGAGCTGAGATTGGATTTCATGTTACCAGTTAATGAACGGAACAAAAATCAAACTTTTTTTCTGATTTTTGCAATTAACGGCGGTTACTTGAAAGCGATAAAGCTAGAAGCGATAATCTGGTCCACCTAAAACGTACCTTAAGTCTTTTTTACCGCCATATTAATAAAAACACGCCTATTCCACTCTTATTCCACAGGTTAAATACGCCATAGGAAAAGAGTTAACCCATTCCATAGGTTAGAATTTCTCTTTAATAATAAAGAGCTGAACAGAATGCATCGCCAGTCGCCCGGCGACTAATCTGACAGCTGTCAAAAATGAGAAATTTGTATGGCAGTCGCCCATTAGCAACACAATGCGTCGTTCGTCGCCGAACTAGTCGCCAAAAGTTGAACTTTTTTCTGTTGTCTTTGCTACTTTTTGTGTTCTAAATTGTTCTGATATTTCTCATGAAGCTGTACTGTGCTGTGCTGTGCTGTACTGTGCTGTCATTTCAATAATTTACTTTTTTGGTTATAAAGTCATTACACAAGTTCGCATTAGTAAGGCTGTGTGCGAATTGGATGAATTGTGGATAAAAATGGATGAATTTTGAACCATTACCGTCATATTTTAACCTGCTCCACAGCTAGTCTAATTTTTAACACATTTTATTCAATGCGAAGTGTCAAAATTTAACCAAACGTCAACCTCCACGGGGTAAGCCTTGACGTGGCGGAGCGGCTTACGGTAACTACTACTATGAAGCTTAGAGCTATGCGATCGCGAAACTTGATTTCGCAGAAGGGCCTCCCATGGTCGACAGGTCGAAGCGGAGTAGGCTGTTACTACCAATTACCCCACAACGAAGGAGTGTTCCCACCAAGGCACTCCCACCGAGGGACGGCAGCGAATGAATTTCTTCTTTGGAATCAACGGTGGCGTCTCCAGTTCCAGTTAGGCCGAACTACTTGGTGAACACCTTTACGGGCTACTT
>CAKKXW010000003.1:57736323-57753978 GCA_920937365.1 Sphaerophoria rueppellii
CGTCAATCCTTGGTTCAGAAACAGATCTAAAGTAATGAGTAATCTTATGTGTTCTTGGGTATTGCTTAAAGTATATCTCTTATTTTAACACTACCTTTTGCAATTTAAGTAATCATAAATATTTAGTTTTAGCATGCAGGAGCAAGTTCGTACGACCCAGTCGTGCACATTTTTTTCTTTTGAAGAGTAGTATTTTTATAATTAAAAAACTTTTATTTCTTTTGTTCCGGTTCTGATTCTTGTACAGTAGCAACAGTTTTTCCGTGTTGCCTTGGCTCTTGTGAATTGTAAGGATCGGGATCGGGAATTGTTCCCTGTGCACGTATTCCGGGGTATTTCGATCTCTAATAATTTGGTTGGGTTCTTGTGTATTCTAATGAGTAATGAAATCTAGACAAAGACTTGGTTCCTAACTGCTATTTCTTTTTTATTATAGTTGATAAAGCGGCGTATTTCAAGTAAACTTATGTTTGGGCGAGCCTGAAACAAACAGTAAAAATATATTATAATATAAATATTTCCAGTACAGACGAAATTCTAATCGGCTAAGTCATACAACATTAACTATAATAAAAAAGAAATCGCAGTAAGGAACCAAGTCTTGGCACGACTTTGTCAAGATGTCATTACTTATTTGAGAAAAACAAGCAGCTTCATCGAGACTTGGCTTGTTTTTTACAAATGTTTTTGGTGGGATTTTTGTTTACAGGAAATAGTTTTATTGCAAACTTATTTTTCCATAAAAAGTTGTTTTTCCATTTCCGGTTGCAATATTTTACTACAAAGCTAACTGTGTATTGTTAAAAATGGAACGAATCGGATCCAAAGATTTTTGTTTCAATTTTGTACAATTCCAATGAAAGAATTCTATCAGGAAAAATTTTCTTGCTGAATGACAACCAAAAAAAAAAAAATACTAATGACGTATTCCAACTATTAAAAACAATGATTGCTATAGCTGTCCACTAATAATGTTTAAACATGTAGTTCCCGTGGCGTAGTGGTATGTGCGTTGGCTGCTTACTAAAATTCATCATTCATCTTTCACGAGTAAAAAAATTAATTGAATTGTAGGTCCTCTCAATTCTTCACACGCACTCCAGAGAATTTTTGATGAGCCTTAAGCCTTGGCTCTTCAAGAGCTGTCGACGGTCGCGACAATCTATTTATGACATTTGTCTTGGTGTTTCATTATTTGAAATCGGCTTTATTTTATAACCCATTTCTCTTACGAGAAGCCCACACTAATTCTTTGTGGACTTAAAAATACTATCTTGATTTTTATCCTGTTATGCTAAGCCCCTTTTAGACGTTTATTTCAGTCTCAGTTTCAGTTGAGCAATCGGTTAAGCTTTCAGTTAAACTAATGTGTAAATACATTTCAGTTGAGTTTTCATTATGCAACCCTTATTTAAGCAATCATTTCTGGTGAGTGAAGATTTAAAGTTCGTGCGGAAAATGACAAGAAGAACGGACATTATGGTTGAATTTTTGAAAATTTATCGCGCATGTCCATGTTTATTGAAAAAATTACACTTTTTACCACAATTTGGTTAAAACGTAAAAGTGAAGAAGCATATGTTATGTTGCTTTGAAAATTGAAAGAGGAAAATTCAGAAGCGACGGAGGCAAAGGTCAGGGGAAAGATTAATAGCATTCGTTTAAGAAAAGTCGAATGCTTAAGTAAAAACGGAATAGGGATGAATGAAGTGTACGCCTTTAAGACTTAGTGACGATAGTGCAGTTACAAATTGTAACGGAACCCGTGTCCGTCCCTTTCAATCTTTCGCTACTTTTCACGCTCTTGGGTCTACATGACCTTAAAAGGGATCCAGGTTGCAAACTTAAGGTGTCCAGGCTACAACTACGCGGCATGCTTGTACTTTGTCTAAGGCTTGCTCGACGGACATGCCATAGTTAACATAAAAAGAGGTCTCGAAAAATTCCTGGTACCCGAAGATGAGGAGGGCAAGGTCACTAAAGGGAGGGAGGAGTATCTATACCGTTAATAAAAAAAAATCCGTCCTCATCCCCAAACAATATTCAGCATGACCTTTATTTAAAATTTTATTTACTCATACTCATAAGAGCAAACAAAAAATTGTTAATAAGTATTTACAGATAATTAAAAAAAGTATTAAATAGTAGTAAATAATTAACAATACTTAAATTAAATTTATACATAAAAAAAAATAAAAATACTACCTTTCATAATCCAGGTGCACCAGGAAACACAAAAAAAAAAAAAAAACAAAAATTAATGGTAAAAAAATAATTTTAGCAAAAGTTGAAAAAAAAAATTTAAGTCCGCACACAAACAAAAGCAACACTGATATATTATGTTTTTTCTCTACTCTCTTAGTACTTCTTCATTCTTCTCTCTACTTGGATTTATTTAATTTTCTCTTCTTGCATTTATTTTTTTATTTATTATACACTTTTGCAATTTCCTTGTTTGGTTTTATTTATTTATTTTTTTTATTATTTAAATTCCGTTTATTTATTGTCTTTTAAAATATACATATGTTATACAGGTAGGTACACTTTTTTTTTCTGTCCGATGCACAATTTATTTTTTGTTGTCGTATTTAGCTTATAAAATTCCATTGGTACAATTAAACTTTAAAAATA
This sequence comes from Sphaerophoria rueppellii, assembly GCA_920937365.1. NCBI lineage: Eukaryota > Metazoa > Arthropoda > Insecta > Diptera > Syrphidae > Sphaerophoria > Sphaerophoria rueppellii. The sequence goes on from CAKKXW010000003.1 coordinate 57,738,955, forward strand.
TTTAAAATTCACAATAAACAAACTATTCTCTTCAAGGTTTCTTTTTTGATTTTTTTTGATTTTTGAATTTTCAAAATTTTGATTTTTATGTGTGTGTGAGTAGTGTATGTATGAAAATGTTAGTGTGGTAAGTATGGGTGTGTGTTCTATGGGTATTGTTATGTGGTATGTATTGTTATGCACTGTACGTTGAGTTTTGTTTTGCTTTGTTTTATTTTTTTTTTTTTCAGATCCTCACAAAATTTAAGACTTTGAAAAGTACTTCCGGTTGCAAAGAATCGGATAGTTGCACTTAGTCTTTCGTGAGGTAAAATGGCTTCTCTCATATTTGTGTCCTGTTTTTTATAATTGGAGTTCCAAATAAACTCTTTCACATATGTCTAAGAAGATAAACCAATCACTATGTTCAAACCTCAATTCCCAAATTAAATTAACGTGTGATAGGGTTCGTCCTTTAAGGAACCAATCTTTGCTCGATTGCTTTCTTCTCTTTCTCTAGCGACAAAACTAGAGATATTGCAATAAGGTTGTCATCATCCATTGCGGAAGTTTTTTTTTTGTTCCGAATTTCGACTGCTGACAAGTGACAAGTAAAATGAAAGCTGAACTGAGCACCGAACTGACGTCTAAATACACAAACTTTTTAAATTTATGGCCTTTTCAAAAATAGAAAAGGAGTGCTTACCCATCACTCCCTCAGGGAGTGAAATCGTCACTCCCTACTTTTTCTTGGAGTGAAGGAGTGATCAACAATACATGAAACTAAACGTCAAAACACTCCCTTTCAAAAAATGAATTCCAAAATTCGTTGACAGGGAGTACACTACCAAAAGTAATTTTGGAAAAGGATATAAGTGAAAGCTTAACTGAAAGCTTAACTGAATTCTCAACTGAAACTGAGAACTGAACTGATCGTCTAAAAAGGGCTCTAGAACACAAACAAATTCTAATTTACCATAATTTGCATTTCTTGATTGTTATATCTTGATTTCATTCGACCATTTTATTTTCCTATAATTGCCTTGAGCTTTTCTTATCCTGCGGGCTGCGGCTTGGGTACAGCATTATGGATATGGCATTTCGAAATATTTGAAATCTTGAAAATAATCCGCACAATTTGTTTCAATGCTTTGTTTCTCCATTGTCAATATACCAGTGTTCGTTGGGATTTTTTAAGGAAACATAATAGCTTTGTTCAGCGAGAAAAAAAACAGCACAGTACAGCACAGCACAGCACAGTACAGCACAGCTTCATGAGAAATGTCAGAACAGTTTGGAACAGTTTAGAACACAAAATGTGTTCTACCTAAAAAGATGGAACAGAAAATCTTGTCCAAAACTGTTCCAAACTGTTCTAGACAGACTCAATGAACACCAAATTAGAACAGTTTGGAACAGCCAATGTGTCAATGAACACCAAAAAGCTGTACTTTTCTGTTCCAAACTGTTCCAAAGTGTGCAGAACAGTGTCGCTGAACATACCTAATATATGTGTGATATCTTCACTTAAGGTACCTATACGTTTTGTTGGGATTTATCTTTATTTGGAAATCGATCAGCTATACACTTTCTGCCCCTTCTTTTAATCATGTTTCCATCTTTCCTTTAATGTTTCCAACTTTCCTTGAATATCCTTCTGGCATCTTTTCTCTCCTTTGGCAACCAGAGCCTTTTGAGAATCTATTTCTTGTTTTCCATATTTTTGAAAATTTCGCGCACAATGATATAGGTAATGAACCTAATGTAATGACCTGAAATTCGTTAGTTCAAATACATTAAACACAACTATTCGGTTGACAAAATTGAAATGAAATTTATTAATTATTTTTCAATGATTACTTTGACTACTCAATGATGTTATGACTTATGAATAGTTCTTAAATTAATACGATACAGTGTATTTTCTACGGACAAATTCACCACATCCCTCCTATATTTTTAAGTTTAAGCTTTAACCCTTAATTTTTTGGTTCGGTAGTTTCTTCAACACCGTCGTTACTTTCTTTGAGTGTAGAATCGGGAATTTCACCATTATTAGCGATTTCAATTTCCGTTGAACCAGGACTGGTACTTTTTTATGTGGACTCAGATTTTGCCTTTATCTCCTTTTACCACAACTTCATCTCTTTTTGATTCAATTACCGTCAATTCAGTTTAATCGAGGGTTATTGTCAATTTGTTTTGAGGAATGATGTTAAGAAGCAAGACCTTATCGACTTTCATTTGCATCACGATAATATATTATATATTATAATATTTTCAATTAAATTTGAAGGATTGTAACCTATAAGAACCCATATCTAGACTCTAGCAGAACGTTTGGACGTAGGTTTGTAAATAGCTTGTAAAGGTTTGGAATCTGTCACAAGTTTAAACTCTATTTCTGCATGGTTCCTACTAGTAAAAACGTTATTTTCCTCAGAGCAACGCCAAACTCCTTTCTTTTTTCCACAGCAGACAGGCTTTCAATGGCAAAGGATATTTCTTCAGGACATCGATCATGAGATTCTTATAGAACTGCTCTTAACGCAAAAGGTGGTGTAACCAAACGTCTTCGTTTCTTGGGGCTGTAATAAGCTGGAGTCAGTAGTTTCTGTGGAGAATAACGTTCATGTCTTTAAAAATCGTCAGTCATATGACTCCAGTTCTTTGGCCAGTTTGTCGGTCCCGAAGTTTTAAAAGATAGCCAATCGATTAGCTTCAGCTAGAATCGAAAAACTGGCGCTCATAAAATGTGAAAGAAACTCAATCATATCATTTCATTTCATCAGACATTGAAATCATCCGCAGCACATGCTTGAGGCCTTCACGGCAAATGAAGAAAATTTGTAAAATTTTATACCGATGTGAATGAGGATAAAACAACTTAAGTTCTTTTGACAAACTATATCCATCCAAAAAAGTAAAAAAGCAACAGCTATATTATGACTCCAGCTTGTAGTCAATTTTTTGAACACCCTCCCCTCCACTACGGCCATGGCAGGAAAAACAATGGTGTGTCATTAGTTTATACCCGCACCTTACGCTGATGGCTGATGATAATTTCCTCATCCTCAGAAACAGAATGGGGTTCTTTGCCCTACCTTCAATCAACCTTCTTTAGCTTGTACTTGTATATAGGTATTCATAGTTACGAAAAGGAAACCAAATTTCCAAAATAAAATATGGAATATATTTCAAAAAACCCTCGCTACTCTGATGATTCTTCACTAATCTTCCCTTGTCAAACACGTGCCCTAATTGTTAAATGTAATTTAGAAAGGGAACCAATATTTCGTGACAAAAGACAGCATTGGGAGTCAAATATTGGTATTTTCAATGGAATTGCTTCATTTCCGTTGTGCTGGATCATTTTAATTTACATTTTCAAGCATTCAAGGGGAATTCACAAATCACTTTTCTGTTTTATTTGTTCGTTAAAGCCCCGAATATCGACCGAATGGAGTTGGCCAATGGATGAGGCATATTGCAATCAATGGATTGTGTATTGTGTACCTTCCCACAATGCTTCCTGTCAATTGCGATTGAGAGTGAGAAACAATCACATCGGTCAGTTGGTCGGCATATTGGTTGATTTTTGGTCCTGTGGTGATTGCAAATCCCATTGAAACTGTTCCACTTATTTGGGATATTGAATGGCCATCGGTTGCTTAGAGTTGGCTGGCACAGAATTTGGTTAGTTTTTTCCAATTCCCAGTTGTTGATTTGAAATCTATTTGAACGTTTGGTCGTTCATCAATGGTTGTTTAGTTTTTGATGTTGAACTTGTGTGTCTGACGGGCTTTCACTCTATAGTCACAACTTACAAAGGGTTCGAAGTATAGTTTTGACGATGATGATGACATTTAATGGCTGTTAGACTGCATAATATTGTTCAAATATTTTTAGATTTTTCATAATTTTTCCGTTATTTAATAAATTATTATTTTTCCCAAACAAAACTGGTACGACAGGTAGTCATATCGGACCATTTGAGCGAACATCCATTTGAGTGTTTTTACTAGGTTTGATTCAAGTACGGTAGATTTAATATAAATGTATACAGATTCAGAGAACATTTGAGCCATTTAAGCCTTACGGACGTCATAGTTTTTTGTGACTAAATGGAAACTGAAAAGGAAGTAAATAAACTTCATTCATCGCAAGTATAAACAATGCGACAAATATCAAGGAATGCAGTATTGTTTTGCATAGAATTTGATTTTCGTCAACAAGGAATTCCGTTGTTTAAACTCAAACATTGGTGATTAAAACGTTGTGTTTACTTTAAAAATGTGACAATACATTCAACCTTTGTAGTCTGTTTTAAGAACAATTATTTTGAACAATATGCGAGAACTGGGAGATGAAAAAAATTCACTGACCTCAAGCGCCGTGGGTTGGTATTAATTTAAATCTTTCGAAGCAAGCATGGACAGTAAATGTTTCCGGTTAACAGCTGATGTATAAAAACGATGTCAGCATTGTTGCGGCGAGTAAATAAGGGATACATGTTCCACAGAAGAAGGCGTGATTCATAGGGTGGTAAATTAAAGGGATCTTCCCAGCCAGAACCAAGGTCATCACGAAGGGCAAAACGAGAAAATCTACGCTGGGCAGCTTCGATCCTTTGTAAATGAACTTGATAGTCAGGACACCAAACTTGGTATGCGTATTCAAGTACAGGTTTAATGAACATTATAAAAAGGGATTTAGTGACATAGGGATCACAGAAATCCTTAGACCAGCATTTAATAATTCCTTACACTTACGAAAAAAACGTTATAGATTAACACTTATTATTATTTAGTTCAAGGTCATCCATTTGGCGCCAAGTACTAACGTTATTAATTTCAGTTTGGAGTAGGTCAACGTCCACGGAACAACATATTTCAGCATTGGAACTAATTTTTTCAACGTCATTGGTGTTTAATATAAAAAGAAGAGGTCCGAGGTGCCTACCTTGGGGAACACAAGATGTTGCATTTATTTCTTATTTACTGGTGATTATATATGTAAGATTGTATCCATGAGACAATAAGAGGTGTAAAGCGAAGTTTATCAAGTTTCAACAGAATAAGCTTATGGGAGATTTTGTCAAAAGCCTTACCAAAATCTGTGGCTATTGAAACGACCTCTTTTCAACTTTCTAGAGCCCCATTTTGTGAGCAGGAATAATAAAAGCTTATTTATAAACCTTAGGATATATACCTGTTGAAATTGACAGTTCATATAAGGCTGTTTGGAATACTACTAAGCTATCAACACACTTCCTTAGCACAATTGGAGGAAGAGCATCAGGACCAGAAAAGTAATCGTCTTTGAGTGAATTATTTGTTTGTATCACGATATAAATGTCGATATTAAATGAGCATAAAGATGTTTGATGCATGTGTTCATGTAATTAAAATAATTTTCATCGATTTCGATATTGTTGGAAGAACAAGATTGACTTAATTGCATCTGAGATATGTATATATAATGAAAAAAGGTATTCACATAGAGTATTAAAATCATTTCTACACTTCGACATAGTAAAAGAAGTGTTGACTGCATCGATTCATCGGAAACTTTTTCCATAGTTTGTTTCATTTGTTACGAAGACAACGAAGTTCATTTGTATACCAAGGAGGGGATGAAAGAAACGTTATTTTGTATAAGAATTAGATTGAGAAAAACAGCTTTGCAAGAGAGAGTAAAACGTCTGAAGTTTAAGGTCAATACATATATTATGGTCAAGCAAAAACTCAAAATTAATATCATTTATAAGTTGGTTAAATAAGTTGAAGTTAGCTTTAAGAAAGTTAAATTATGTGTTAGTTTGAAACTCTGGGCGTACGTTGGAACTAAGAAAAGCAAAAATTGTTGAAAGGGTAGGATGGTGGGCGTCCAGTTCAGTCAACAGATGCTTACTTTCAATGACAATTGTGTTTTCAGCATCAAATGTAAAAATGAGTTCACATGAGAAGACAATGAATGCAATATTGGTCAAGAGGTAATGGCTGGTTAGTTACGAAAAAATTGATTTTTAAATTGCCTATTAAGAGATGATGCGTATGAATTAAGATCATCAATTACTTTCACATATCTATCATATTTTCATAACGACTACCCTGTGTTAATTTGCCAGTACTGAAAGCAATCGAAGTGAAGTGTTTCAATTTTAAATAGACCGCACTTGTGCACAACGCAAACATAAATAGAACAAAACGTTCGTATTGCCTTAACAAGGGTGTAGTTTTCAGTATTGACATAATATTTTGCCACATGCAAGTGATATACTGTCCTAATTTGAAGAAATGTTAATGATAACTCATGGCCAAGCTCAACACCTACGTTACAACATTAACAGCTAAACCAAATTAGCGTGTAAAGTAATGCGTTTTTGTTACCTTGTATACTTTTTCAATATAGGGACTTCTTCGAATTAGTAATACCTTATAGCTACAGCTTTTCACAATCAATGTTGATGGAAGCTGGTTAGCTATCCACCATTTTATTACAACCTTCTGAAAGTCCCTTCAATGCACAACCTCACATAAATACAATTAAAGCTCTTTTCCGTAGTCATTAATAGAATTCATGGAGAGAAAAGAGAAGGTAGATAATAATGATTTCAATTTCAATTGTTTCAATATAATGTGTTCCGAAAACGTATGAAATAACCTAGTTTCTTATAATAAAGAAAGTAAATTGTTAGTTGCGCAATGAAATTTGTTTAAACTGAAAAAAAATGTCAAAACTTTAAGAAGAAATGACAGATGGCAAAAAAAAAACAGTAATTAATTTGCATTACCGCGACTCAGGTGGCGCACTCAAGTGGAAGAGGACCTCAATCAACTCGGAGTGCAAAACTGGAGACGACTAGCTAAGGATCGAGCTAGCTGGCGGAGCCTGTTGATTGAGGCCCAAGTCCACAACGGACTGTAGCGCCACCTTAAGTAAGTAATTTGCATTACCTTTTAGCCAGTACGCAAAATTACTGTCCAAGAAATCACATGGTCTTTTTATTGTTTTTACTTGTAATGACTGATAATTTCAGAGTTGATTATTGTAATATTCGTGGGCTAAGAATTAATTTTCTTGTTGCGTATATCCACACTGTTTCGAACAGGCTGTATTGGCACTGAGTGAAACCCAAATAGGTCAGAATTCCGACCCTACTGAAATTTTTATTCATGGGTATTGCTTTCGTGCCTTTATTCTTCTCCCACCATAGAATCGCCATCTACATTAGGAATGAAGTTGCTTATCAATTCTAACTACAGTATGGACGCTCTCCAACTCTTTTTTCAATTTTATATGGTTCAAGTTTTCCGTAAATAAGCACATCATTCATCATCATCATTTTCTTTATCGAAGCCCAAATTTGGACAGAGCTTCAACTTCTCGTGAATTTGACGCTCTGTCTAACTCCATCCAAAGAATTGTTTCCCTGTATCCTCACACTGAAATCGTTATTACGGGCGATTTCAATGTACACAATTCTTCGTGGCTTCTCCATTCGAACCAGACAACACCCGAAGGAATGTGTGCTGAGATCTTTGCTGAGTTTAACCACCTAACTCAGCTTGTCACCGAGCCCACTCGAATATCGGACATCAATGGCTTAGCGGAAAACACTCTTGATTTGTTTCTTACGTCTCACCCTGATAAATACACTATCAGTGTATTAACGCCTCTAGGCAGATCAGATCATAGTACTATATCTGCAAATTTCTCGTGTCAAACTAATCCAGATAGAGAAAGAGCTCCGAGAACCGTTTGGCAATACGAGAAAGCCGACTGCGACGGTTTTAGAGCCAACTCAACTGAGGAAAACCGGAACAAGTTTAAACAAGCCAGGAAGGTCTGCAATGCTCATATTCATCGGACCAAATTTTTATATGACCAAAAATTAAGGCAAAAAATACTGCAATGTCCCAAAGGCAGTTAGAATTTTTGGTCATTTGTGGAAAATATGAATAATTCTTTTTCTTCCTCGGTCCCTACGCTCGTTGACAATGACACTCCAGTTGTTAGCTCTCTCCCAAAAGCTGACCTTTTTGCTAGGCACTTCGCCGCCAACTCTTCGCTGCCAGAGATTGTCATGACTCCGCCTGGAAAACAGCATTTGTCCAGCCAATCCCAAAAAAAGGCGAATCTTCTTCTCCCTCCAATTATAGTCCGACTAGCTGACCCTGCAGACTTCGTACTGCCTCAATCGATAATCGATAAGGATAACCCTCTACCACTCTACCCAACCCACTACCTCCTTGTGCTACCCAGTACTTCTACCCATATCCGCTTCTCCGTTACGAAACTACTCTGTTACGCTACCAATTATTTCTACACGCTTACCGTTACACCATTAGCCAGAAACCCACTTCTCATTACCCGCAAGGCGCAACCAATTTTTTTTTGCTATTCAATTTTTCCATTTTCCCATTTTTTTTTTACTTTTTCTTGCTTACCAGTTCCCCATCACAAAAAACCAATGAGTTTTCCGAGTTTTTCATCAAGAACTTTCTATTTTCCCATTCTAAAACCCATTTTGAACCAAAAAATTCCAACCAAAAAAATCTAATTTCCGACGTTTGTTTGGTTTTTCCAGTTTTTCCATTCTACCATTTCCACAGAAATCATCACTGAATACAACAAATATCTGTTGGGCCATTTCGGAGTCTATAAGAGACATACAAACAAACACACATCCATTTTTATATATATAGAAGATTGCACTTACGTCCTTTCTTTCTAAGGTCATGGAAACGCTGATAAACTATCAGCTCAAGAAATATCTCGAAGACCGAAAGCTTCTTAATGACTGGCAGTACGGCTTTCGCAGCAACAGGTCCACTGGTGATTTGATGTTTTATCTCACCGAACAGTGGAACAAATCTTTACATCGTTTTGGAGAAAGTAAGATTGTTGCACTTGATATTTCAAAGGCATTTGACAAAGTCTGGCATCTTGCTTTTTTATCGAAAATGCGTGCCTTCGGTATCGACAAATCCCTTCTTCGTTGGATTAGAAACTTTCTTTCGAACCGTTCAATACAAGTTGTATTGGGCGGATTCAAGTCCGAAACCTACAATATAAATGCTCTGCCCTCTTTCTCATTTGTATTAATGATCTCCTGTCTGTTACTTCTAATCCAATAAATTGTTTCGCTGACGATAGTACAATTAGCTTCTCATATTCGTTCCCAGATTCACATCCCTCCTCTTCGGATGTAGAACTGCAACGGCAATATATAATAAGCTCATTAAACTCTGACTTAAACAGCATTGTCCAATGGAGAATTAAGAACCGTGTAGAGTTTAATGCTTCGAAAACTCAATGCTGTCTTGTATCGTTGAAGCGAGATATACCCCCTTGCCACTGTCCATGAGTGGCACTTGCATCAATGAGACCGAACATCTCGAGATTCTCGGTATGTGCATCACTGATCACCTCTTGTGGTCCGAGCACATACGCGATGTCGCCATGTCGGGTTTCTTAAGACGGTGGAAGAAATTTTTCTCCCTGCCTGATCTGGCTATTATCTATAAAACCAATATCCGTCCAAAGCTTGAGTCCGATCCCAGCTTTGGGCTGGTGCTCCAGCTACTTACTTAAGCCTCTTGGATGGAATATAAAAAAGAGCGGTAAGAATGATTGGTGATAGAGAGATCACTGACGCATTCACTCCTTTGGTCCACCGCCGTAACGTAGCGTGTCTCTCTTTGTTCTATCGCTACTTTCACGGTAATTGCTCTTGTGAAATAGCCAGTTGCATTCCTCTCCTCAAACAATTCGCCCGTAATACTCGCGCTTCTAGGAATGCCCATCAGTTTACCCTCGAGCCCAACTTTTGGACGTACTCTTAAGTATAGAGAATCATTTTTTAGCCGTACTACGCGAATGTGGAACTCTCTTCCGCACTTTGTCTTTAACAGTCATTACAATGTTCAAGAATTTAAGACCAATGTACACCGTCACCTCCTTTTCAACCCCTTCTCTTCTTAATTATGCACTCACTGTGTCTCTGGCATAAAAAGGGTATAAAAATCCCTTGAGTGGGTTCAAATTATAAAAAAAAAAACTAACTTAGAATGTCACATTGCTTGCTGTTAAAGTTTCATTTGCCCGCATTGAAGGATTGAAGGATATAAAATGGAGACAATTCTAATGCTGCACTGCATAATTTTCCGCATTAACCCTTTCCGGACTAATGAGAACGATAATAATATCATCTCATTAGCCAAATTTCAACATCCTTTTCTTTGAAAAAGAAAATTAGCTTGTTCTATCGCCCTTTTAGATGAGGTAGAAACACTGCAGTACACGTGCCGTAGTCGTTATATGCGTTGGCTCTTGAGGAAACCCTTTATAAGTCCAAGACGTAGGCATATATATATAGCAATGACTTCTATTACGTAAATATTAAAAAACGGACGGATAAGATTTAGACTCACACATAGTCAGACAGACAGGTAGTTATAGGAAATGTATAAATCCCTTTTACGAAGCTAGGTCAATACTTACTTACTTAAGGACTTGGGCCTCAACTAACAGTCTCTGCCGGCCAGCTCGGTCACTACTTGAGTGTCTCCAGTTTTGCACTACAAGTTAATTGAGTGTACATGACCAAGCCATATCAGACTCTTGACTTTGAATCTTCTGGCTAGGTCTATGTCCCATTCAGATCGCGCTGTGTTCTTCTCATGATATGATTTCATCAGAATACAAGAGAAGTTGAACAGACTTTTTGAAGATAGTGCCGCTGGTGTTATAGTCTTGCATCTTCTTAAGAACGATGTTAAATAAATCGCCTTTTCTGAATCCTTTTTTTGACGTCGAATTATTTCATAAGCTCGTTGACAACCTTGAAAAACCAGTGCGAGTTCTAAATCGTCATTTTGCAGAAGCAAACGAGCTTGGTAGGGTAGGAATGCCAAAACTAGACATAGCTTTTTACAGTTCGGCTATGTAAATGCTATGTGGGATGAGTAACCGACGAGTGACGACAACGTACAACCAACGCGGACGCCTTAACGAAATGCAAACATAGACACATACACACGCAACAAACAAACGAGGACAAACTGTACAACGATCATACGATTTAACGGGACGAACGAAAGAAAGAAAGAAAGACAGTGATCGCGTCCCCTCCAATCCTTAGTTTAACATTCATTTTGAATCATTCGATTGTGAACCTAGAAACAAACTGGTCGTCGCCGTAATTTAAGAGTGAGCATCAACTCCATGTTAAAGAATAATTTAATTGATTTTATTAAGTGAATATTGTTATTGAGCCATTTAAAATAAAGAAATAAATTGAACCCACATGCTATCACACGCAGCCTTGAAATCGATAAAAAGGTGGTGGGTGTGTGAAAATTTGGTCCATGGTTGACTTTCCTGGGGCGTTTGGGATTCTGGAGACGATGCAAGAAAGTGTTCTCGTCTTATGATCTGGCGACAATATATACAAATTTGAATTCGTCCAAAGCTTACATAATTCCCATTGACAGACTTTAGTGGGATAGTGCTTTAAGTGATTGTCGAATGATTTATGACATTGGAATACCATCGCATCGTTACTTGTGTGACTCTCTTATGCAGTTACTTTTATTCTGTATGGTAACCCTGGAAACAATTCTTTTCAGCTGATATATGCCTCCTCTAAGGAAAAAAACATAATTTCGTATTTCGATTTAGAAAAATGATCAAATTAAAGTATTTTATTTAAATCTTTTAAAATAACATTATGACAACGAACTTAACAAAGACGAAAAAGAAAGATGAAAAGCAGAAAAATAAATATCAAAATCTTTACCCATTTTACCTGCTCCACAGCTCGTAAAATTTGAATCCATATTATATGCCAAATATACGCATTTAAACGCATTCACACATGACCTCAAAACCAAATTTTTAGAATTTCGCACAGAATAACTTGCAGATGCACGGTACATATTATCATTTACAGCATTAATATAAGCACCATATATAAACCATACCTACCAGTTTCCGAAACTTAGGACACATCAATATAATTACCATAATTTTTGGGTTCGTTAAAATAACAATTCCCTCTATTGGTATTCTAAACCTAAAAGTTGTGCATGTTATTTTACCGAATTTTAATTCCATTGATTCATTCTGTTGTAAAATTCAAACTCTAACCATGCCACCAGACCAATTTATTATTTTGGGCATATCATCGCTAGGTTAAACGACATTATACGCAAATTTTCTTTAATGCTCAATCATCATCGATTTCGAAACCTTAAATCCTCACCATAGCTACCGACAAGCGTCTAACTCTTCCAATAGATAAATCAGGGTAAGGTCAAAATCGTCGACTCCTGGAAATCCCACTTAAATCGAAACACACACGTTACGACGCATTGTCGAAGGATACGACTACGACCAACATCGACCATGACACAAAAAGGGAGAAAGCTGAAAATTCCCAACTAATTATCGCACTTGTAGACGACAAATTCTCATCACGTTTAACTGTCCGTGATGTTTTCGTGGAAATCCTGTGAATGGTATTCCATTTGTTTGAAGGTCATCACCATAACTCGTAAAAACAGAAACAATTGACGGTGAGGTTTTGTGTTTTGCAGAAATGTCGAATATTATTAAGTTTATGGAGCAGAGGTTTAATGATTCGTGAGGTTAACTTCGAGGATCCAGAATTTAAATATCGAACTGATAAGTTGTCCTACCGCAATAAAATTCGTTAGAACAACACAAAAAGTTCTTAGCAGCCTCGAAGCATAAAAGCAATTTGTTCCACTTTCAAACATCAATCTATGATTGATGACACATACCAACGTGCAAAGATTGATGGAATTCCTGAGAAGAAAAAACATTTGGCTCACACCTTTACATCATTAAATATTTATTTATCTTCTATCAGCCTTGCGAAATGTTTGCACAATTCAAGACTACGTGGGAGCTTTTTGCCAAAAAATGTACATGAAGAATACGAGTTTAGTCGAATGTAGGTTGTTGTTTATGACCTGAAAAGCTCTCGAAAGATATTCTCAAATTTCCCTCAAACGATATGTTGCCATAGAATGAGAAGGTATCTTAACCCTCCTTGTAACAAAGCTGCCTCAACATAAAAAACATCCATATGGAAGCGAACATTTAAGAAGATGTTAAAATTACCCGCGGGAGATTAATGACGCAAAAATACCAAGAAGTGAAATTTAAAGTATTTTCTGCGTCCTTGAAAGGAAGACATAATCCCGTTTGTGTTCCGGATGGCAGAAAAAGTCGTTCTTTGATTTACTTTTTCTTCCGTTGGTTCAAAGCATTCCCTAGTCGTAGGTAACTTGAGTGTTTAATTATGTAACTGTTGAGTATTATCCCTTGGCAATTTAAACGAGACAACAGTATCAAGAACTTGGGAATAACATTGAGGTAATTTTAAATGGTTGTTCCTTATGCCATTTGCCTTTTATCGCTGGCGCATAAAATTTAGAACACGTATCCCTTTCCCGTGCATAAATCTCAACGGTAAAGTGAAAAACAATAACTGGGATGGGAAAAGGGATATATGATAGATACGCTACATACCCTCTTTTGGTTGGATAATAGCAGTGGGAAGACATATCATTGAATAATATATAAGTTAGGCTTTTTCAGGACATAGCAAGAAAAGGAAGTATGGTAAACGGACTAAGGATGAGAAAGCATCGTATGTGGGATAAGCTATCAACTAAAGACGCTATATTAACCGAGTTGAGTTATTATTATAATCACTTGGAATATAAATTAAGTGGTTTTGTTAATGTTCCAACGGACCTTAGATTAGATAAAGTATGTAATTTGTTTCCTATTTCTTGTTAAGTGACCTGTAGAACAACGGAAGTGCCTTGTTGGGTGGGGCTCACGAAAGATTAGCATCTGTATTTTCAATGAGAAATGCTGAGCACTTCCGATTAATGAAAAGGAATGATAATTTATCAATTGGACTGTTGCTGATTAGATTACCTTTCCTCTGACCACTGTAAATCACCAACTTCTACTCCCGATTAGATACCATCTCCTTTGGTATTGACATGCGAGCTAAACGTCATAACGAAAGCAGTAAAGAACAACAAATTGGTTAGAGTATTAAATGAAATTTCATAGAACATTACAAGCAGAAGAAGAACGCATTAAACACAGCGAAGATAAAAAAAATCTGTTTCGAAACCCTTTTCCTCTAAGAATAGTGTGATCAACTTATCTGAAACTAGCCGAAAAAACCCTGCGTTGCCGGGCTTGAGAATTTCTGCGAGAGAGCTGTAGGTAATAACGCCAGAGGGAGGTACCGTTTTGGACCAATACAAAAAATTTTTTTTACACAAAATACATGAACGTTTAAAAAAATTAAACTCGAGGAAGTTTAAAAAAAATCGTAGGAGGCGTTTTGAAGGAAATTGAAAGTTTTGGTTTTTGGCCAAAAAAAATCGTATGGTGGCTACCCTAAATATTGATCTTAAAACAAAAATAAAAAAAACTGGGATATGAGTTTTTGCTCAAACCTCTAATTTTCAAATTAAGGCTGTAGATGCCTGTAAACTTCCGGACAGACAGACAGAGGGAATCGCCGGACCAACTTTTTTCGACTTCTCTATCATCGTAATGTCATATCTCATCCTCACTTAAACTTTTTTTTTTACAAAAAATATGTCGCAAGTAAAAAAGTTGATTTTAATTTACTCACCCGCAAATTTTGTTTTTAAATTCAGGAAACTGACAGCCGACATTAATTTTTTGAAATGTCTCTCTATTTTACATTTCATTTCACTTCATTTCCAGTTCATTCTTCTAAATTATATTTAAGGCTGAACTCCTACTTAAGCTTTTGGACCAAGACAATGTTTACACTGAACATACACGATTTTCTGTGCATAAACATTTTCGCTTTATGAAAATTGGGTACATTTCGGTCTCTGTCAAAATTAGTTATAACTAACAACATTTTAGTAAGATTTCAATGTGACTTTGACAAAATCATTAAGTGGAACATAATTCTGAATTATCAGTGAGATAGTTACTGTGACCACA
>CAKKXW010000003.1:57754478-57785120 GCA_920937365.1 Sphaerophoria rueppellii
GTTCATCGTGTAATGTCATTGTCATATTTGACATACTTGTTGAGGCGATTGTTCTTCCTACATACACGAGCGCCCCCAGAAGGAAAGCAACCAAAACTAACAAAAACACACAGAAGCCGATCAAGGTGAATATTGTGTTTGAACGTTTCTGTCGATGGATTTGAGCATCGCGATAGCGGTGATGCTCGTCGGTTGATAGACTGGATCGTGGTCGAACGGGTGGGATTTTTGGTTGAATTGGCGGGTACATGATGTCGGCGGCGATATCCGATGCCGAGGACAGGGAATGGCGATTATTGTTGATGCCGTTTGGCGGTGGTTTTTTGGTGAATTTCATGCTTTGTTGGTTTGATTTTGATTTCTTTTTTATATTTTTTTATTTTCAGAGTTAAGTATCACATTTGAATTTGTTTTTAATTTTTTGGGTATAACGGTTTTAAAGTAGTTGAAGGGTTCTTTTGGCTTTAAAAGTCATGCTGGAATAATCACTGAAAATGTTTGTTTTTTTATGATCATGTAGAGTTCGAGTTATTTGCTATGAAACTTTGGTTGCCATCAATTTAGAGAAAAACATTTATTTTACCTAAGTATTCTGATTATTATTTTTTTTTATTGACAAATCAACAGTTTAACAAACCAATTGGTAACAAGTGGTCACAGTTGATTATGTTATCATTCTCAAAGGAAAAAAATCGATTTCGAATTTGGAAAAATTATCAGTATTTTATTTAAAGTTTAATTTCTTTTAAATAACAAAATAAAATGGAGAAGAACAGAGAACAAGTAACAGAACAGTTACAAATGTTACATGAAAAAAGCAATGTCAAAATTTTAACCCATTTTTGGCTGAAACACAAACATGCATGCATGCTCTGACTTCGCTTAACGTTAACGATTTCAGCCATGAAAATTCGATGCATGCTCTCAATAGGTGGTTCCCTTGGAACTTTTTTAGTACTAAAAAGTAGAAAAAGTAATATCTAAACTCAAATATTAGATGTCATTGGTTGTTTGTTTTTGGTGGTGAGTTGAATAAATGAAGATTTAATGAATTTACATTAAAAAAAAATCCATCGATAATAGAAATGTAAAAAGCTTATTAACATTTGTTTCACACCCGCAAAATTATTATTTCTGAGAAAGAGTCAAGTCCAACAACAACATCTATGTACATTCTCTCTATTTATGTTTTCGTAGGCAGATACCATAACTACTTCGACTTACTACTATGAACATGAACTCTAAGTACTCAGACGTACTAACCAGTAGATTGGGCCCGATGGAAGGCACCAAATCCGTTCCAAATCGAGTCTACGTTTCATATGTAATGTTAATTCACACGGTAACTCTTATTCATTTGCTTTGTCTGTCGGATCAACAGGTGTTAAAAAGTCAACAAACAAAATTCATTTGTTTTTGGAGGTATGATAGCGATGAAAAGAGAAATGTCATTCAAAGCCAATTCATAGCCGATGCGCATAAATAAGTAAGAGATAATATGCAGCCAAATAAACACAGAATAACGAAGCATCAACCCTTATTCTGTGGAAAGTGCTTTTAATAAAACAATTTGTTGTTAACTGACGTTTACGAATATATTTCGGAGTAAAAAAAACTTTCTCGCCACAACCGATTGCCAAAAATTTAGCACTAGCAAAGACAACAGCAAATCGGCTGTCAAGTATCAACAGTAACAAATTTCCCAAAGGGAAGTTTGGGTGAACGTCACTTTAATATCACAGCAACAAATCATTATTATTAAAGAAAACTTTTAACCCATAAGAAAAGAGTTAATCCTATGGGTTATTTAATCTGTGGGATAGGCGTGTTTTTATCAAAATGGAGGTAAAAAAGACTTAAGGTAGCTACGTTTTAGGTGGAACAGATTATCGCTTCTAGCTTTATCGCTTTCAAGTAACCGCCGTTAATTGCCAAAATCAGACAAAAAAGTTTGTTATTTGTTCCGTTCGTAAACTGGTAACATGAAATCCAAGAATTCCTCCAGGATCTATTCTCAGCTCCTTGTTTTTTCCTATGTATAACTAGCTCACCCGGCAGACTTCGTTCTGCCTCAATCGATAAACTGCTGGAGCCGATGTTCTAGCTGCTAAGCTGTACAAAGCAGCAGGCAACGAGCTAGATAGGAGCATGCACCAAATCATCTGTAAGACATGGCCAGAGGAATACATGTCCGATGAATGGGACCTCAGAATTGTTTGCCCGTTCCTGAAAAAGGGAGATCCTCTAAACTGCGCCAACTACAGAGGAATCAGTCTACTTAACATCGCCTACAAGATCCTCTCTGCCGTAATATGTGAACGTCTGCAGCCTTTCGTCAACAATCTGATTGGTCCTTAGCAATGTGGCTTCAGGCCAGGAAAGTTAACCGTCGACCAAATTTTCACGTTGCGGCAAATCCTGGAAAAGACCTATGAACTCTAAATTGATACCCACCACATTATCATCGATTTTAAGGCCGCATATGACAGCCCCTACAGAGACAAACTGTATAAAGCTATGTCTAGTTTTGGCATCTCTACCAAGCTCGTTCGCTTGCGAAAAATGACGATGGAGAACTCACGCCATCAAGGTTGGCAACTCACGCCATCAAGGTTGGCAACGAGCTTACGGAATCTTTCAATGTCAAAAAAAGATTTATACAAGTTGATGCACTGTCATGTGATTTCTGTAACATCGTTCTTGAGAAGATAGTGCAAAACTCCACCATGAACACCAGAGGCACTATCTTCCAAAAGCCTGTTCAAATTCTCGCGTACGCCGATGATATTGATATAATGGGAAGAACACAGCGTGATGTCAATGGCGCCTTTTTGAGAATTGAGACAGAAGCGGCAAAAATGGGTTTAGCGGTAAATGAGGGAAAAACGAAGTATATGCTGTGTTCGAGGAAGGACACCCAACACCGATGGCTCGGGCAGAACGTCACAATAGACACATACAACTTCGAGGTAGTAGAAGAGTTTGTCTACCTAGGTTCCGCTTTAAACACGGACAATAACACCAGTGCCGAGATCAGACGACGAATAACTCTTGCTAATCGCTATTTCTTTGGGCTTAGAAAGCAATTGAGTGGAAAAGCCCTCACTCGAGCAACTAAGCTAAAATTGTACAACACCCTCATCATCCCAGTCCTGCTGTATTGTGCAGAAGCATGGACCTTGACAAAATCGGATGAAAGTGCCTTAGGCTGTTTCGAGAGGAAAGTTCTTCGGGTTATCTTTAGCCCCGTGTGCATTGAAGGGGAATGGTGAAGAAGACAACAATATGGACCTACCCAGAAGGGTCAAGGTCCAAAGACTCAGATGGTTCGGTCATTTAGAGCGGATGGACACCAATGCTCCGGCCTGGAAAGCCTTCGACACTATTCCCGAGGGACGTAGGAGGAGAGGAAGACCACGATTCAGGTGGCGCACTCAAGTGTGGAAGAGGAACTCACTCAACTTACAGTGCAAAACTGGAAACAGCTAACTAGGTACCGACCTGGCTGGCGGAGACTGTTGATTGAGGCCCAAGTCCACAACGGACTGTAGCGCAGCCTTAGGTAAGTTAGTAAGTGTCATTAATCAAATGCCAAGTTTAAACACACATTAGACTCAAGCTTATTGAATTTTCAATGGCCTTGAAATCTGGTGGAGGACAACCGTTTCAACTTTCCCTCATTTAACTTGAACCTTTTAAGGAAAAATTAAACAAGCAGTACTCCCACATTTAAAATTAAACTTGAATTCTTCATTGGCCCAAAGTTCCCCTTATTAGTTTTAATTTCTCCACCTTCCGACCGAAGTATCAATTAAAAACAAAATATCTTCAACAAAGACAATGCTTAAATAATAATTTCACTTTGAACTTTTCAAAAAATTAAAATTAATTTCCCAAATAGCTGACCGCATCCGTAAGTTGACTGACAAAACTCTGCCTCCTCTTGTCAATTAATGATGCAATTGTATCACAAAAAGAAAAATTAAAACAGAAAACCACAAACTACACAAAACCAAAACTCTCATTGCAACAAACTTTCCTTTTTTTTGGTTGTTAATGAAAAAGTGGATGAAGTGTAATTTTAATGATTGTCCCCGCATTCTGCTCGTTCACTTTCACGCAAAACGAAAAAAAAATCAAGTCAACCGAAACTTGAATGTGTTCCAATTAAAACCAAAAATATTATGGCAATTAAAAAGGTAAGCCCAAACTGATCTTAAAAATGCTGCAATGGTTTTTTAAGACTTCCGTAACTTCATACGCCAGATTTTATCAAATTAACGATTTGATGTTGTCACTTCAAAATTCAACAGATCCGATTTGAATAATTTCATGTAAACATTGTTTTGTGTCCACTCCATCAAGGGTCACTGATCTTGTTCGGGTCCAAAATAGCTAGGGCTATAAAAAGGCAGTTGACTTGAGCTTTCTTTGTTATCTTCTTGATTAATTATGCATCGATTGATTATAAATTTATGAGATATTGTTTTTTACTTGAAATTTATGTTTTTCAAAAGCAAATTCAATATAAAAGATAGGCACATAGTCTTAATGTTTGTAGATTTATTCAGAGGGTGACCTAGCAAAAAATGAGATGGGAGAGCTTTTTTTAAGAGCAGAGCAATTTCAACTTTGAATTAAATTAAGAATATCCTCTCGATAGTCTTCAATTAACAGAATACATGCTTTAAGTCAACACAAAAGCCACAAATTGAAATAAATTTGTCCGGATTATTATTTTGTTCGTTCGTTTGTTTAACTTGAATAAAAGAGCTTCTTTTGAAAAGAAACGTTATTTTGTTAAATCTAAGATACATCACGTTGACCCAAGATGAATTTAATTTACGGTTTCCATCCCACTATCAACAGTTATATTAATCTTGAACTAGTGTTGTCGAACAATGCCGACAGCAAAACAAAATTAGCCACACGAAAAACTACTCGCTTTGCCAAAAAAAAAATATGAGTTTTTTGTTTCTAAAATACTCAATGCTCAATGTTCGAGGTCGTGTGTACCTACATTCTAAAAGTGAATTTCTGTCAAAAACAACTGCAATGGCAGCAGAAAACGAAAAGAGCTCAGCTTTAACATTCGATCACAGATCAAACTGATCGACACGACGACATTGGCCAGAGGAATCAAATCGATTTATTGTAATTTATTCGAAATTGGATCCGTAGTTCGTAAATATTTCTACAGTTCGTGGTTCTTGAGGATGGAAAATTGGATGTGTTGATTTGCGAACATTTTACAATTGCTATCATTATTTAAGAGGAATAGTCTGTTGGATCACAACTGTGATTAAGTTAAGTGGTGCTCTCTCACATAACTCACGAGATTAGATAAGTTTTATTGAATTAAGTACTTGGATCAGCTCCTTAGGTACTGTTTATGTTTTTGATATCACTCTGCATAAATGAAGATCAAAATAAACTGTACTAGGAGTGAGTCGGGCAATTAGAAATATTAGTAATGGCTATTCGACCGAGATTGTCATTGTCAGGAAATATAGCCTGAAGCAATGCTAATAATAATCATTTAATAAAACGGCAAACACTGTTTTTGTGATACTCTTTACGCGGTCTTTAAAAAACCAAAAAGGCATTGCCAGTGAAATAAAAACATTTAAGGACGTAAATTATCTTAAATCTTTAATTAAGACGAAGGATGAAGTTCCCGGACCACTTTTTACAGTTTTGCTGGAATCGTGAAATCTCAAGATGTAAATTTTAACTTTGCATATCACCAAAATACATCTCCTGTTCGGACAATGTTTCACCACTTCGGACATTATATTGATCGCCATAATCTTTCTACTGAGAGTGGTCTGTAAGGCGGATAAATTTGAGTCCCCTGGCTCAATTAACCAACACCCGTTCGTCAACGAAATGCAAGATCTACGGCACATTTTACGAGGCCGTGACTTGGATTTAAAGACAATCTGATTTGCAGATGCGAATTTGACGTTTTACGCCTGCACCTCGTTAAAAATTTAACAAAAGTGAACAATCGTAGACAACGACGTGTTTTTGCTAAATGTGCTCAGTAGATGTCGACAACACTGATCATCATTTTCACAGAAAAGAGTGAATGCTATTTCTACGTATACAAACTAAATTTTCGAATTTGGGACGATACCAACCCACATAAGAGAAAAGATGGTTAATTGCAATTCAATACATTCTCTGTTTTTTAAGATTAGTTTAAATTTTTGACAAAAATTGACCTGACAGTCAAAATCTTGCTAGGGCAAGAAAAATTAAACACCATATAAAATTGATTGTCTGGCAACCCTAAAAAATATATCCCGCCAATTAAGAAGAAGTTTTAAGGGCTAGCATGTCTACTAAAACAAATTCCAAAATGAGGTCCCTAACATGAGTTACTCACAGATAAATTGATCTTAACATGAATCAGGGCACACCAAAGCTAGCCTTTTTTTAAATCGTCAATAGTGATGTCAAAGTTCCAAATAAGACTGTAAAATTTTACAACGGGTTTTCTAAGAAAGTAACAAGAATCACATCTCAAAGTATTGCACACGAACAACCTGACACATTGTATAATAATTGATAATTAGACACTACGGCGTATGGGGAACATTTGTTGAAAAACGTTTGGCTAACTAAAAATAATTCTAGCAAATATAGCCAGGCTGACTAATGGTTATATCAATCTGTAATTTTCTGAAGTTTACAATTAGTTCACAATTTTCAGCACCAATGCCGTACAGGAAGTATTGCAATACTGTATTGTTGTGATTTATAACGATTAAAAATCATGAAATTTGAGTTCAATACACCGAAACCCTTTACACAAATTAAAGACATCCGTATAATTTGTTTGCACATTAAAGATCAAGTTTAATTAATTTTGAAATACATAGTATCAATTTTTCGGATATTGACCGCAGTTAAATTCAGTCATGATCACAACAAAGACAATAATTTATTGAAAGTGTTTTGCATCACGACAATAAAGCGTTTGCTCTCGTTTTCGATTCAAAGGAAAGTGAATCACTGTATAAAAATTTCATCTTTTTAATATCCATCTGTTTGTTCTGTTAATTCTTTAATATGAAACCCTTACTAACACTAAGATTTAGGTGCGTAGCGGGATAAATTTGCTTTCAAATTTTAATAACCATGCGCCTGTTCCCCACAATTTGTTTGCATTTAGTTCAATCGCAGTCATAAAATGCAGTTCAACAGCATAAGCTCAGCATCTAGTTGCTCTTTGGTGCCATGAGGCAATCAAACAAGTGCTAATTCTGACGAGTTAAGGAATCAAATGTACACATAAAAGTGAACTAACAGCGTTTGTGTGTTTTTTTTTTGTGCAAATTTATAGAACGCATCATTCTCACTACGAAGCTTAGCTTAGTTAGAATAAATGATTTTCACCGAGACCGAACACTGTTTTTTGAGTTTATTATAATTAGAAGACAACGACACCGGCGTACGATGATGACTCTATAAAGCAATGAATTGCAGCGTCTCCGGTTGATCCGGCTAAAGTGGTTGGCCTACAAAGAGATCTACTTAAACTACTTTACATGAACGAAACTGTCGCAAAAGGCAACGAAATCGAGTTTGCAAAACATTTGAGGCCGCAGACCATAAACTCATGTCAAGAACTGTAGAAGAAAAATTACAAATGTAAAACTTAAGAGTTTATAATGCCGAAAGTTCATGTTTTAGATTGTTTTTGAAAGATTAATAGTCAAGGCTGTTCGATAATGAGACTTTAAAGACCAAGTCCACTCCTGCTCACGGGTGATTTGTTTTTGCTCAATTATAACGAAACACAGTTATAATTTAAATTTGTATAGAAGTTGTGGTTAAACTGTAATTTGAAGCTTTATTTATTTGAAACAAAGAAATTTTAATTATGTGTTTCGGAATAATAATTACTTCTTTTCAAATTAAATCCAACTGCCTAGTGGCAGTTGACACCGATAGCAAGAAAAAGTTTGAAAGATAAGATAATTTGGATAGTGCAAGCAAAAACATATACAAATTCAAATGGGTCTGAAATTATCAACTAAGGAGCTAATATGCGTCTGTCATTTCGTGGTTTGACCGCCATCTCAGCTGTCATTTGTTGTGTCATAATATAAGTTGAATGTTTGCCATATACGATAACATCGTTTAGCAATGAAACAATGCATTAACACTTTTAAGACTTATTGCAAATGTGGTGGTTAAAATGTATCTATTTTTCACGCATTTCACATTAACCATGTCGATGGTAAAAGTGCAAGATTATTTGCTTAAAATGCTCCGAATTTATCGATTTCTCATAAATTTACCGTAGATAGACTTCTTTTTGGGCGTTGGAATGATGTATTGTTCACATTTTTCACTATAGGGAGAAAGATTATAGACATTGTCCTAAGTTTGACATTAAATTGTTCAACGTGATCTTAAGACCAACAAACGATCAACAATAAAATGCGATTGCTGCCAGCATTAAGGAACAAGCAATGGATACACATAACACATTTATATGTGTACGTATAGGCACTGTTAATACATGTATTTTTAGTGTTTGCCTTTTTCTGGTTCACACTGCATATTGGTACTAAAATTACCAAGTTGAGGAAGAAATCGAGAGGCAATTGGTGCTTTGTTTTCGAACTTGTCTCGTGTCCAAGAGTAGATTGAGCATACACCAAAATATTTGGCAGTGAAGAGCTTGGTGATTATAAAAGCAAAAAGCCAACAACCGTTTTGTACCCTAATTCTGCCTTAACCAAGAGGGTACTGACTCTATTCCGACCTAATGGTGCCTTAATCGGTAAAAGATTTATCCCGACATAATTGTGCCTTAACCGACATACATAATTGTGCTTTAGCGGCCGGGAACTCTATCCTAACCTAATTGTGACCTAACCGGCTGGGGGCTCTTATGCATAAATTGTAAATTTTAGTCTTTACTAATATTATAAGGAGGAAAGGTTTGATTTTTTGTTTGTTTTTTTTTTTTTTTAATGAATAGGCTCCGAAACTACTGGACCGATTTTAATTAAATTAAATTCTTTCCCGTTGGCAAGCTACACTATTTCCAAGTGACTTAGGCTATGTTTCAGGATCAAAAAAATTAGCGATCCTTACTAAAACTTGAATAATCTAACACAAGGTGTAAAAAAATAAACAAATCGCACTCACTCGAGTTTTGTTCACAATTATCAGTACCTGACGAAGAAAAATTTCTTCACAACAATAAGAGAGAGCAGGCATGATGCACAAGTCGAAGACATACCCCTGGCTGGTGGATAAGGTAGAGGCGGACGAAGTCGCGAGTAACTGCTAGTATTCTATAAAATTTTTACTCGCCAAACTTTCTCTCCGAGTTATGATGTTTCTTCGGACGAAGCTGGACTTCCTGAGTTCTATACGGTTCTACCTCAGCTTGGAAAAAATCATCACAACATTCACGCTACGGCAGACAAAAATCATAAAAGATTGCCATTTATTTTTCCGATCAAAGCTAAAGTAATTTGTAACTTAATTCCACAGGCTCCATGCGGCAAATATAGAGAGCATCTTGCATTACTTTGTTCAAATTATTAAGTCTGTGTTGTAAGGTCATCAATGTAAGATAAAGAGTTCAACCATATATTATGGATATTATGAAATTGTTTAATTAAAAGGAGTGTTCTGTTTGGACAACGTTCCACGGACTTCACGCCCTGCGGAAAGGGCTATTCCTAGTGGTGTGGATTAATTTGAGTCCACTGGTTCGGTAAATATTGAATCAATACTTTTTCATCGATAAATCTGCAGAAAACATTGTGCCGTTATGTGACTGAAAGTACCCAGTAGAATTTGAAACAATCGACTAGACGCCGACGCCGCTCTCAAGAACTCGGCCCTAAATTATCTTGTTTTATTTCAAGTTGAGTGGGTATACGTTAAAAACAAAATTGAAAATTTTGGAACGGCCCATATACTCAAGATCCATAACGTCAAATGCATCCTGATTAAGTCACTGTTTGACACTTCGATAGCACGGTACCAAGAGAATGGCTCCGACATGATTTCAAAGGAACACAAAATACCAAAGATATCTCTCACAACTGTAAAATGTTTAGTTGAACAACATTAAAAAAAAAGAGCCCCTGTATTAAACTTTGGCTAGAAATGAAAGTAACAGGGGGCATTCAAGGATAATAAAGAAATTGTCAACATTCACACTATCCAAAAAAAAAACCTATATCTGGATCTGAGTAACATCGTAAAACTTTTCGAGTACAACACTCTTTAATATAGCTCTTATGTAGTCAAGCCTTTCAAATTTAAGCCGAATTTGATGTTTTCCCAAATTCGATTATCATTGCCAATGTTGCCAAATCCCACATAAATGACAATTCAATGGCTTGCACAAGAAAAACTGCAATATATTTGGACACATTAAGACCTTACACGAATAAAATTTAAAACCATCTCCCCAAAAGAGAGTGAATTCCTCGGCTTGTTTGATGTCAACAGCCAGCAATGTACTTGATAACAACTTGTTGTTTATTTTGCTTTTTCATTCGCTTGCGCTCGTCTCAAAACAAAAATCAAAACGTGACTTTGCTACCGACTTCAAGTCCTATTTAGTGCAATTCATTGGAAATTCTAAGCAAATTCATTGCACGGATGCCCCAAAAAAGGCAAAGTTGTCAATAAGCACGCACTCGCGCAATACTCGTATGTCATCAATCGTGTTTTGATTTGAAAATGCTTTTAAGTTGGAATGCCTTGGACCTCAGGTATTGTGAGAGATGCATACTTGACCAAAATATGAACCGTTAATTACAGGTTGTTTATTTTCTCTCTTGATTTAAGTTTTTTTCTAAGTTATGGTGCACCTGAATGAGTGACCTAAAGTAGATACACGTACACATGGCAACGATGTTTAAGGTGACTTCTTAGCGAAAGAGAAAACTCTTTCTTTTTTTGTTCTGTGAAAATGTCTGTCCTAGTTTAATAGATCAATAAACGAAAGGCAAAAACACAACCACTTCTCCTTCTGCTGGTCTTGCACAGGTTATATTATAGTTTGGGATGTTAAGTTACATTTTTGTTGGAGGGTTCAGTTCTCATCAACTACTCAATAATTTCAAGTTTACTCTTTTCCTTCTTCTTCTTAATCTTAGATAAATCAATCTATCAATCATTAGCGTCTTCCAAGGAAGGGGGTGAGGGGGGGTGACGTTGCAAAAACGGTTTCCATGATGGCAATATCGGACGTGGATAGCGTCTTTTTCATGAAGATCTAGGCAGCAATAAAAATGATTTCTGCAACTCTTATCAAATCTGCTGTAGCGAAGAGCTAAGGGTTCTTAAAATTCAGAATAACGTTTGACTTTGGCTGAGTTTCCAGGCACATTGGTGTGGCTGAACTTGTAAGAAAGGGCTCAACACTCAATCCTTTTCTCATAGATCAGGGCACTGGTAACAATAAATATAACAAAAAAGCAATGGTAGATGGAACCTCTTAGAAATCATTGTTAACCTCTGAAATCTACGGCTAATGTACGATGGACTAGGGAGATATCAACGCCAATCAGAAAACAAATTCAGGGAACTCCAGTGGTCTTGAATATGCGTAATTTCCAGCAACTGAGTTGTATCGAGGGTTTCTCACAAAATTTAAATACTTATGGACAGATTTAAACGGAGAAAATTGCCGAAAACGGTAATCGGTATTATTACTACTAAAGCAAGGACTTCTTATGTCATTTATTAAAATCTTCCTTTTCAAATCCGGAATCTTTTTTCGCACAATCAAGAAATTTAAGAACTCTCTTAAATCCAAACAAAACTCAGACTATAGTAATTGCTATGAGCCTTTCCGTTGCAACAAAATCTCACCATCAACGTGGAAATTTCTTAAAGTAAAAAACAAATATTCGATGCAGCATGGGATGATGCAGAAGATATCGTTGAAGATGATAACCGAAGAGATCAAGCAAATAATCCAACAAAGTGGCACTCGTACAATTTATTTTCACTTTTATCACATTTCGCATTTATGCTTTCACACAAGCTATTGAGCACTGCTTTTCATAATCACCCGAGAATAGGTTGCAATTAATTTCGCACTCTCTGGGTATGAACTTATAATTTGCGATGCCAACCTTTAGATCTTTTATTTTGTTATTCTTTTTTTCGTTTTTCTTGTTGCACAAAATGATAGCGGAAAAAAAAACTTGTTATAACGTAGGCTCAAAAATATATTACTTGTTTAACCTCAAACTTGAGCTTAGGCCTCTGAACAGCGACGAGTTGCGCGACAAACTGGCAGCAGCAAGTGAATCGATGGTTATGTTGCCTTGCTGCAGAGTTGCGATCGTTTCGTTGTCGTCGCGTGTCGTTCCGTGTACGAAAAAAAAAAGAAAAAACAACAATGACTTTATAAACAAAATACAGTAAAAACTAAGTGATCTTTAATCTTTTGCTCTCTCTTCTCTTCATTCTGAGATTGAGTAGAGTGAGGCTTGAGACCGGCTTTTTTGTATGAAATTTGTTTGTTGTGATTTAGTAAAAATTGAAAATAAGAAGAACTCACTCGGATATTTAATGAAATTCACTCAAAAGTAGTGGGAGAGGAATAGGATTTTAATAAGACCATGTGATTTGAGATGCATGCACCTTGAAGTAGGAACATTTCAAAGAGATTAATCATTGCCTATAGAAAATTAAGAAGCTTTCCATATAGTAGAAGGCAGTTAGTATGATCGTTTTCATTAGAATAAAGAAAGAGGAACGAAGAGATCGAGTTTTTAATAGAACTTAAATATACTCATTATTTTTAATGACATTTTAAATAAAAAAAAGAAAGAACTTCGTGTTAGTAGAAAGAGCTGATGGGAGATGATGACTTAATGAAAAAACATCTTTTCAAACATTTCCGACCAAGTACCAAGTAGGACGATTGAATAATTATCAATTAAATTTCTTCAATCTTGAAAATGTTGTTAACTTTTTACTGATGACACAAAATAGAGAAAAGATAATTTTTTCAATGAATAAATTAAAAAAAAAATAAAAATACGTTAAGCACATGAAATCTCTTCCACAAAAGTCATGGTACACTTGGCAACTTCTATGTAAGTTTTATGATTCATATTCTTATGCCAGTAGGACTTGTTATTTACGAAACAATTGATTGAGTTGAAATAGGTCTTTTAAATTTCCTATGTAAATTATTTAAAAAAGTCATGAAAATGCGAGGAAAGGGGGTTTACTTTTTTTATAATGAGCACTCAAGGGGTTTATATCCCTTTTTATGCCAAAGCACAGTGCGAGCATTGGTCTTGATTTCTTGAACATTGCAGTCACCGGGGCAGACAGAGTGTGGAAGAGAGTTCAATATTCGCGTAGTTTGGCTAAAAAAACGATTCTCTGAACATGACCGTACGTCTGAAGTTGGGTTCGAGGGTGAACTGATGGGCTTTCCTGGAGGCGCGGGTATTACGTTTGAATATCTTAAGGGGAGGAATGCAACTGGCTATTTCACTAGAGCATAAACCGTTGAAGTAACGGTAGAAAAGTGTGAAGCATGAAAAACTTCGTCGATGTTCGAGTGGCGTAAAAGTCTCAATGATGGTATGGTCACCAATCATATTAAATGCTCTGGAGCACCAGCCCAAACGTGGGTGTTGTACTCAAGCTTTGGATGTATATATGTTTTATAGATGATGGCCAGATCAGAAGGGGTGCAAAAATTCTTGCATCGTCTTAAAAACATCTTGCTGCATTTTTGGCGACATCGCATACTAGATCATTCCACAAGAGGAGGTCGGTGATGCACATACCGAGAATCTCGAGATGTTCAGTTTTACTTATGCAAGTGCCACTCATGGACAGTGGCAAGGGGAATATATCTCGCTACAACGATACAAGACAGCATTGAGTTTTCGAAGCATTAAACTCTTCAAGGTTTTTTTATTCCCCATTGTACAATGCTGTTTAGGTCAGACTTTAATGAGCTAATCATATTTATTCGTTGAAGTTCTGGGAACGAATGAAAAGCTAAGGGTACTATCGTCAGCGAAACAATGAATTGGATTAGAAGTTACAGACAATAGATCATTTATAAAAATGAGAAAGATGGTCGGAGACAAAACGGAGCCTTGGGTACACCATCATTTATCTTGTGGGTTTCAGAGTTTAACCTGTTCAATACAACTTGTATAGAACGATTCAAAATAAAGTTTCTAATCCAACAAAGAAGCATTTATACCGAAAGCACGCATTTTCGATAAGAGAGCCTGGTGTCAAACTCTATCACAGGCCTTCGAAATATCAAGTGCATTACTTTCTCCAAAACGATGTAAAGATTTGTTCCACTGTTCGGTGAAATAAGCTATCAAATCACCAGTGGACCAGTTACTGCAAAAACTGTACTGTTGGTCATTAAGAAGCTTTCGTTCTAGATATTTCTTAAGCTGATAATTTATCAGCGTTTCCATGACCTTAGAAAGAATGTACGTAAGTGCAATTGCACGAGAGGAGGATTCGCCTTTTTTGGGTATAGGCTGGACAAATGCTGTTTTCCAACTGCTCGGAACGAGCCCAGAAGAACAAGAGAGATGGAAAAGCGTACGCAAGGGTTTTGCCAGCGTTGAAAATCACCTCTTCAGAACGATAGAGGGGATAACATCCGGTCCAGTGGATTTGTGTATGTTAAGATCTTTAAGGACCGTCGCTACAGCACGAGTTCAAAAGAAGGTTAGCCCCATGGAATCATTGACGCGCTCAAGAACTGACGGACACTCTACGGCAGCGAAAAGTTATAGGAGAAGTGCGTTAGCACGAGAGCCGACTGGAGTGTCATCATCAACGAGCGTTGGGACCGAGGAAGAAGAAGAATTCTTCATGTTTGCACAAATGACCAAAACAGTCTACATTTATGTGTTAGTGAACAACGATAGTAACTTGTTGTTGGTCATGTAAAAATTTGATACGACAAATATGGACATTGCATCGGTTTTTCTCAGTCGGGTTGGCTTTGTAACAACGTAAATTTACCTCTTTAAACCTGATAACCTCTTAACAGCTCATATCAAACCAAGCGTTCTCTTTGGTTCTGATGCTTTTAACCCTATTCGGGATAAAAGTTCTCATTCCCAGAAGAATTAAACTTGTGAGCATATCCGTACTGGAATCTACCTCACTATCGAGGCAGCATACTGTAGAAGAAACGCGCTTGATCATTGATTTTCATCGAAATCATGGATGGAATAATTTTTTTGGTAGTCAGTTGTGATCAAATGTAATTTTCCTTCTGCGTAGAGTTATCACAAATAATTGTTATTTTGGAAATCACTTGGCCAAACCGACAAGTGATAATCACCTTACACAGACAAAATTTGTTTGTGATCTGTGATTATCATTTATAACAAATCTTTTTAGCCGATTCCACCCCAGAACAAATTTACTCTAAAATATTATAAATTATTTCTAGAAGCCTATTCACTATTCAAAACATTGTTAAGAGCTTTAAAAACCAGCACACGTCGAAAACAAGCCGTGAAGTGGCCGTCCATTAAAGCATACGTCTCGGGATGAAACAAAAAACAAGCACTTAATAGCCCAAGATCCATTTATAAGTGGGGAGAATAAAAGTGCAATTATAACATAGTTCATACTGAAACTGTGCGCAATGTCATAGTTGAAGCTGGGTTCCAGTCTCGTTTATCTAGAAGGAAGCCTTTAGTCAGTATGCTTAATAGGAAAAAGAGGAATGCGTGACTTCTCACGCAAGGTAATTTCTTCAGGCGTACGGAAGTACAATGCGTTTGCTTCAGATAGTCGTGTTAAAGTATGGTAAAAGTGAGAGAATGCCCTATATCCGAAAAAATACGATTAAGAAAATAAAACACGGTGTTGGAGGTAAAATGGTATATGCTGTATGGGTCCATCTAGGGTAGGAAATCGTGTTTCATAGAAAATACCGTGGACGAACATATTTACATTAATATTCTCAAAGAAATTGAAAAGACAGTGCGAGAAAACTGGATCTTTTAAAAAAGAACTAATTTCAGCCAAAAAATGCGTATGTGGCTTATTTACATCAATTCCCAACTATTAGTGACACCTCCCAAAGCCCGAACTTGAGTCTGATTGCGCGTTCGTGCGATGCTCTCAAAAATAGGATCGAGACAATGTCATTCACAACAAAATGCAGACATTCAAAGATTAGCAGAATATTGCACAAACTTGCACTGAAAATTAAGTCAGTTCAATGAAAAACAGATTGGAAGCCATTATAAAATTGAAAGGTTATCCATGCTAAATACTAAAAAGACTTCTAATCACAAAGAAATATATTCTGAGATGTTTTTTCTTTTTCAATTTTTGAAAGGGGTACCATGACTTTAGTGGAAGAGAATTCATGTTTTGTCCCACATTTTATTTATTTAATTTTTACGTTGCAATTGTGGTTCCTTTTCATGTTCTAAAAATAACATGCGAATAAAAATGAATTATTATAAAATGAAAATTTTGAAAATTTGCATTGTTGTGTAATTTTTCAAGAATTATGATTAAAAATGTATGCTGTAGCACAACTGTATGTCACGAGGAAAAACAGATAAAATTCACTACTAAATTTTTGAGAATTCCTCTTCCCAAAGAGATTTGTCCACGTGTTTATGAATTTGGTTCATTCTTTTCCCGCTCTGGTTGTTTTCATAGATTTTTAGAAAAGAAAATTTAAACTAAGTATTATTGTGTAAAGAGTGTGTGTCTCATTTTGCATTTCCATTTTTGCAGGATTACGATTTAAAACTCACCCGTTAGCATCAGAGACCTATTCCATACCTTCAATGTCAATACCTCAAGGAATAATTTCTTCATAATTGTTCTGCTAGGTATTATGAAAATACAATATATCTCAATTCAATAAAAAATGAAAAGAAAACTACCGATTTTGGATGTTACGTGGGCAAAAAAGAAACCTTGTTAGGGTATTAATAATAGGTAGGCATAACAGCTCTGAATGAGCCACGACCTAATTACCTATCTTGAGTATGCGTTTTAAGAATTGTGGCGATCCACAATTTTATGGCGATCCTGGTCGGATTAGTTGAGAAGTACTTTTATATAAATTATAAATAATAACGTCACGGAGCTTATCTTCATCCATTTCATACAAATTTTATATAGAAAGTCATTCTTCTTAGTGGAAAAAGGGTTACCAACTTACGATTAGTTTATATATTTGAAAATATTTGCGTTTTGTAACTTACTTGGTTTTATGTACCTATCAATTTTACGGAAAAAAAAGTTTTAACATATTTTTCCACTTGTGGGAAAACCTAGCAAAAACGTATAAATGAAAAATTTATTTTTCTAGTTCTTGTAAGATTATGTGTCTTGCCTCTGATTCACTGTTTTGAATATCTCAAAAAAGTTTATCGAAGCAATCCCGAAGACACAGAATAAGAAAATAGAAAGTTCACTGTGGCGTATACTTACTTTTGATTCAGTAAAATTCATAAACTAACGTAGACGATTTGTTTGTTAATTTCCAGATGCATAATGAGTTTTATTTCATGCCTTACATTTGTAAAATTACAGTTAAGCTACTTTTAAATCCCTACACATTAAGAGAATGCTCCAATGTGCACATAGCGTATATGCAAATATTTTATATATCAATATACAAAAATGTATCTATTTGTTCTTGTGCAATGAAGCATTTCAAAAGAAAAAGTTTTATTGGATGCACTCTGTGTTTGTTTGTGAAATTCAAAATAAGAAAACCTTAATTGTCAATGTATCCATCCACGAAACAGTGAGAGTGTCAACTTAAATGCTTCTCGCCAAAAACGTTCATTATAGTATAGTTCTTTTTAGTTGTGACCAAGCAGAGAACGTTTCCCGATATACGTTCTGACATCAAAAGCAAATAAAAATTATAAGTAACTTATGAAAATCCTTCGGTTCGATATCTCATTCAATAGAATTTAGTTTCCTTATAACATTCTTCTTCACATCACCTTAATAAATTGTATCGAATCAACGCAACACACATTTCGCTTTTCGTTCTGATATCAAGAGCTTTCAACCATGACAATAAAATAACTTCTTCGTAAATGTCTTATCAACAAATTCTCATGCGACCATCCAAACGCCCAACCACCCAACCGACCACCGATTAAATTTCTTTTTATTTCTCCACGCCAATATAACACTTAACGGTGTTAATAACCTCAAACAATTACCATTCTTGTTGACAATGCCAGTTTCCCACAAAACTCGATTTTTCTACAACTGCATTTCCATTTGACAATTGTAAATAATAGTTGTGCCTTCTCGCGATTGTTGGTGGATTAAATTATGCTACCATTTTTTTTGCGCCTTCGCTTCATTGCAGTTGAGCCATGAACTCATGTCAACAAGCGATGAATTACAAGACAGCAATGACGGACAAGCACCACTTACTTTTGCATTTGCTCAAAGTTTTTGTTTAGTTTATGTTTATGATTGAATAGATTTCTCTTGTCATATTTAATAACAGAAAAAAAAGACAACTGTCACCCATTCACATAACCCAGAAGCTCTTTCACGAGATAAAGATATGGCTTCTGAATTTGAATAATATTCTTGTAACTTTCTAGAATTACACTTGTGCGCCAATGAAAATCATATTTAGGTCAACTTACATTTCTTCTCCATTCTGGCCGGTGTACGAGCTGGAATAGAAGCCGGTCAATCCGTTAAGTGATCCACGGAATGATACGGACAGCGTATAAGGCACAAATACTCGAAGGACTTCATAGAACTCAATAATGAATAGCTGACGCACTGGATCGGTGTAGTAGTTTTTGACTCTGATTCGCATCTTGTTCATGACTTCGAGTATGCTGATGCCAAAAATGCGTAAGTCTTTTGAGTGCAAGGCAATAACGTTCGTTGGCTTATCGACGCTGAGACCAATTGCAACAGTTCCCTCATAGGTTTTGGTCTTGAGATCCGGATTGAGATAGAGTTTGTATTGCCATGGACGAACGTGGTTCGGCAAACGATATTTGATCTGTAATAGAAACATAAAAAGTGTTTTGGTTTTTCTCTTAGTATTTGGCATTCCATGTTCAAAATAAAGAGTACCAAATTTAATTTTTGGATCTGCCATTTTAAAGAATTCCTTCAATGTGTTGCACTTTCTTGTGGTTTTGAAATCAATTTTAAAAGCAAACTTATAGTTCAAAAGAAAATTTGTTATCGAGGTTCAAAGCAAACCAATAATACAATAAATAGAACATTACTTATGGCTTCATGAATGTCAAGTATCCATAAACCCTATTGACGGATATTCATTGACGGAAAAAATATATAGATATTAATCCTCTTTTAGTGCACTCTAATTTATTGCACCTATAACTGCTTTGTCACTGTTATTTTATTAATTTATTTTCTGTCCGATATTGTTCCTAATAATGTTAAAAATATCAGTTACGATAGTTTCTTATTGTTATTAAGTTTGGCAGAAAAACTGCTATCAAGACCAGGGACATACAGAGGACAGTTTCAGCTCTAGTTAAGATAATGAAGATATGGCTCTGAACACATTATTGGAAAGAAAGACAGAAGATCTTGTCATTTCCATGGACATGAAATGATCTAGATCTTCCTCCGTATGAGCATGTTCGTAACCTCTTTTTCCATCATTGTGTCCTGAAATCCAAACGGTTTTCAAATTTGGACCTGGATTTATGACGATGTCCCAGATTTTGATTACGATCGTTACCTACAGACTAACTTACAAACACATGATCGTCATTTTTGTAATCATTTTCTTGGAAATTTCAGAAGATTTCAAAATTGCGAGAGTCTCTTGGAAAAGACGAAAAAGTATGGGGTTAGTTTTTCTGCATTCAAGAGCTGATTGAGTGAATCTGCAATTGCAATGCCTGTACCTTTTTTCGCTTTTAGATCAATCAACAGACAGACAGTTGGAATTGATGTATACTTACATTTGTTTTAAATTTTTCTATGGACTTAAGGGCTAGAATATTCATTTTCACAGTTGATATTAAGAACGAAAAACCAACGAGTAACTAAGATTTTTTTCAGGGAAACAATATAAGCCTTAAACTTGAAATCATTTTTTCACTTACTTCATTAGGATTTGGAAAATCTGGATTTTGAGTGGTAGATGTTGTCGTTGTTTGAACTGAAGTTGTCGTTGTTTGATTCGAAGTTGTCGTTGTTTGGTTAGAAGTTGTCGTATCAGTTGACATTGTTGAAGCAGTTGGTCCTTCTGGGGAAGATGTTGAAGTAGTCGTAGATGTAGTCTCACCCGATGAAACAGAAGTCGAGGTTGTCGGTGGTATGGTAGTCTTCCCTTGATCTTCGTTCAATGCTCCATTTAATTTATCTTCTACATCAGCCTTTTGAACTGCCAAAACAATTGTTGATATTGCAAATGCAATCGTAGCCAGACCGAAAAATATTGCCAAATTTTTTGCAGTAAGAACTATGAAAAATATATGAAAATTGTAACTAAGAAAAAGTGTTGAATCGTTAAATTTAAGTTTTTACTTTTCATTTTTAAGCGCAGTCAAGATAATGGTAGTCTTTCTGTGGAGTGTAAAATTTGGAATAAAATGCAGTGCAGTTGCATTAAGGCACCATGCCTGAATTATCTTCAAAGTCATATAGCTTTGTAATAAATAAGATATAATTATTTTTATCGTAGCCTTATCAAACCACCATTATTCCTTCCTAATTGATTTCCTTGTAAATTATTTTTTTTGTCCATTTATTACACGAAATAAAAGACAAAGTCAAAGTCTGATATCAGTTTGAAATGTGTTATGAAGAATTTACGGTGCCTAAAATTATGTAATAAAATCAAGCTTTGCTGTTCCACCACAGCAGTGGTGAAATTATTTAAGCCGTTAAATTTTTTGTTGCTTAAATTTTCAATAAACATGTTTCATAATGTATGTAATGTAGTGTCCGTGGCTTAGTGGTTACGTGGGTTGGCTGCTAAGCAGAATGTCGTGGGTTCGATTCCTTCTCGTGCCTATAGTATTTACTTCATCTTTCACGGGCACTGGGTAGATAAATTCCTCTACTACCTCGAAGTGCGCGAAGGAATACGCATCGGCGTACACAAAAATTTGAACAGACTTTTGGAAGATAGAGCCTCTGGTGTTGACAGTGGAGTTTTGCAAGCACGATGTTAAAGAAATCACATTACAATGTATCGCCTTGTCTGAATCCTCTTTTGACCCCAAATGATTTCGTAAGCTCATTGCCAACCTTAGATGAGCAGCGTGCACAAGCGAACGAGCTTGGTAGCGATGCCAACACTAGACATAGCTTTATAAAGTTCGTCTCTGTAGATGCTGGCATACGCCGCCGCCTTAAAATCGGTAATTGAGTTCATAGGTCTTGGAGCTCATAGGTTTTTTCCTGGATCTGCTAAAGTGTTAATTTAGTCGATGACTGACTTTCCTTGTCTGTCACCACATTGATAAATGACGAATCAGATTGTTGACGAAAGGCTTCAGACGTTCACATTTTACGGTAGAGAGGACCCTAGAAGCGATGTGAAGGAGGTTGATTCCTCTGTCGGATTACGCTTTAAAAGTAGAATCTCAAAAATTGCATGCAAGATAATTAGACAAATCCTAGCAAAGGAAAATTTTATAAATGAAGAAAGTAAAATCAAAAAACAAAGTCTTGAATTTTTTGTTCGCTCATAGCAAAAGCTCCTAAAAGCTCCTTGGTGGTAAGGCACTGTCTGTCTGGTAAGGAAAAAAGATCATTCATATCTTTCTGCAGAGACGAGACATCTAAAATAAATAAATAGAGTGGCGCGTCAGCTCTTGAAGAGCCAAGGCCTAAGTGGCTTACTCTCATTAACAATTCTCTAGGTGCATGTGAAGAATTGAGGGGACCTACAATTTAACGCCGATTCCGAACGGCAAAGTTGAGAAGCACTTTTTTCATGACAGATTGATACTCTTGGAAGTTTTGTCAGTTTCGCAAGAGGCAGTGTCCGTAAAAGATGAAATAAAAACTATGGGTAGATATAGGATTCGAACCCACGACGTCCTGCTTAGCAGCCAACGCACCTGACCACTAAGCTAGGGACACTACGAGACATCTGTTAGTATTATATTAGTAAACTATCTGTGCTCATACGATTTTTCATTCAGCTGCAAAATGCCATAAATAAACAACAGCTTATCATTATCAAATCATTCGTTGTTTTTTGTTTTAATCTTTATCTGATTTTAGCTGAATTTATGACACACTTATCCCTTGTCATGTAAGAACTAAAAAATATTGATAAGTATTTGCAACGTATTTCCGATAAGTTTCGCAATTCCCAATCAATAATTCTGTCATCTTATCTGTCGGCTTATGACTGACGTATTGATCATTTAATGAACTCTGCTCCTTAAAACTTCAAAGAATTTTGAAATTGATCAACAATTTCTCAAAAAAAAAATACCTAGTCATTTTCATACAATCATCTTTATTGGAAAGAAAATCAAACTACTGTTTTTGCTTTTCTAACCACGCTCCAACTTTGTCTTTGTTCTCCTCCAACCATTTTATGTTATTCTTGACTGTTTCCAAAGCTCGCACTCTAGCCGCTGTACCCGCACCGGCTTCTGGATATTTCTTGAAGAACTCCTGCATTTCATCCAATTGAGTTTGCGTTGAGAAACCCGATGTAATTGACGGAATCATGTTGCCCAAGTATCTCTCATTCAGGCCAAATCGATCTACCAATTTTGGCCAGTTTTCACGCACGTAATTCCAGACAATACTCTCACCAACCGGATTTGCGGCAATATACTGCAAACAGGTGAAATAATCCTGGCCCCGGACATTGCTTTCATCCCAAGCCAGTTGGACATAGCTAAAATGATTGGCAAAAAATACATCCGACAGATTCAGTGATAAGAACTGTAAATTGTTTTACCGACTCAGGATCCAAGGAAGCTGAATACCGGCGAGTCCATACATCATCTTGGACTTTTCGCTGGCATCGAGCTCATTGACAAACAAGTTCCAAACTTTCTCCCAATTTGCCTCAGTTCCACTGTTCAGCATGCCATAGTAATAGATGGTCTCTCTCAAGTCAGGATGAGGTCGATCGCTAGGATTCTCTAGCCAAGAATTGAATCGTTTCGAAACTTCAACGCTACATTCTTCCAAGCCCAAGGAACAAGCTGTTGCGAGTGTTGTTATGCGAAGGCGACTAATATGTAAATCATAGGTTAGGTTCTTCTCATTAAAAAAAAAAAAATGTGACCTTACTTTTTGAGATGATCTTCTCCAACAGTCCATCCTGAGGTGTCATATGCGCTTTTGATGAGTTTACGGGCATACGAAATATAATCCTTGTAGATGTCTGTGAATAGAAGTTTGTTCTTGAGAGAAGTCAATTTAGAAGAAGCCACACTCCATGGGACATAGTCAACTTCCTTTGACAAATAGGTTGTGATGTCCAGTGCTGTATCGTAAGGTAGTTGAGTAGAGTCAGCTAGAGAGAAAGCGTCATTTAGCAGACTTGCACGATCTCCAATGGAAAATACCTAAAATATGAGCAAATATTCAATCAGAATTATTAGAATGAAGAACTAGCTCAGGAGACATACACTTAGATCTTTGACCAATTGAGCGACTAATGATTCCCACATTTCTTTCGGATAGTTGACACGATAGTATCCAACTTGGTTTTTGTTGAACTTTATCCATTCCACAGGGTTCTTGTGCCGGATTACATCTGTTTGAAAAATTGGGAAAGGATTACTTTATTTTCTTCCTGATTCTAGAGAGTCGATGAAACTTACATTCTGTTTCATTGTAGAAGAACCATCCTCTCTCCAACGTTTGACTCTCGCTTGTATAATACGTCAATGGGATTGACCACCTATAACTGTAACACTACTTTTTAATGCAGGTTCTTAAAATTGTAAAGCCAAATGGTCTTACTTGAAGGTTGACTCTTCGTCAGCTCCACTGTAATCCTCGGGATTCGATAGGAATCGTTTTTGTGTCAACTTGTATTCCAGACTAGAAATCTTTTCAATCTCAATAACTGGGAAACCCTTTTGTTCTGTCCACGTTCGCATTATTTCACTTCAAATCAAACAAAAAAGGATTTCAAAAACACGTCATCTTCTTTCGAAAACAGAACAGAAAATACTCACCCAACATTTACATCCAAGCCAAGTTTATCAATTTCAGCCATGAAATCATCAGTTACAGCATTCGAATACTTGTATTGATTCAAATAGTTTGTAACGGCTTTTTCAAAAACACTCGGTGTCAAAAAGTCTTCCATCATTCTTATGATCGATGATCCCTTAGAGTATGTGATCGTGTCGAAGATTTCTGTTATCTGGTCAGGGTTTTCGACCTTCTGAATGATCGGATGAGAGCCAAGGGTTGCATCCAAACTAAGTACTCCATGTACAGTTGCAATAATAAACTGATCGTCCATTTTCCATTCAGGGAAGATAGAATGAACACCCTTGTTCTCGATGTAACTGGCAAAACCCTCGTTCAACCATAAGTCATTCCACCACATCATGGTTACTGTTGAATTGAAAAACCAAAATAAGACTACTCAGGCCTTCGCAAAAAGTCAGACCTACCCAAATTTCCAAACCACATATGGGCCAATTCATGAGCTATCACACTAGCGACTCGTTGTCTGTTTACTGTTGAGCTTGTGGCAGCATCGTAGAGAAGGGAAGTTTCACGGAACGTGACTAAGCCCCAAGTTTCCATCGCACCCGATACAAAGTCCGGAATAGCAGCCATGTCTTGACATAGGAAAAAAAAAACAAAACTCAAAATTGTTTTTGATAAAAATCAAATCTAACCCACCCAACTTCGGAAGTGGGTACTCCACTTTGAAGTATTGAATGTAATGCTCTGTGATCTTAGCCCCACAGTCCAGAGCAAAATCGACCTTACGGATTTGTTCAGGACTGGCAAAAACTCTCATTGTGAACTTTTCGCCAATTCCCTGAGTTTCGATTATCTTGCTCTTCTCAACGAAATCGGAAACAATGAAACATGTCAAGTAGGTGCTCATGGGAACACTTTCGCTGAATGATGTCTCCTTAAGATCCCCAAGATCAACTGTTTGCTAAGAAGTGAGCGGTTTCTTAGTTTTTTTCTTCAAATTAGAATTCTGTTATTTCTCTACAAACCAATTCATTCATATTAGAGAGAGCATGATAGTCCTGATCAGAGGGGTAGGATAGGGTCACATTGAAGGTGGCCTTCATTGCCGGCTCATCGAAGCACGGGAAGGCTTGACGGGCGTAGGTCGGTTCAAACTTTGAAGTTGCAATGGTTCTGTAAAATGTGTTTTTTAACATTATGAAATTCCCACAAGTATTCTTCAACTTACTTCAAAGATCCATCCTCCTTAATGTAACTACTGCTGTAGAGGCCAACAATTTTTCCTTCCATTTGACCATCGAAAAGTATAAGCAATGAAATGTTTGTGTTTTCGGGAATAATTTGAGAAGTTTTGATGATCAGGAATTCACGTTCCTTGTCTATTTCATAGGAGGTCACAGTTGTGAGATGTGGAGCTCTTACAAGTGAGACATAGTTTATGGTGAGGTCCTTGACATGTAGAACAATCTGTTGTGTTGCTTTGACAACTTTCAAGTCAATGTGTTCTTGGCCAGAAAATTGACCTGGTTTTTCATGGGGGTAGAGGTATAGGTCATAGTGTTTAGGAATGATGTCTCCAGGGAGACGGTAGTTTATGACCTGAAAATATTAAAGAAGATTTTTAAATATATTTCAGTTCATATAATTTTCCTGAAAACTTTTATTACTAGATCGTTTAAAAATAAGGCAAATAATATTCAAATGGCAATGACAAACTCTCTATTTAAATAAATTGCTTTTAACAGTAAACGTTCGGAATTTAATAAAGTCATCTCGAAAATTTACTGTGGCTACACTGATCAACAACAATCAGCCTTTCGTAACCTCTTAATAAACAAGAAACCTCTTAAAGATTCTAAATTATAAATCTTAGGCCTGGGAGCCTCAGTGCAACACCGGAGTGCAGGCCTGAAACAAAAAAGACCTGAAATTTAATTGTAGCATTAACGAACGGAACCTTTTGAGCTACTTTAGTCGAAAAATCAATCAATAGAGATCAAAATACTCAGGAGTCAGGATAGAAAGCTTTGGTAAAGGATTTTGCCCTTCTGTGGTTTGAAGCCTATTTCTTATAATAGTCATTTTTGAAAATGTGCGGTTTGCAGTGCCAATTGTTTGAAAAAACAAATACAGTCTCAATGCAATTTCTCTTAGAGAGTTTGGTAGTAAAATAGTTCCGAAAATTGGTCTTTTCCATAGTCCTTTTTGTATGAATCAATAAAAGAAACAAATTCGAACAACTCATTCTTGTAAATATTGTAGTAAAATAGTTCCGAAAATTGGTCTTTTCCATAGTCCTTTTTGTATGAATCAATAAAAGAAACAAATTCGAACAACTCATTCTTAATCATCCTGATAAATTTTCACCAATGCTTTTTCTGCAGGGTGCAAATTTTCAGCATCCACCCCCTCAATGTGATTGAGCAAAAACAGCGGAAAACAAGTTTACTAGTGTATGCTAGCCGGAACTTAAATTGTTTGCCCGAAGTCTCATTATTTGTCCCTCTTTTGCAGAGACCCCAAAGCTGAAGCCCTGCGCCATCTGCGATGCAGTCTTCCTCTAACACTTCTTCGTCCTTCAGGAATGGTTTTGATGAATTTCCGGGAATTGGTGACCAGTCCACTCCACTCACTCTATATGACCAAGCTAACTAAGTTGTAGGACCTTGCCCTTCTAGCTGAGTCCGTGTCATTGTACAAGCCATTAAGCTCTCCATTCCACACCAATGTACCTGGGGCCATAGATAGCCCGAAGAATTTTCCACTCGAAATAGCAAAAGGCACATTTATTCGATTTTTTCGGTATCGCTTCGGTGTCCATGCTTCTGATCATGTAGAAGGACTAGGATGATAACAAAAAACAATGAAACTTCACAAAATTAACCTATGACGTTTGGATTACATACTTATAAGTATAATTTTGTATGATTAATCTGAGTGGATGAGCAGAGATGAATTTTCCAGGTTTTTGTTGAAAAATTTTTCTTCTTTCCATTTTTTTCAATTATGGATTAGCAAGTCAATTCTTCATCAAGTTCAAAAGCATTAGAACTTCGATGAAATTGGACCCTCGAATTTGAGGGTCGAATGCCGTAAATCTCGGTTTATTTATAATTTCCATCGAATTCGTAATCATTTTCGAAAAATAAAATAAAAGAGAATGAAAGGTGTAGATACGAAAATTGATCTAATTGTTGATGATTTCCTATTTATTAACGATGACTTTGAGTATCTACGATGTGACCGATATCCTAGAAGAACGGCGTATTTATCGCAAATAGCTACGTGCCACTAATCACTATAAGTTAACACGAGGGACGACACCGTGTGGGCTTAACAAAGCAAACGTTTTAAACAGTCCTTCAACTGGTGGAAGGAGGCCTTCAATATCCAAAACAACGGTTAACACATTCAACAAAAAGAAAATAAGTTTCGAATTGAAGGAAAATGTCTGTCGAAAAATAATGCCGGGTGACTCAAAAGTGAAGAAATGCCCGAGTTCCGAATATTCTAAAAACTATTCTAACGTTAGACAGATTCACCAGATCAACTTTTAAAGGGAATTTAGAACTTTTTGATGAAATTGGGCGTTAGAGAAACAAATTCTAAGAATTTCACGTGTGACTCAAGTCCAACATTTTTATTATTAGTGTTTTGCTCAAGAGATTGGAAATTCTTACTTTCATTTATTTATCACTAGCTGACCCGACGAACCTTATTTCGTCATGTTTTTTTTTTTCTTGGTGAGTTAATTTTTTATTGCAATCTCAGTGTAAAGGTCAGCGTTAAGTAATTTAAAAAATAATACAACAATTTTATTTAACGAAAAGACGTTTCAAAAATTAAATTAAAAATTCAAGTATCGATGAATATGGATAAAAATTAAATACTTCTTCATTATTCTGATTATTTCTTTATATTCAATTCTCAAACTAAATGCAAACTTTTGACAGATGTCATTTCAAAGCTATTGCAATACAATTTGCAATGTGTCCAATGTTTTTTTCTTATATTTTCGAAATGTGGTGGAAAACTATAAGTTGCAAATTATAGTTGGTTACACAGTCAATACAAACATTTTTGTTTTCTTATCATTTAGGAAAGGTTCTTAGTAATGCCCATGGCGTAGTGATTATGCGCGTGGGCTCTTACGCAAAACGCTTGAGTTCGAATCCTACTTGTGCATATATTTCTTATTTTATATTTTACGGATACTGCTCTTGTGAAGAACTAACAAAACTTTCAAGAGTATCAATCTGTCATGAAAAATTACTTCTCAACTTCGCCGTTCGGAATCAGTGTTAAATTGTAGATCCCCTCAATCATTCACACGCATTCAAAGAATTGGCTTTTCAAGAGCTATCGCGCCACTCTACTTATTATTGTAATGGGTCCGATTTTGTGAATCTCCAATTTTTGCATATCTCCATTTTTCGAGGTCACTAGAATCCGAATCAAGCGTTTTTATGATGATGTCTGTGTGTGTGTGTATGTGTGGTCGTCGTTACGTTTTTTCAGCTCGATTACCTCGCATACTCATCGCATTGTCATAAAATTGGTCTCATTCGAAGTTGCTCATTAGGTCTTGAGCGAAATCGGCTTAGCAGTTTTAATAGCAATCAAAAATCTAAGACAACCCTTATATAGTGAAAATTATTATAATTTCTGCAATAATTTCAACAATAGTGCAAAAAATCTTATAGTTAAAAATAGAGTGGCGCGACAGCTCTTGAAGAGCCAAGGCCTAAGTGGCTTACTCTCATCAACAATTCTCTAAGTGCGTGTGAAGAATTGAGGGGACCTACAATTTTACGCCGATTCCGAACGGCAAAGTTGAGAAGCACTTTTTTCATGACAGGTGATACTCTTGGAATTTTTGGCAGTTCTTTGCAAGAGGCAGTGTCCGTGAAAGATGAAATAAAAACTTTGGGCCCGAATAGGATTCGAGCCCACGCTGCGCCGTTCTGCTTAGCAGCCAACACACCTAACCACTAAGCTACGGACACAACAGTGTTAGTT
Source organism: Sphaerophoria rueppellii (assembly GCA_920937365.1). Lineage (NCBI taxonomy): Eukaryota > Metazoa > Arthropoda > Insecta > Diptera > Syrphidae > Sphaerophoria > Sphaerophoria rueppellii. The sequence goes on from CAKKXW010000003.1 coordinate 57,783,669, forward strand.
AGTGTGAAAAAAAACAATATTCAGGAGTATCATAGACTATATTTTATTACTACCTGACCCACCAAACGCTGTTTTGCCATATAAATTTTAACCTTCGGAAATTATAATCCGATTAAAAAAATTATTTTACTAATTTCCATATAGAGGCTGTATTTTACTGTGCAAAGTAGTTGTACATGAGTTCACGAGTTGGTACGACCAACATTTGACAGATGGTGACAGTGTTATTCAATCAACTTAATATATGCCCTCAAACCATCAGTTTTATAGAATTTGACTTTGAAAACCAACGAGCGTGTACATTCTCAGCTATACAACGAAAACAACTAATGTTTTTACTTATTTTTCTACTCTGCAAAGTTAGTCGTGTGGACTACATGGGTCGCACTCATATTTTTTGTGTATTTTTTTGTAGAGGATTTCAGTGGATAATCGATGGTTTGCAAGGACTTAAGAGCATTTGCATATCTTAACAGTATTTTTTTTTATTTAAAAATCGGCTAGTCCTGAAATCTCGTCCTTTTTTGTAAACTGACAAGTGCTATTGATACTTCCTTTAATTGTTTAACATTTTTTTTCTCAGGAACTGCGTTTTTAATCTTGGCACTTAAGCTTTTAATTTCTTAGCATAATCAAAACCTTTTTGAATTCACTTCAAATGACTTGTTTGGTTGATTTAAACAAACAGACGGTGGTTGGGAAAGCTGGTTTATTTTTTTTCTGTCAAATTTGATTTTTTATTAATTCGAAAGTCAATTGTATAAAAGCAAACACATTACTTTGTTTTTGTTCTTCAAAAACAGATTGATGGGAAAATTAATTTTCCTCCTAACTTCTGAATAGGTGAATTCATGGAAAATTTGCAAATCGGTTCAGCCGTTCTCGAGTTTAAGCGAGACTAACGAATACCAATTAATTTTTATTTACATAGATAATATGAAATCACCTACAACCAAAGTCCAAGCTAAAAGCCAAAGATTAAATAAGTAACAAGATGGGAAACAAGGCTGTCAAAGTGACAGTTGCCTACAAGCTAAAATTTACGGATTGTTAAGATGTGTGCGTGTTTTCACAAATACATCCTTTCAATCCGTCTATTCACCAAAGGGGAATAATTTTGGCAGTTAAATTTGAAAAAAAAGGTGAGTTAATGGATATGTTCACAAAGAGTGTAAATTTGGTAAGGAAATATCAACGAAAAAAAACGGCGTAGAAATTGCTCGTGAAATTTTATTATTTGGTTCGTTCAAATTTTGACGGTGATGGAAATTTTGTACATCCTTATCTATTTAAAATAAATAGTATTAATTATAGTAAGAAAACATGTTAAATCAGATCAATACGGGAAACCACTTATCTGCCTAACTTTCCTACATAAACACTTTTGTGCGTGTGTAGAATTGTTAGGCATTTAAAATCGAACATCCGTTGACAGTGAAACTGTCGGAACAA
>CAKKXW010000003.1:57847583-57858693 GCA_920937365.1 Sphaerophoria rueppellii
ATGTTCTGCATGAAGTCGATACTACTAGGAGTCTTATTCTTTAAAGGATGAAGCAGTCTTACATTAGACATTAAGTTAAAAATTGAGTCGATTACACAAACTTATCAAATTTTATTTTAAGAATCAACATTTTTTTCAAATAAGAATTCAAGGTGAAAGGTCCAACAAGCATCAAACTGGCGATAGGATATCTTGTGAGTAGTTTTTGTTTTTAGAAGTTTGATGCTAAATTTGAAAGGTCTTTGGCATGAAAATGGTTTTTAAAGAATTTATGAAGAGAAACACGTTTTAAAAACTATGTATGCATGTATATCGTTTTTATTCATTTTTGTCAAACTATTCAAACACATTAGCTGAGTTAAAAATTGAATTACAGATTACATTCTGACGAAGTAGGAAATTTCTTATTCTGAGGATCATCATAGCTGAAGTACGTCTTGTACAATTATAACAATACTGTACGCAGCCATATTTCACCGACATTATTTTGAGGTATATGCTTCTTGGGAGGACAGAAAGACACCAAAAATATTTTCATTGTCAAAGAGGCATAAATGTCTGTATCGGTGAGCAAACATAATTGCCTGACACAACGATACATTTGCAGTGAAAATTGTATTTCATTACAAAATTTGCATTTTACCATAAAGTGTGAACAAATTACCACCTCGGGAGTTGTAGTAGCTTGCGAATCTTTTGAGGTAATTTTTTACCTTATTTTTATAAAGATTAATAGTAGGACAATAACTTCCAGAATGAGGAGGATCGTGATACATATCGGTGGATCGAGATACTCCCTTTGCGGTCCCTTTCCCCTCTTTTATAGAACATGGTATAGTAAACAACCTCCTAACATCATTGGAAGCAGAGGAGTTCAAGGTGATTGCCTATGCCGACGGCATTGCAATATCTATATCTAGGACACACCCTCAAGTTCTTCTGAACCCCAACAAAATGCCTTAAACTTGTGGCTTGGACGTGAATCCACACAAAACGGAACTAGAATACTCTTTACGAGAAGGAAACAAATTCCTCAACTTAGACTACCCACGATTAAAGGAATACTCCTAAGTTTCTCCTTCCAAGTCCAATATTAAGGTCTAAATTTAGACAAAGAACAAAATTGATATGCAAATATTGATGACAGAGTAAAGAAGGCTACTGTAGCACTCTTTACTTGTAAAAAGGCCATAGGTTCAAAATGGGGCTTCTCCCCAAAAACAAACCACTGGATATACACTTCGGTAATCAGACCGATACTCATTTATGGAATTGTCGTATGGTGGACCGCACTGGACAAGATGGTAAATTTAAATATTTTCATTAAAGCCCAGCGGTCAGCAGTTATGTGTATCACGTTAGCACTTCGCTCAACATAAACAGCAGCTTTAGAGGTACTTCTAAACCTAACACCTCTTGACATCTTCTCCAAAATGGTGGCAGCCAAGTTATGTGTGAGGCTTAGAGCCACCTCTCAATGGATCAGTAACAATACTGATACTGGTCACACTAATATCTTAGACAATTTCAATTTATCCCAGATCGCTTAGACTTAAGAATGGTATTCGAAAATAACTTCCTTTTTTGGATCCCTTCAGGATCTGGTAGAAAACACGCTACACTACAACTGAATCTCAGTCTAACGAAAGAAATCCCAATAAATGTTATGTGTTCCAGGCAGAAGTAATAGCGATAAAAGAGGCACTATCCTGGCTCAAAGAAAACGTTATATCTTGCAAGGATATACGGATCTTCTCGGACAGCCAAGCCGCTCTCAAATCTCTCGCGTCTGTATACACAAACTCTCTTATAGCTCACGACTATCGATCGTCTCTGAATGAGATGACAGAACAGTTTAACTTCACCTCATTTGGGTGCCGGGCCACGGAGACATTCCTGGAAATTGCAAAACTGATGAGCTCGCCAAAATCGAAACACTTCTGCCCACTATTAGACAAAGACACAACAATTGGAACACCCCTTGCTACATGCAAACATCTTCTCAAACACTATGCTCTAAAATCAACAAATGCTAGATGGTCACAGGGTACCACCTGCCTAGCAACCAAACAAATATGGCCAAGCATAGGCCTGAAGCGTTCGAAAGGCTTGATTTTCCTGAGCAGACAAAGTTGGGGTCATAACAGAACACTGCCAAAATGGTAGTCTAGGTAGACAAGCTATGAGGCTGGGGGTCCACACTAACGACTTCTGTAGAGGTTCACAGCCGTTAATGAGCCAAGGGAAACCTTGTTGAAAATCGTTCGATTTAACATTGAAAAAGCGTGCGTTGTGTTCATCTTTAAATCATCACCAATCCGAGAAACACACGATGTTTTGAGCCTTGAAGGGAGGAAGTTCTTACCAGGAAAAACTCCAGTCAATCAACATACTTGAAAAATGCGGCCTACCCTAATCTCTCACAGGACCACAAATTGCAAACGTTGTCTGAGCTAAATATCTTTTTTATCTTTGACAAAGACAATCACAAATAAATCGAATTGAAGATGATTAACTGTCCCAAGTACGAAGAAATAAGTTTTTGTTTTTAAGTGGTAAGCCATAATAGTTCCGCCGAAAACAAAGGAGATGTTCTTCGACCGGCATATCATGGTTTAGGTATGTCAGTCAAAAGCGAGCCAGCAACCTAATCAAGAGCTGGAGGAAGCTGTAACACAATATAGAAATTTATATCAGTTGAGAAAAGTATACGCTCGTCTCCCACCTCCAAAAGAGAGAATGTTAAAATTGTGATGGCGGACGATGGAAAATAATAATTTCTCTTTATCTCATACAAAAATGTAGATACGAACAAATTTAGTCTACGGAACAACGTTTTAGTATGTGGTACATTGCATAGAAGGTCAAGCAGTAAAAAAGACCTTCCATCGTTAGGTATAACCTTTCAACCCGAAATTTCTGAGCCAAGATAAATGGTTCTTGGCATTTTTGAATTAATGGATGAACGTCAATTCAGATTTGGACTGCGTCAATACCCTTGGTTTCGTTAAAGACGCAATCCAAATCAAAATAAATGGTAATTTCACTAAATAAATCTACTTTTTCCTTAAATGTTTAATCTCTTATTTCGGCCTTGGGGACATTGCATTCGCAAGCTCTTCACATTCAAAAGTAATCACAGCTTAAAACTGCATTCATCAACTTGGCACCAGTAAATTATTATTTCTATGAAATCAAGTGCAAATGCATCTAAACTACTCCAAAGACCGCAGCCACTCTCTATAGTATACGCTGCACCACTCAAAAACCAAAACCGGTTAAAATTTGCCGCACCATTCAAGTCGTTCTTAAAACTTATTCTAGGTTAACTTAAACATCTGATAGATATACTTAAGTCGCAAAGTCGTGTCGTCGCATGGTGGCGACGAATGCACAGGTTGTCTTAGTTGACTACCTCCTTAAATTTGAGGCCAACAAGTTCGAAGCGTACGGTATGGTGGCAATAGCCGCAGCAGTTATCGTTTAGTTAAAGGCCATGTCCCAATTCTTGGATAAAATAATTGCTGACATCTCGTAGTGGCGTGAGATGCTATTGCGATGGTGGCAGCGCCGCCGCAGTGTTGAGGTGAGAAGATATAGATATTCACATTGCAGATAGAAAACAAAACACTGTTCATTCATATATACAGAGAAGTATTGTTAATCGTGATTGCATTTAATCACTGAACGCCCGCCCATTTGTTGTTTCTTCTCTTAGTTAATTATTTGTGAGAGATGTACACATTCTTTAATTTTTCTGCCAGAAACAATAGTTGCAATTATTTATTGATAGTTGATTTTCTTAAACATTCAATCAATTGCCTAATAAATGTTCATGAAAAGAAATGCGGGCACATTTGAAAATGGTTTTTAAAATTCGCGCTTAGACTTTCAGGCAGGTATCCCAACACAAATATCGCTTTTCAAAAACTGAATAAAGAATTTATAAGACTGTGCGTCGAATCTACAATGCACGAAATGTATATTTATAGTTTATAAAATTAGAAAAGGGTTTGCACTACAGGAAAGTTAACGCCCTGATATAAATAAAAAATAAGAGTTCAGACAAGTTTAATTTTCAAGTGCATGAGTTTCGTTATCTTTTATATTGCTTAAGCACGAACTACTGAAGTTTATTAATTTTTCTTAATTTGCTCTGCAGTTTTTACTGCGTAATATTTTTTATTTCTGTCTTAAAATATTATCGCATTTGTCTCGAACTATCTTGAGCTAAATGTAAGAAGCTTGGCAAAACTTCCATTTTACATCTGAAAGCTCTCAACATCAAACCACTGATTATCCAAAACTCTCTAATCACTGGGAGCCATTTACATTCATATTAGTAATTACATCAACTCTTGGACCGTGAAATTACCGATTAAAAATAATAATTACAATTCTTAGCAACTTAAAGACATCCAAAATGTCAAACGAATATGAAAACAAAAGAGCTGAGGTTCGAACTGGATTTTAAAATGTTCATTCTTTCTGAATTTATTTTGACTGATAAAGATAAATGATTTAAAGAAGCACGTTAGAATACCAATGTGAATATTATGAGTATCATAATTTAGGCAGTCCTCAGTATATTTCATACTCTAACAATTATTTTTGGTTGCCATACAGACTGTACGTTAAATTAACTTTATTGAACGATTCTCCAAAGATGACGATTGTTAAGAATTTATTTCAGTTTTGCATTTTTTCTTTTTTTAATGTTAAATTAATAAAAAAAAATCAAGTTCTTCTTCATCTTTGCGGTGAGATAATAATACATAATGAGGAATGAATTTTAAATTTCGACACCGCCGTCGTCGATTCCCTTGGTCGGTTATTGAGAATAAATATTCAGAAGGTCATACGCTGCCTTATGAAATGAAAGAAGACAACAAAATGAATGCGGAAGCTTCTTTAATATTAAAAGATAATCACGAAAGAGATTTTTGGATTTAAACTGTTAGTTTTTTTCCTTTGTATTAAACAGTATTAGAAATGACCGTGGTCTTACTAAAATATATTGGTTGAGGTTATTTTTATTTTTGAAAGTTAATACATTTGAGAGGTAAATTTTAGTAACGTTCTCAATTTTTGAGGTAAATGCAAGTACGTAAATGTGTCAACAGTGACACATTTCTGTCGAAGCGATCGTGATTTTTAATTTATTTTTGTCACGCCTTGTAAAAATAATTTATTTTAAGGAATTCAATATGAAACAAAAAAAAAATATGAAGTGAAAGAAATCGCATTTCGTCCAAGTGCAATTTTGCATGACTGACGCATACATTTTTACTGGGGATATTTTGTGGTATTTTCATTTTATGGTAGGACGTGTCCATTGAAAGAATGAATGGCTTTAATTTTTATTGATACTTGGAACATAATAAAGTAATTTATTGAGTTACTAAATATTTTTTATAAGTTTAAGGTTGTCTTAAAGTAAGTTATAAATAGATTATCCAAAAATATTAGAATATTAACCACTTGACGTTTGATTATGTTTATCTTTTTATGCACATTTTAACATTTGTGTCACACTTCACGACAACCACATCAATGAACTGATATGCTTGTACTTCGAGTCTAATCTTCTACTCGATGACGTCAATAAGACTTAAACAAGGTGAAAAGACCAACAAGATTGAAGACAGGAGGCGTATAAGTTAATTATACACTCTTCGAAACCGTCACAATCTGACATGTTTTTATTTTAAATTTTATTTTCAACTTAAAAACAAAGTGTTAAGTTGTTGGCTGAAATAAATAAAGGGGTTTCCAATAAGAGATGTTATTTTGATATTCAAAGAAAAATGGCATTTTTTGAGATAAATCATCGGATGTTTATTTCATTAGAAAGAAGAAGGTATGCCGTTAATAATGGAACACAACATCAGCCAAATGACGCCCACGCTTACAGGACCATATCCTTTTCATGAAATTTTCCATAGGCAAATCGTAAAGTGGCGTATGTCCTCGAAAGCGTCACGAATTCCATCTTTGAGGTCTTGAACCGACGCTGGGCTGTTGGCGTAGACCTTATCTTTTACGTGGCCCCAATGGAAGAAGTCGCAAGGTGTTAAATCACAAGATCTCGGTGGCCAATTGTGATCACATCTTCGAGAGATAACATGGTTCGGAAACTTTTCCCGTAAAAGATCGATAGTTTCATTGCTTGTGTGGCACTTAGCGCCGGCGCCGTCTTGTTGAAAGTAAACGCTATTGTTGAAGAGTGTTTCGTTCCATTTTTATTAATGGCGTAGTTTCTACTTGTCAAATGTCAAAAAATTACAGCTTCAAAAGTGACAGCTACCGAAATAGCGGGCTATTCATTTCAATTCGTAGATATTCATTAAAATCAAATCTTTTCATGGTTAACTTTTTTAAGTAAGGATTGATTTAAGAAACGGTAACAATGTTTTGTACCGAAATTGTTTAAAACAATAAAATAAGTTATAAGAAAATAGTGAGGACAAAAACAATAGAAAATGTCAAACCGCAGTGGTGTCAAACAGCTGTTGTGAACAGTGTGTGTTCATTAAGAATAATGGTGGGTTCACAGTGGTGTTCACATTGCACAGTGGATAAACATGACTTTTAAATGAAGAATCAACGCACTCGAATTTCAAGAGCTAAGCCAACTAGTCTCTAGAACACACCAAAAACAACTGTCCCTTTTCTTAATCGGTGGCATGATTGCCTGATATCTTTTTTATCAGTTTTCTGATGTAATAAACAAAATATAAGGCTGTTTTTGAGCTGTCGAATTATATACCCAGAAATACTTTTGAAAATTTTGTACAACCCTTACAACTATATTAAGAATTTATAACGGGGAACCCGGCTGAAAAGTAGCCTTCCTATAACCAATTTTACTTCTAGATCATTGGTATTTCATTTCCATGCGCTGTTTTTGTTATTTAATTCTTACCACCATTTGAAAACGATTGTAATGTTGGTGTGGTATAAGAATCTGGAGTTATAAAGGAGAATTATCAATGGGACCAGGGTCTTAATCGTGCCTAGAAATGAGAACTAAGAAAACAATTATTAGATACTAGAAGTGGACGTACAGGTTTGTACTAATATGGACTATTTGCGTAAACACGACCGATTGCGAAGGCCTTAAAAAATCTTACGGCCAGTAGACGTTCGTCGTCAAAACGTGAAATAACGCGACCAGTAAATTTCTCACAGAATTAAGCTATAATTGGTCGTGTTGTATGCCTTGTTGCCCCGTCTTTTTGCAACCAACTGTAACAAAGTGACGTGCTTTTCTTTTATATAATATTTACTATATGGAATTGAACTTTGTATCATGCAATTCACACTTACTCCCTTCAGAAAATATTATAAGTAGAATAATAGGATTGTGCAAAAATCGCCTCTTCTATTACTACCTAATGATACTATATCAGCTTGTACTATTGGTCAAAGATTTTGACTGAAAAGATCCGACCACTTCACAATTGGAACCCCCACCAGCGGTAAGGGGTTTCGATATTTTAGTTCTAGCCCGTTTTTGATTTCCACAAATGGCTTTGGTACTTGCTGATCCACGGTTAGGGCTGTGGCCGTCCGTATTTATTGCCACCAGACGCTTAAAAAGCATATCACACCACATATCGGTTATCATTCGATCATATCGTTACGAATTGACTGTAACCATCTGCCAATTGGCCTGTTCGAAGAAATTCCGCCCAATGACTCTTTTCGACCGTAGATCACATCAAACAGTCACTTTTTCTGCATGCAATAGCACTTCTTCGGTCACTTGTGGGTTTTTGTTAGACCTATTTATTCATGGATGTACGGTTATTTTGTTTGTTAACATACCAAATGAGTGAGAAATGTGCCTAAGAAGCGTACCTATCTACGGCGTTTTTATGATACTTCAGGTGATAGTTAAGTTTGAGACATATCAAATACTAGCGCTACCAAGTTGAATCCACGAATTGATTGACCCTTTAAATATTCTTTGATTTTGTTTGAATTACTCTCGAGGGTTACGATAATGAGTAACATCTCGCTGAGTTATTATTAATCTCTGTACTACGCACATCATGTTACGCAAGTGCAATAAAAATATCTGCATTTATTACGATGTTTTTTCTTCAGACTTAATTATTATCTTCTCTCCGGAGTTTAAAATGCATTTTCACTTGCATAATTACCAAGAAAAACTAAACCTTACCTAACCTTTCTTTATATTACGTTATGTTGTTGCTTTCGCGAGAACGACGTCATACGATTTGTTTTTTTGATTCCTTCATTGATCAAAAAAGTGCAAATTACTCTCAATGATTCATTAGCCTTTCGTGACAACAAATTAGTGATCTAACTCCAATTGATGGATATCAAGAAGCAAAGTAGACTTTTGATTAGAAGAGTCCTTATTGCCATACGCTTTCCATTCATGGGAAGTTATTATGGTCTAAAATTCCCAAACCGAATTAACAAGAAAAAAAATAATAAGAAGTAAATTTTAACAAGCTTTAAGTTTTCATCTAAGAACCACAGAAATACAATCCCGAGTAGGTACAGTGTTTTATCTCTCCCACCATTGTCATTGCATTTTTTTTATCAAAATCTCGATGTCGACTTTTTGTTCCAACTTCGAATAAAAAAAAATATATTTTTTTAATGGCCATGAAACTACTTGAAACAACGTTCTTTTTTTACGAAAATTAAAAAACAGGTTACCCGTTAATTTTTGAAAATGTTTTAGTTGAAATTGTTTACCAAAATAACGAAAAATAGTCACTGAAACGGGAGCTGGTCGAAATTCTGTACATATTTCAAAATCCTGTAATCCAAAAGACTGTTTTACAAAATCTTGTACATTAAAATCATGTACTGTCAAAAATACTATAGGTATCTTAAAACTAAACAACTTAAGTAAACAAAATTTCGAACAAAATTTTTACAAAAGTAGCATGAAAGAAAAACATAAAAATGCATTTTTCATTCGTGTTTTTTACTTGTTTTTTCCAATTGCTGAATTAATGAATGAAACCATTATTGTTTGTATGTATGTATTCGCTGTTTTCATTAAGAAATTCTGTTAGTATATGCTATAAGAAATTTGGTTTGATAAAAAATTGTTATAGTGTGCACTTTCTTACATTATCAAAACAAATTTCTTGCAGCATACTTACATGATTTTGATCAACCAGTATTTTGAAATACAGAATTTTGGCGTACAGTATTTTGATCATAAAGGACTCTATACATACAGTATTTTTAAATACAGAATTATGGCTTACTGTATTTTGAAAAAGCAATATTGGCCCATACAGGATTTTGACCCCAACCCTACTGTAACTCATTCTATTATTCTTTGGATAGCTTACGAGTTAAATGCTTATAGTTATAACAAACGGACATTGACAGACTACTAGGGCTCCGTTTTTGCCATTTAGGCTACCTAAAGAAGACTTAAAATGAACATTGTTTTAAGAACAACAAAAAATATTTCATAATAACGTGATAAATTTATAACGACGGCCATTTTGGTTTTTTTTTTTTTGTAAAGAACATCCTAGAACAAAAAGTTAAAAATTACTAATATATGATTCCTATGCCATATAAAAGAACAGCTATTAAAAACCATAAACTCTATGCAGATATGGTGATGATAGTCAAATTAGTTTGAAATGCTTTGCGCACAAATCAATTGATTTCAACGATTTTCATACTTAAAAAAAATATAAATTGCTTATGCTTAAATACCTTCGCGTTAAGTATAAAATAACTTTAAACTTTGCATTAAAAATCCGCAAATCAGTGTTTTTGTTTTTCAATTTGAGCATGCAATTATTTATTTTGTTCAAAAAGAATTTGATTTATTTATATTTCCTTAAGGCAAAAAAGACTCTGAAGTCAAATTATAAAAAAATTCTTGTTTGTAAGTTTTTCAATTAAAATGAAAATATTAAGATTTTTAATAAAAAAAAAAATCAACTCACCTTCAAATTCTTTTAAAAATCCTCAACTGAACTATCCGCAAACAGATTTGAATGTCACTTTTGATTACCTAGCGCAATGCTATTTGTGTATTATCAATCCTCACTTCACAAAGTACACTATTCAATTCACTTGCACTTTTATCTTAAACACTTTCAATGTCCTGAAGTGTTCCTTAACATCGATTAATCTTTGCAACGAATTTTTTTTAAATAAACTAACGTCGACTTAACAACCATGAGCGGCGTTATGACAAAACAAAAACCTTAACTCAATGGTTAAAATTAAACAAACGACACTTGCAGCTATGCGATAGAGATATATTGCTGCTAACAGGTCGAAGTCAGTTAGCAAACAGTTCTACCTAAAGTGGTTTCACCGAAATTTATAACTTATTCACATAGGCATGGGCATGGGCAGTTATAAAGTATCACACCAGCCAAGCTATGCCACAGTAACACAAAACAATGATAGCGTAAGTCGATGATGGTAAGGGAGTGTGCACAGGTGTTTGCTAGCATACCCTATAACGAAGTTCTCAAGCTCATTCACTGATCCACAGCTATGACAATGTATTTATGATAGAAAATTCATAGCAATTTGAATTTTGTGGGTGTATTGGTCGCGAGCGAAAAAGTTGCGTTTATGGTAGTGCTGCCAAAAAAGTTATAATTTATGCAAAATCGGAAGTAGTTTAAAATGAATAATGAATTTTTAACTGATTGTCAGGTTAATTCTTTTTTGTCGATAAAATTATTACAGATTTAAGGTTAGAGTGAGATTTTTTGCGAGGACTTTTTTGTATGATTTGAGTAGTGTCTTGTTTTAAGTATTTTCGCACGAGTTATGGAGCTAAGCGAGGTCATCGTCAAACCAAAAGTTAACGATGACACCGCAAAGCTCCAATTCACCAAAACCAGCCGATTCTGAATTTTCCATTTCATGGGAACGGAAATTGCATGAATCAAATTACATTCAATTTCCATTCCCACGAAAACTGATTATTGTGTATAAAGTATAATTAAGAATTTTCTATGAATACAATAAACGAGGTGATTAGTTGTTTGACCACCGAAGTATTCAGTTGTTTTATTTCGGGGACCGAAAACTTTTCGTCACTGGCGCAGTCGAAACAAACGAACCGGGAATT
>CAKKXW010000003.1:57911970-57928316 GCA_920937365.1 Sphaerophoria rueppellii
TACTCAACCACGTACGAGGCAGTCGAGGGCGCCGAAACAACAAAAATTCGAATCTATAACGATAGAAGTGAAGAAGTTCCAGCGCATCTGCCTTTAGAACCGAACGCAGCAGAAATAACTTACCAAGTAAGACGGACTGTCGCCTTAAACTAAGCAGTAGCGGCAACATATCAGACGTCTTCACCAGGAAGGTATAAGAGGAGTCGTAATTGACACAAGGCCAGCAGGGAAATATTGTAGTAGAGTCACAGTTAATGCTGAGGAGAATATGGAAGGACCACTTCTGCAGACTATACAACGGCGATGACGAATCAAATTCCGCTGTCAGGCAGAATGAACCATTCAATAAAGACGACGCAAGCCAAGATTTCCGTCTACGCGACCTTGAAGAAGTGAAGATAGCAATATCTAAGCTTAAAAACAACAAAGCCGCGGGAGCTGACGGAGCATGCACCAACTCATCTGCAGAATATGGTCGGAAGAGAAGCATGGCCGATGATTGGGACCTCAGCATAGTTTGTTCGATCCTGAAGAAAGGAGGCCCTTTAAACTGCACCAACTACAGGGGCATCAGCCTCCTAAACATCGCCTGTAGGATCTTATCGCAGTACTATGTGAATGTTTGAAGCCATTTGTCAACAAAATGATAAGTCCATATCAGTGTGGCTTAAGACAAGGAAAGTCCACCATCGATAAAATATTCACATTACGGCAGATCCTGGAAAAACTCAAGAACTCCAAATCGACTCCTACCATCTTTTTATCGATTTTAAGGCCGCTTAAGACAGGATCTATAGAGAAGAACTTTACAAAGCCATGTCCAGTTTTGCCATTCCTACAAAACTCATTCTTCTGAGCAGGATGACAAATTAGAACTCACAATTAGACTAAAAGGCTTATCAAAAACTAGCAGTTGCCAGCGACTTCGTCTGCCTTTACCTCATCCATCGGCCAGAAGTGAGTCTTCGACTTGTGCATGCCCGCATGGGAATTTTGTTGCGAAGTTATTTTAAAACAATAGACTCTCTCTCAATCTAAATTGTTCTACTCGAAGCCTTCATATATGTATAATTTTCCCCGTTTTAGCTACACTTTTCACTGATGCTTTGCTCTTATTTTTAGTAACTTATAAGCGTAACGTTGTATAGCCATTTTTCCGCATTTTTCACTGACGCTTCTCTCCTATATATAGCTTCAAGCCTTCTACGATAAATGGACAATTCAACATTAAAAGAATTGTTCAATTTGATTAAGCAGTTCCTGAGATAAGCGCGTTTAAACGCAGAATAATTAATTAGTTTTTTCCACATTTTCCATTGATTCTTTGCTCCTATTGGTCACAGCTTAATTCTAAGAATTCCTCAATTGATTGACTATCCAACACAAAAAGAATTATACCATTCGAACCAGTAGTTCCAGAGATAACCGCGTTCAAACGAATAAACCCTTCAGCTTTATGTATTAGTATAGATTAAAACCACCTTAAAACACTTTGAACAAAAAATAATTAAACATACTCGAGCAAGTAGATGTTGTCTTAATATTGCCATTTGACGAAAATTACACTTCCGGTATTTGATATAAAGAAATAACCGTTGCAACAACTTAGAACAACGTAAAATTGATATCTACCTTTTCCCCGATTGAAAACATTTTGAGACGCACTTCCCAACGCTACTAACCACAAATTCTCTATCATATCGACGAGATGTCAATGTACAAAATTAATTCGTTATATTCCTTCTCAAGGGTTGTTCTTTCATATTCTAACCGTTCGACGTCGAACATCAAAGCAGATTAGATAAAAATTAAAACATAAAATCAATACCATTTGCATGAAAGCGTAATGATATGAAAAATTAAATCCAAATGTGTTGCAAATGTTTTTCATTAACAATATAACTCGACCAGGATTCAAAATGCTGAAATTGTTATTTTTGTGTTATCTACTGCAAAGTAATACAAATCATTGGATCAATAAATCAGAGCAAAGTTGTTCAATTATCAAAAGTCCATTTTCAATTGATCTTAACCTTTGCTGAACTTGAGGTTCATAAGAAGACACTTTTCATAATGTCACTGTGACTGTTGTGATTCATTTTAATAAAATTCGGCTAGAGTTTTGTTGTTTTTTGTGCTTTAATTAATTTATTGGTTCAAGTCAGTCTATGCCGTTAAATACTTGTGATGACGATTGTTCACGCGACTTTGATCAGTGATGTTAATGTCGTATATTCATAGTCATACAATGAGCCGTTGTATCATTTAATTTGTATTCATGCTTCTGAAGAATGCAAGGAAATGACGTATATCTAAGAAAAGCATTTTGTGTTTCCCAAATGGAATCATGTACGCGCAGTATACTTTTGGTTGGGTGATGATTTTAATGTATGTGATTGGGAATCCTTTGAAGGGCAAAAATTACGGGGACGTATCAAAATCATTTCTACGCCTAGATTCAGAACCTCGAAAAAAGTGATTGAGCTGTGAGCAGCATGCCGTAACAAAGAAAAGAAGATGAGCTATCATGATGATAGCTTCGTGCTAGTCTTGGAGCACAAAGGACACAATGTCAACATGGTTATCACCATCTTTAGCAAATAGCTTAATAACATTGACATCATCAGTAGTTTCCAAGTTTAAGAGACCCTTGCAAAAATTGAAGAAGAAAGAAAGTCGTGAAAGTGGTTTACTCAAATTTCATACTTTCATCAAAAATCAAGCAACCCATCATCTATCCACCACTAAGGACAAAACCATATGCAGCTGGCACCAATTAAGATGTAGCTTAGGAGTTCATTTAAGTCGGAACCAAAAAGAGGCCTTTAAAGCGACCACTTAATGGCGGAGAATAACCAGAGTAAACTCCTTAGGATTCATTGAAGCAAAAAAAATGAGGTCTAAGCATCTTACTTACAAGTCTTTTAAAATAATGACCAATCGTTCTTTACAAAAGAGCTACAAAAAGAAGATATTCCGTATGGTATAGGTACAAGGAAGGCAAATGGTACCTAGTCCAGAAACCGACACAACACGGAGCGAACGGTGATAACAAGCCAAGTAAATGCAAATGCCAATGCAAAGCTGTTCAATTTCGAAGACTGGAAGACGCATACAAGGACTCTGCACTTTAGAAGACCGCAGTATGACGGACTGAGAATCCATTGAACATAGATTGGAAACCGCATTGATAGAATCATGTTCGGAATAGTAATTAAGATTGTGTTCTTGCAAGATTGTTTTTTTTTTTTTTGCCCTTGTGTTCTTGTAAAGAAAAACTGGGCGATACATCTGTTGCAAATTTTTGAAAAAGTCTGTCAGTACTGCAATCAATTGTTTATAATATTATCACGTGTTCGAACACACTACACACACATGATAACATAATAAAAAATTTAATAAATAATATCGACCCACTGGATGGGACTTATCAAAAATATAACATTGATAGCACTGATTAAATGGCTTCAAGATTTTTGCTTTGAAGATAAGAGGGGGATGAGTTTAGTAGTTTTAGAATAAAAACAAAAACAAAACATAGGAAAGCATAAACTAAAATCAGAGTTATTGCGCATTTAACAGTTTATATAAAGCAGATTTAATACAATTACTGTCAAGGATTAAACCAATGAAATATTCAACACATCGAGCCCTAACTGCCAAATCATCGTAAGCGACAAAACCCAATTTTTTATCAAAGTTATTTCAAAACAAAGATTTTCTAGCAAATTAGAATTGTATGTACTTTATCCAATTTTAATCATTCGGATATTATTGTTTTTAAACAGAAAAAACACAAACATAAATAATAAGTGTTATTTATTGCGCTTTCAAAGCTAGGAAAAACGCATTTTCGAAGTGTCGCTATTACGATAATTTGGCGTTAAGGGCTCGATGTGTTGAATAACTCTTCATTTCTCATCTTTGGTATCAGAACCAGAACAATGTCCAGTGTGCGCAATAATTTTTTTTCACAAGAGAAATTAATCCTTGAGCCGTGAACTAAACACCTCAGAATGCGAATGAATAATCCAACCCATAGCCTGCGATTGCAAAGGTTAAGACTCAATGATCGCGACGAAATAAATATTATAATAATTCAAGCACAAACTTGCCGGTAAATGTGACAACACAACAAATTTCTTTAACTTTTCCATTTGGAAAACGTTTCAAAGTTTAACTTTAAAACTGCTGGCAGTAAAGTACTTGCAAGTTCTTCATAGCATTTGATATTGTGATAAATAATGCAATTTAAACAATTGCGAATAACACAATAACGAAGAATTCAAACTTATAGATAGAGGCTTTTGATCTACATGATCATCGATTGATTTCTATGCATTTTCATGTATTTATTTTATGCCAAAACAAGCTTGTCAACTAATATGAACATTTAGTTATGGACGATAACGAAATTTCCAATTATTTCTGAATTAAAAATTATTCAATTCTAAAAAAAGAATTTCACAAGATATAAGTTATGACGAGCAACAACTTATTATCTTAAATCGTCATACATCCAGCAAATGACTTCTATTTAACCTCTATGCCGGAATTTATTTGCTAGGGTTAAATATAACAAAAAGAATAAGATAAACGCTCCTACAATCTCTTGGATAAATAGAATACTCATCGAAAGCCAAATATAAAGAATTGCATTTAAACAATTTAATGTAACTCAAATAAATGATGAAACGAATTTACCTTGTAAATTGCTGG
Source organism: Sphaerophoria rueppellii (assembly GCA_920937365.1). Lineage (NCBI taxonomy): Eukaryota > Metazoa > Arthropoda > Insecta > Diptera > Syrphidae > Sphaerophoria > Sphaerophoria rueppellii. The sequence goes on from CAKKXW010000003.1 coordinate 57,916,690, forward strand.
AATTGAAATAATTTAACACTTTAAAAAAAAAAAAATCTACTAAAAAACGAAACAAACTGTTGCGGAAAAGTGAACTTCACCAACTGGAATGGAAATGATCGCAAAATGAAAACGCAAAGTAAAAAAAAAATTATGAACCGTTTGCCACTTTGCTGTTCCAGTTCCATTCCATATTCCACATTTCCTTTCCAAAAAAAGATACAACAACCGAAACAATGATACTAATAGAAAAGAAAGAGACAACAAAAATAACAGCATCGTATGTTTGCTTTGGTGACGGTAAGAGATAAGAGTCCATGAGGGAGAACGGAGAAGAGATATTTCAAATATTTGCAGTTAATAAAAAAAGTCAGCTGGAAAAAAGCTGTTTTCTATTGTTGTGTGAGTATTCATTTCAAGTTTTCAGATCTCAGTTATTTGGAAGGATGGGGGTGGAAAAGGTGTTGCCATAAGCAGTGTTTTATAAAAGCAAGTCTTGATAATTCGAATCAAAGTGCAGTAGAATTACTAACCGTAGTTTTATTCTATTAAAAGCTTTGTATATATATTTGGGGAGTAGACTCAAGATGGAAAACGATGGTGGTGCCATCTTGAGCATTTTTCAGAGAATTAGTTTTTTTACATAAGTTTGTATTGTGTGTTCCTTGCTTTATTTGACAGAAGATCTATCAAGCCAAGCAGAGAACCAATCTTTGTACTTGTTGTTCCATATACAAAGATTAAAAGTATCTACATAATTACAAATGGTAATGTCGAACTTTTACCGTTCGACATTAGACTATCCTATCTTAATGACTCAAGTTCTGTTACTCAAGTGATTACAGATAAAGATAAGAATGTTCCGTGCCTCGGTGGCTTAGTAGTTAGATGCGTTGGCTGCTAAGTATAACGTTGTGGGTTCGAATTCTACTCGTGCCTATAAAAGTTTTTATGTTGTTGCAAACATTTCAGAATTTTGAATGCAAACGTTTTTGACCATTTTGACAAAGTGGGTGGATACCACGCCCCGAAATGGAAATAGATTTTTTTCATGCGAATCAAAGCCTTGCAAAAATTCCGAATAACAACATCCTACGACCGTTTTAAGATAGTGGGCAAAAACCACGCCCCTAAATGAAACTAAAATATTTTACCTATAATTTTTCCTTATGCTGCTATTACACGGACTCATGACTCTTCTTTGAATTCTCTTTTAAAATTATATCCTCTAAGTCAAAAACTATTACACGATGACTCTTAATTCAGGACTAAAATTTTGGCAACACTCTTCAATTCAGGTCTCACTTTTTCAAATGGCAAGGTATACATGTGAACTTGAAGAAAGTCGATTTTTAATAAAACAAAATACAAAAATATTGAATGAGTCGTTCAAAAATTTGCCAGCGACACACCGGGCAAATCATTTTCCTTTTCAGCTTTTCCAATTTTGTATCCCTTTTACACCAACATTGTTCGAAAAAAAGTCTGAAACGTCTTCGTGTAATGGTAGTCTTGATGATCAGTCAGTGCGTTAATGATGGTTTTTGAAGTTGTTACTGTTCAATATGAAGGGTTAAAAATGTGCTTGAGATCGATCCTGAAAAAAGGATTGTACCTCAAACGTCATTTTAAGCTAATGTGACATAAGTAATGTCACACTAAAAGAGTTAATTAGTAGACTACATTGACATAATATGTATGGACTGCTAGTCATATGTCATTTCCATACATTTCATGCGAAGAAAAAAGGTACAAGTTACAGCTGCGTCATTGATTTGAAGTGGCCAAATTAGTCCCAAGAAATATGTTTGAATTCAAATAATTGAAAAAACAACCAATGTTATCTGCTACATTTGGCCGTTTTATAAAAACAAAACAAATTTATGTATTAAACACTGTTCACCTTTGATTATTTTGTGTATTTTCTTTAGCCAAAATATCAAGAAAACAGCGACATCTTCTCTATGTTTTTGTTTTCGTTGATTTTTTACAGCTGGAATCGTTCTATTTTTGGCCACCAAAAGCCAATAGCGCTCTTTACTCTGGAACACGCGTGAAGTTGGTAACTAGCAGTCCATATATAATATGTCAATGCTCTAAACGTAATTTTTTCTACATTATACTTGTTCAAACTATTTGAAAATTTATTTAAGAGAAGAAAAGAAGGCTTTCTTATGATAAATCATAAAATTTATCGAAAAATTTCTTTTGTTTTAATTTAAAAAAAAATCGCTTGATAGCATACGCAAATTTTAACCATGACTGACCACCAAGAGGGATTTTACTGTAAGTATTAATTCTGTAAACAAATCTTAATATTCCGTAAGAATACTTTAAACGGACACTTAAATTTAAAATTCACGAAATGAGATTGATACTTTTTCTGTCACTGAAAATGGTAAGCGGTTGACTGATACTGACAAAAATAGACATAAAGGTTTCTCTCAGCGAGACAGAAGAGCAATGTAAAGTCGATTTTGATGAGTGATTGTGAAAATCTCATTTAAAGAGTGTTATTTAGAGACCTTTCAACATGTTGTGATTTATTTGCAACCCCGGCTGAGTGGTAATATTTTTGACATGTCTGTCGAATTAAGTCTATTAATTTAATATATAGGCTTCTGCGCACAACCATAAGGTGGTCAACTGATGGGTTTGCCCTAAAAATATGGCTTGGAATTGTTAATTCACAGCTTTTACTACGTTACGTTTACTTCAAAAAGACAGCTGATCAGTGTTTCCAAAAAATGAGAGAGATAGGAAGCTGTCAAAAAGAACATACCCACCAGCTCGAATTGACGAACGGTATGACTGTATGCGTGTGTTTTACAAATAAACTTGTATCGTTCGTCAAGCGTCAGCTCTTGCCATGAGGTTAAAGATATGATTCTCAACTCAATAATTTTTTTTTTTATTTCAAATCAATTTATGAATTTTATATTGAAAATCAAATTTATAAAAAAAATCCCTCGCAACGTCATATTTTCAAGAATCGGTGATATCAGTTTTCGCCATAACTACACACGGACCGAAAAATTAAAACTATTCACACAGTTAAAAAAAACTTCAAATGAAAATTAAAACTATGGTACTTACAATTGGCAGTGGCAACACATTACTTCCAATAAGAGTGACATTACTTCCAAGCATTTTGCCCCATAAGCTGGGCTCTTTTCGTTATTAATAAAGTTTGCTATCTTTTGGCAGGTTAATACACTTCAATTAACCAAGTAATTATAAACCTTCAAAATTCAAGCCCTGCTAAAGGAGTACGAGTTAAGTAACTGGAATCACCCGCTAACAGAACAAAAGTATTATTAAAGGTAATCATTTAATCATCACACATCATATTTGGACAAAAAAGCTTTCATTTGTCACCTTATTCCAATGGAAATTCGTAACAGCTGGCTGACATAAAGCTTACGCAAAGAGCCATCTTCTGGAAATTTCATTGATAGCTTAGTTTTTCTCTTCCCTAGGCATGAACCAAGTGGCTGAACTGATGCAATGCGTCCAATTCGCCGCTCTCAAACATAAAAACCAGCGGCGGAAAGAACCACTTAAAACACCATATATAAATCATCTTATAAACGTTGCTACAATATTGGCCGTCGAAGCTGGCATTGAGGATATGGAAGTGTTGAAAGCTGCACTTCTCCATGATTGCGTCGAGGACACAGAAACAACATTTGAGGACATTGAATCTAGCTTTGGCAAAAATGTTGCTAATATAGTGAAAGAACTCACCGACGACAAGAGCCTTCCCAAACAAGAACGCAAAAAACTTCAAATTGTCCATGCAAATACATCTAGCAAAAAAGCCAAGTTAGTTAAGCTGGCCGATAAATTAGACAATTTAAGAGATTTACAAAACGCTCTCCCTGAACATTGGACTGAAGTGAGCAGATCTAATATAGTTTCGTCACAACTTTATTAACCCGTTCTTTTTTTTTAGGAACGCCGCGACGATTATTTCTCTTGGGCCAAAATAGTCATCGATAATCTTCGTGGAACAAACGAAATTCTAGAGTCGAAACTTGATGAAATTTTCAAACAGAAAAATCTTCTATGAATTTTTTGTTTTTATTTTCAAATTCTTGGAATCTTTAATATCTAAAATACAGTCCGAATGTGAATGTTTTCAAAAACATTTAACGTTTAAACGATTAATTCCTTTTGCTTTCCAAAAAGGTTACCATTAAATCGGCTAAGACTTTGGTCTCTGGAATGGTCATGGCATTGTAGAGAGAAGCTCTGATACCTCCTACCAATCGATGGCCCTTCAGTTGAATCAAACCTTTGCTTTCGCAAAGTTTTAGGAATTCTGTTTCCAAATCTTCATTGCCAGTGACACTGCCAATTCGGAATGGCACATTCATGCGGGATCGGACTCTCTTATCAACCGGACATACATAGAAGCCGTTCGATTTGTCAATGATGTCGTAGATGAGTTTTGATTTGACAAGGGAGTTTTTGTACATTCCTTGAAGGCCTCCGTTGCGTTTGATCCATCGGAAGACGAGGCTCATAACGTGCACACTGAAAATTGGAAAAGAAAGATTGGTAGAGTTTGAGGTTAAATGTCTTAAGATTAGTGAAATTAAAGCATGCTCTGATTTTTGACCTTAAAAGGATATAGATTTCGAGGACTAGTAATACGATATGGGTTTGCATTTCGTTAAATGAACGTTTGTGTGTCTTGTCGGCTTATCACTTCGATAACATCAACGTCAACACTTGACACCTAATCTCACTATCGAACCTTTTTGTGCTTTTCTTAAATACAGATATCCTATCAACTCTATGTTGTTACCCTAAACCCAACAGATCAATAACCAATTAAACCGCATCATAAACAATAAACATCAACACCAGTTTCATCGGGATCGGGTTTCTATTAATATCGATATCGATACCAATTTGAACTCTAGCAACAGTTCCTCCACTTATTATTTTCAAAATTATCAACATTCGTTCTGCCTCTTATCTGGACAAATAAAAATTAAAACCTCATAGCGACTAAATAAAAACAATACCGACGACGTACGTTCAGTCCATCGTAAATATTTGTGTGCTTGGCAAAATTTCTGATGTAGTTCATTAATCAACGTCAATGAATAATGATTACGTGACGTCACAAAATAGAACAAATATTTACAGCAAAAATTCCATTCATCCCTTAACGAGGTAATTATGTTGTTTTCAATATTCTTTTAATCATTTCTGTACTTACATAAAAGTCGGTGGGGTATTGTAGATTGAATTGTTTTTTTCGGTGATGGTGAAATCCAGAATCGACGGTGTTATCTTCATTGGCTTTCCCAACAGGTCTTCCCTCACAATAACCACCGTAATTCCGGCTGTTCCAATATTTTTCTGAGCCCCAGCAAAGATCACTCCGAATTTGCTCACATCGATCGGTCGCGACAGGAAATTTGATGACATGTCGCACACCAGTGGAACACCCTTTGTCTCTGGAACAAAATCGAATTCGACTCCATCGACAGTCTCGTTGTCACAATAATAGACGTACGAAGCATTTGGGTCCAAATTCCATGTGCTCTGACTCGGGACTGTAGTGTATTTTTGTACTTTGGGCAAAATCAAATTGACCGAACCATATTGGGCTGCTTCTTTGGCCGCTTTGGCTGACCACGATCCAGTGACAAGATAGTCAGCTGTACCGGTGCGACCCATTAAATTGAGACACACAGCTGCAAACATTCCAGTGCCACCGCCCTGCATGAATAGAATTTTGTAGTTCGATGGGACTCCAATGAGTTCGCGGACATGGTTTATAGCTTCTTCGTTGATTTTGAAGTAACCAGCCGATCGATGTGACATTTCCATGACACTCAGACCTGTTCCCTCATAATCGATGAGGTTCTTTTGTACTTCTTGCAATACCTAGACAATGGAATTTGGTATTAAATGCAAGTTAATTGTCGAAATTCGATTTGATCTTACCTCTTCGGGTAACTTAGCAGGGCCAGCACCAAAGTTAATGATTTTCTTTTCCATTTTGTTTATTATTTGATCTTTTCGAGATATAGAGCTTAGGCGCCGTAGAACCTCTCCCAACGATAGTTTTTTTCTTACTGATCTTGAAGAGGCAAAATGATAATTGATTGAACGCGGAATGGAAATGGAAAGTCTGAGCTGAGCGTTAAGTAAAACGCTCATGTGTGTGCTGTAGAGTAGAGTGTGTTGGCTGAAGCTTGATTAATTTAAAAAAACTAGTTATCTGGTACTGGTTCGATAAGACTGTGTAGGTTTGTTACTAGGTACGGACTTTGATAGAAAAAGAACGGAAAATATAGATTGTATTCATTATCTCTACAGTAGAACGTGATAAACTGATAAGGCAGTCGTGGGGGGTTTTCAGTTTTAAGAGAGAATTTTGTGTTGAAGAGAAGACACATATTTTTAAAGAACAAATATTTTATCAGGTGATGAGGTGATGTTTACTTCTATGCAATCGAGATTTTTGAACACTCAAGCTCAAGTTTTATTGAAAAGAATAGGGTTCGGGCAACAATTCTTGAGAACTTCAAACTTAAAACTTGAAATCTAAACTAAACTGGCTTTAGGATTCATTATAAATCTAATATTATGCACAGGGTGATTTGCATAAATACAACTAAAAACTAGGTAATGTTTGGGAAGGCAAGATTTTTATTACGAATGTCTCGTAGCAATTGCTTAATCAAGGAACAGCGGTTTAATAATTTTGTCCAACAATACCAAGCAAAACATTACAGCGTAAGCTTTTTCGTTTCATGAGGATGGTTGATATTTCACTTTCATCCTTTGTTGCCGTTTAAATGAATCTTCTTTATTTAAATATTTTGTACTGTCTTCAAGACAAAGATTATCTTATCATAATCTGAATCACAATATTAAAACAAAACCGACTTTCAACAACCAAAAACAATGATTAAACAACAATGAACACTGAATGACTCAACAAGCTGCAAAAAATGTTCATCTTTTACTTTTATTTTCTGATTGATAAATAAACAAGAGTGGAAAACCAATTTTAATTATAATTTTTTTTTTTTTAAATCTTACATAAAAACAAACAGAATGGCGCGATAGCTCTTGAAGAGCCAAGGCCTAAGTGGCTCCACTCATCAACAATTCTCTGAGTGCATGTGAGCGGCAAAGTTGAGAAGCACTTTTTTTCATGACAGATTGATAGGTACTCTTGGAAGTGTTGTCAGTTCTTCGCAAGAGGCAGTAACAGTGAAGGATGAAAAAAAAACTATATTGGCACGAGCAGGAATCGAACTCACGCGTTCCGCGTAGCAGCCAACGCTCAACCCACTACGCCACGGGACGGGGCCAGTTATAGCGATCATTAAAAACTATCATTAAAAAATTTCATTTGGATAATGTGACGTGTGACTTTGATTTTTTATACCAATCTCATACCAATCGATGGCAAATCTATTGAAATATTTTTTTTCTGGCGAAAAATAATACAAAAAAAGAATATTTTGTATGAAAAATGCATTAATTTATTTTAATGATAAAAAATTAGTTTTAATGCAAGCGAATAATTGAATTTCCAAAAATGAAACACTGTTCCATTGTTTTTGTTCCTTTTTTTAGGTTCCATCTTTTATTAAAAAAGTTAATGAAGCACTTTCCATCATAAAAAAAAATTTGGTGCCAAAACTCAAAAAATAAAAATAAATGCTTGAATGACATTAAAGTAATAAAATTTTTTTAATGGTCGCTATAATCACACGTAATTAAAACAATCTAATTTTCATGTTTTTAATGATGGTTTTTAATGATTTCTTCATATACCTACTCAAAAAACTTAGATTTTTGAAAACTGCCATGCCAGCATGCAATTTTTACTTGTGACTTATAGAATATTATGACAAGTATTTAATTCGTAAAACAACTTGAGATTTTGATCAAATAAGACATTACGATGATATAGAAGTCGGAAAAATGGGTTCGGCGATTCCATCCGTCTATCTGCACCTACAGCCTTAACCACTGTTCATCTTGGCTTCAAACCTGAAAATTTGAGGTTTGAGCGAATTCGCGTGTGTCATTTTTAAAATTTTTTTTTCTTCTATTTTTAAAATCAAAATTTATGGTAGCCACCATAGGTACAATATTTTTGGTCAGAAAAACAAAAGTTTCAATTTTCTCAAAAACGGCTTCTACGATTTCTTTCTTTTAAACTACCTCGATTTTTTTTTTGTTTTTGGAGCAAAAATATTTTTATATTGCTCCAAGGCGGTACCTTTCATAGAACCGGTTTTTGTTATAAGATTTTCTCGAAAAATAAAAGTCCGATCAGCGTACTTACTTTTTTGGAAGTACGTATAGAGGTATTTTGCCCAAATAATATTTTGCATTAAAATAATTTCATTTATTTTGTATTTAAAAAAAAATATGTTTAAACTTTATTTTTTTCAAAACTCTTTATCTCAAAAACGGATCAATAATAAAAATCGAAATTGCATTGTAAAATGCGTATTTACATATTCTTGAATTCTGCATAACCAAATTAATTTTTAGACATTTTCGAAAAATTTTATATACAAAAAATTAATTTAAAAAAACTCTCCTTGGATTTTTTTATTAAATTCTTAAAATGAACAATTTTTTAAGTAATCATATGCCATACATTTTTTCAGATTGAATCTATTTTTGAGGTATATATTTCAATTTATATTATTATTTATGAATTTTATTTTTCATTATTTTTTGTTGTATGTTTTCTATGAATTGTAATTTGGAATAAAGGAGCAAGTTCGTACGACCCAATCGTTTACATTTTTTTTTGGTTTGTTTGCTATTGTCAGAACCTGAAGATTGTCTTTTGAAAGAAAAATGGAAATGGAAATTGCGCGGACAATCAGAAAATTTAAGAATACTGAACCACAATATGAATATACTTTCTAACGATAAAAAAAGAATTGTTTCGACATATAAAAAATAAAACTATCTTCCCCGACTGCTGTTGCCTTGTCACATGCGTAGATCCAGAGTGCTTGCAAGTTACACTTAATTAGGAATATAAAGTATAAGTATATGCAAATTCTTTTAGGTTTACGAAGAACTTCACAAACATTAGCCAAAAGAGACTGTGATGAGATCCCCCGAGTTATTAAGAAAGCAAAATTCAATTTTTCAAATAACCACCATTGAAAGTTATAAGAAGAGTAAAAGACGAACCTTTCTTGCACAGACAAAAAAAAAGAATAACATTTTCAGTTGTATTTTTTTTTCTGAGCAGCAATAAAGAGAAAATTTCGTATTGATGATTTGCTTTGTAATTCTCAGTTATTGAAAACCAAATATCGAAATTGTTTTAATGATCACACTTTCAAGATAAAGAAAAATAGAGGCATAATTTTTTCAGCAAAAACAAGTTAACAAATCATTTCTTTTACGAAACAACGTTTTTCGGGTCGGCTAGTTACTATATCATTCGTTACAAAGCCTATTTTTGTCTTTTTAAGGGATGAGATGGAAAGATAGTAATGGTGGAGTTGATTAATAAGCCAGCCACAGACTCTGGAACATCATATCATATCAGGGAGACTATTGCCAACAAGTTCACCCAATTATTGGCGCATATGCGAAATTTAAGAAAAATTCGAAGAAGTGCGATCCTCCAATTTTCTTCGGTCAACAATAACATACGGAAGAAAAATCACGCAGGCAGCTGCTCAAAGCCAACGTCTTATCAGTACTCATTTAAGGTTACGAGTACGACGCGCTTAGCCAAAACTTACTTGCGTTCCAGAGAATATAGTAAGCCCCGTTTGGGCCGTTTGTGAGGAAGAACAATTTTAGAGAAGATAAAATCACGAACGAGCTATATCAAATCTACCGCGAAAAGCAGATTTAAGTCCTTGATGACAGGTATTAAGCTTGGTAGACTGCGGTGGGCTCGACACTGGACACCTTGGTTGTATGAGGAAAGAGGACCGTCCCGGAAAGTGCATCGCGGTACAATTCATCAGCGAGGCTGCTGGAAGGATGGCAAAGTCCAGTGGCCTTTTGCCCCACCTTACAAATTTGTGAACTACAAACGTTTTTACCACAAATTTGTAAAAAAAAGTCAAGTTTCGTGTTTTGTAAAATTTTGAAGTCTACAAAATTGTAATTGTGATTCACAAAATATAAAATTTTAAAAAAATATGATTTTTGGTTGCACGAAAATAAGTTTGTAATTGTAAATCACAAGCACAACCAAAACATTTGCGAAAAATCTACTTTATTGTGACTTTCTGTTGCACAATATTAGTGAGGATCAAACATTTATTTCAATTTGTGAAAAAATTCTTTGTCTTTGTGTGTAATTTTATCTACAAATTTGTTTTTCATATGAAATTGAGTGACAGCAGTAATTCTGAGGATTTCGTTGTAGTTAAAAAACAAATATCTTTTGCGTTAAAATTATAGTTTTTGAAAATATGAATATGAATGTTACGTTAACAACTATTCACATAAGAACGACCGACGAATGACGGATGAAAGTATTAAAAGTGACGACGAATTCTCCTTCTTTCGTTGCTCGCTGTTCGTTCTTCTTTAGTTATTTACGCAGCAACGTTAAACAATATTGTAATTTAAGTTTGTAACTTACAAGTTTCAAACATAAATGGTGCAACAGTAAATTCTAAATTTATTTTACAGTTTGTAACTCTGATTACAAATATGTTATCCCACTTATTTGTAGTTGGTGCAAAGCAAATTAATATACGAAATTTATCTTTGTGGATTACAAGTACAAAATTGTGGTTGTAATTTGTAAACTGGTGTAATGGGGCACAGGACGCCCAAAGCTTTGGGGTGCTGAACTGGATGGCGTCGGCCAATAATCGCGATACCTGGAAGAACTTACTGAAGGAGGCCCGATCCAGAGGCGATTATGGCGCAGGTGAAATGAAAACTCATTGGCTAGTGGTCTGCTTCATCAAATTACAATTAAATTAACAAATTTGTATTTGTGGGTGTCATTTAAAAATTTGTAGATTCATTTTCTGTTTCACAAACTGCAAGCTTAGTTTCTACAAATTTGTTGGAAAGGAAGAAAAATGAAGGGAAACTGTATTTGTTATTTACAAATACAAAAAAAGCGTTTCACCGTTTAATTTGCAAAGTTGTAAATTACAACTATTTTTCACAAATTTGTTAAACTATAACGATAACATAAAACTGATCGAGTGTCAAGTAACCTCTTAAGGAGTCCTATGCCGCCAACCAAGTATCGAAGACCAGTGGCAACATTGCCAGAGAGCAGTTAGAGAAGCCGCCTCTAATGTGCTGGGTTTCACACAGCCACCAAAACGAAACCCCTGGTTTAACGAAGAATGCAGGCAGGCCCATGCAGCCAAGCAGGAGGCATACAAAGCGGCGCTGCATAGAAGGACAAGAGTTGCTCGTGAGCTCTACGAGCAAAAGAGGAGAGAGGAACGCCGGCTTCTCAGGAGAAAAAAGAGAGAGCATGAGAAGCGTCAGATCGAGGATGTTGAGAGAGCCAACAGCAGGAATGAAGTTCGGAGGTTTTACCAAAAGGTTAAACAGCTGGCTCAAGGTCATCGAGCAAGAACCGATGCCTGCAGAGATAAACAAGGGAACATCATAGTAGAGTCGCAGTCAATGCTGGG
>CAKKXW010000003.1:57931266-57952049 GCA_920937365.1 Sphaerophoria rueppellii
CAGAAACATCCAGAATATCATTTTATTACTGTTAATATAGCTAAATGCGTCTTGTCAAGGGCTTTATTAATATAATAACTGGCAATCTTCTTCGTTTATCGTGACACCTTCTAAATGTATATAGTTTCGCCCGCCGGAGTTAATCTTTTGTCGTTTTCGTTTTATCTGCTTCCAGGTAGATTTGATATATCATCTCCTGAATCCTCCTTCCTCACAGATGGGGCCAACTAATTTCCCTAGGACTCTACTCAAAGAACTCGGCTAAGAGTTGAGAGCGCCTTCCATTGAGCACACAAGGCCGTAAGTGACAAGTGAGAAACTTTAGGTCGCAAGGTTCTTTGATATATGTAAATCTTCCACAGTGCTATTTGCTTCTTCTAACGGTCAATAATATAATTATTTCGGGAACTGTTCTGCGTAAATCGATATAATTGTCATTATTTTACTATAAGACCTACAAAGACGTATTAATAAACATAAACATATTTAAATTTTGCTACTAAAATTGATCATGTTTGAAGGACTCATATAGTACATTTGTAAAACTATAACTACAAAATTGAATTTATCGAAACATTTTTTTTTTTTAATTAACAGTTAGATACTTATAATAATAGGTTAAGAAATTTGAAATACTTCCAAGCGAATTCTTTTTAAACTTATTTTTCATTAATAAATGCGTTTTATCGTATAAGAAAATCGTTACTCTAACAATCTCATCAGAATTAAAATTAACACTCTTTCTTTTTGCTCTCAAGAAAACTAATCATCACATCAGCCAACGCTTGGGTTTCCGCTATCGAAATTGCATTGTAAATCGATACTCTCACACCTCCAACTAATCGATGACCATTCAACTGTATCAATCCTTTACTTTCGCATAAACTCAGGAATTCCTTCTCCAAATCGTCATCTCCAGTCGCACTGCCTATTCTAAAACACACATTCATCCGTGATCTGTCTTTCTTGGCAACTGGACAAACATAGAAACCGTTCGAATTGTCAATAATATCGTAGAGAATGTTTGACTTGATGAGCTGTCTTTCTCCCATTCCCTCTACGCCACCATTGCGTTTGATCCATTTGAATATGAGGCTGGTAACATGAACACTAAAAAGTATTAGAAAAAAAAAAACATTTAAGTCTTTCTAATTTACTCTTAAGAAAAGAGAATAGTGACCCAAATTCAACAATATACTCACATAAAGACTGGCGGGGTGTTGTAAATCGAACAATTGCTATCAACAATATTGAAGTCAAGTATCGACGGAGTTATCTTCATCGGAGTACCCATAAGGTCCTCCCTCACAATGACCACTGTAATCCCAGGAGGGACAACATTTTTCTGAGCTGCAAAAATTATTCCAAACTTCGTCACATCGATGGGACGAGACAGAAAATTTGATGACATATCACACACCAAAGGAACACCATTGGTTTCTGGAATGAAATTGAATTCCACTCCATCGGCTGTTTCGTTGTCGCAGTAGTAGACGAAGGATGCGTTGGAATTCAAATTCCAAGTGTCTTGGCTGGGAATGGAGGTGTATTTTTCAAATTTCGGCAGAACCAAATTGACTGTACCAAAGTGGGCAGCTTCCTTAGCAGCCTTCTCTGACCAAGCGCCTGTGACTAGATAATCAGCTGTACCAGTGCGACCCATTAAATTCAAACAAGCCGACGAAAAACCACCAGTTCCACCACCGAGCATAAACAGAATCTTGTAATTCGGGGGAATTTCCATGAGATCTCTCAGGTCATTGAGTGCAGTTTCATTAATTTTTTTGTAATCAGCTGATCGATGGGACATTTCCATGACACTAATTCCGGTTCCGTCATAGTTGACGATGTTTTTTTGGATTTCTTTTAGGACCTTTCATTGTCAAACAAAATGTGAGTGGTATTTCAACACTTTAGACGATTTATAATTAAATTACCTCGAGGGGGAGTTGCGTAGGACCAGCTCCGAAATTGATGACTTTACGTTCCATATTTCTACTGGGTTTCGATCTCCCAATTTCAAGTCTGAGACTTCTTTCTACAAGTGACTTATGACGACTGAATGAACAGTCAATATGAATGGAAACATTCAAATTGATAAGATAGCAAAAATATTATTCATTTAAGTATTTGTGCGATTTATTCTGTGTAGATATCGGCAGTCTAGTCTCACGTATCTATTACATTGAGCATTGCAAATTCAAGTCACTTCTATATATTTTATTTGCTGTTATAAAAGAGCGTCTAACTCGCATTCCGCTTGTCTCTTTCTTAGAGCGATAATGTTGGTTGTTTGGAGAACAGAAAATATGTGTTTGTGGGTCTTACATAATTTGAGTGCATGAAGCGAATGTTGGCCTTTTGCAGTAATTTGAAAATTTAATCTGAGAGTAAATGAGCAGAATTCGAACCTGCTGTCTGATTCTTTGTGTACCTAATTGTGTTTACTGTCTTGGTTGTTATTGAGTGGGCGTACAGAGAAAATTGAGGGCCCTGCATCAACGTTTAGTGGGGCCCTATTAAACACACATAAGCATATTTTTTTTTTGTACTCGCATTTATTTAAACAAGAGGGTGTGAGGAAATGGCAATTTGTTTGGTTTTTATGTTTTCTTTACTGTTATGAACCAAAGAATCCAGATTAAGCGTCTATTACTATACTGGAACTTTTATATTGATGGACTCTGCGAAACCCACCTATCAATTGCCTTCTAAGCCCAAAGAAACAGCGATTATCAAGAGAAATCGGCGCCCGTGTTAAAGCCCGTGTTAATAGCGGAGCCTAGGTAGACAAACGCCTCAACTGCCCCGAAGTTATTATGCGTCTATTGTGACGTTCTGTCCGAGCAGTCGATGTTGGTTGCCCTTTCTCGAAAACAGCATATACTTCGTTTTTCCCTCATTTACCGCTTAACTCATTTTTGCCGTTTCTGTCTCAATTCTCACTAAGGCGCCAGTGACATCAAGCTGTATACTGTATTCTTCCCATTATATCAGTATCATCGGTGTACGCGAGAAGTAAAAAAGACTTGGAAGATTGCGTGCCTCTGGTGTTGACGGTGGAGTTTTTGCACTATCTTCTCAAGAACGATGTTAAAGAAATCACATGACAGTGAATCGCATTGTCTGATTTTTTTTTTGACATCGAACGGTTCCGTAAGCTCGTTGCCAACCTTGATGGAGCAGCTTGAGTTCTCAATCGTCATTTTGCACAAGCGAACGAGCTTGGCAGGGATACCAAAACTAGACATAGCTTTATACAGTTCGTCTCTGTAGATGCTGTCATACACGGCATTTCTATCGATGAAAAGGTGGTGGGTATCGATTTGGTCGATGGTTGACTTTCCTGGTCTGAAGCCACATTGATAAGGACCTATTAGATTGTTGAAGAAAGGTTTCAGACGTTCACATATTACGATCTCGTAGGCGATCTTAAGTAGGCTAATTCTTCTGAAGTTGGCGCAGTTTAGATGATCTCCTTTCTTCAGGATCGGGCAAACAAAGATGAGGTTGAATTCAACGAACATGCATTCTTCCGATCATATTTGGTGCATGTTTCTATCGTCGCTTGCAGTTTTGAAAAGCTTGGCAGCTAGAACATCTGCTCCAGCGGCTTTGCTCGATTTCAGCCGTGATATTGCCGTTTTCACTTTGTCTAGATCAGGTTCACGAAATTGTTGGCTATCGTCATGTCCAATGAATGGCTGCTGCTTGACGGCGGCATTCTGTTCGTTGTCACCGTTTTTGCAAATCCTCACATCGAATGCGATTCTACTATGATGTTCCCTTGCTTATTTCTGCAGGAATTACCTTCCGGTAAAAGTTTCATTCTTCCTTCCTGCTGTTGGTTCTCTCAACATCCTCGATCTGCCGCTTCTCACGCTCCCCCTTTTTTCTTCTGAGAAGCTGGTGTTCCTATCTCCCCTTTTACTCGTAGAGCTCACGAACAGCTCTTGTCATTCTATATGCAGCGCCGTATGCCTCCTGCTTGGCTGCATGCGCCTGCCTACTTTCTTCGCCAATCCAGGGGTTTCGTAGGTGGCTGTGAAGCCTAGCATGTTAGAGGCAGCATTTCTAACTGCTTTCTGGAAATGGTCGCGCGAAGTAGATTTTGGCTCCTTGCAAAGTTCGGACATCTAGAATGCTGGACAAGTATGCCTTCCGATGATCGCAATGTGATCAATCTGGTTGACGTTTGATTGATCGGGAGACCTCCATGTTCCTTTATGGATGTTAAGGTGTGGGAACCACGTCCTTGCTACTACATCATTTGGCCCCGCTTTCCGAATGTTCCTCCATAGATGTCCTCTTTTCGCAGCTTTTCATTATAATCGCTAGACCTACTGCTCATACATTTTGTCAAGGAGCTGTTTGAACTCGTCTTTGCTGTCGCGAATCAAGCCTTGATTCGGATCATCATGATGCGTTCGCTTACATATTTGAAGCTCTGAACTTTTTGCTGAGTCTGCTTCCAGCACCCATCCGCGTTCTAAAAGCCGCTCTCGGCAACAATTACCATAATAAATGTCGCAGTTTTTCATAGTCCTTTTGCCCCCGGCCATCCCATTGCATTTCCTGGATAGCTCCGCTAATTGTTCGGCAGCACGCAGGCTATTAAGTACAGATATTCAAGTTTACATCTGAATTAAGTATCTATTTCTTCATGGTCAGCTTAAGGAATTGTCCACAGGACAACGCTTGTTGGTGACGCTAGTAAGCTGAGAACTGGATCTAACAATTTTCAAATGGATTTGAATGAAAATCACATGAGTTGCCACTTTTCATTCAAGACATAACCAACGTCTTCAATCCCCCAAACAAATGAATGCGAACAACCCCGAAACCAAAGGAGTTTCTAAAATTTGTTTCCATTAGAATTATTTCAAACACAAGAAACCTGGAAATTAAAGCAGAAAGCATTCTCGATAGTCCTAAAGATAGTCTGGCTTTTGTCGCGAGCAGCTTCGCTCCTGATTACTTATTATGTGTGTCAAATTTTTGTGATAAGGTGTCAAGGTCTTCGGTCCAGACTTGAAATTTGTATGAATTAGATAGTTCATTCACATAACATCGGTAGCGATAAGAATTTCCTTTACGTAGTAGAACAATTAAGTATTCTTATCTTGTCTGAAGCAGATGTTTTGTTTGTATTTCTAGACCTTAGAACGACTTGATGACTTGTTCTTAAATTTTTTTAAATCTCTGATTGTTAAATAATTTTGACCAGGAGAATAGAATCTGAACAATATCGGAAGACTTGACTCATTAGAAAAATCTAACAACATGAAAATGCAATATGGGTGTAAGCCTTCATTTAATTTAAAAGAACAACGTTATATAGCAATTTCTCAGTTGCTATAAACACCACATCCTCTCTCTAGGATAATTAGGTTTGTTCGATGTAACCAGCCCCGGGGCGCTCCGGTGCTTGTCACACTGTGAACGGAGTTGTCAAAAAACCGAAAAATTTATCTGGGTTTGGTTTCACATCGAACACGTTTGTAGTGCTCCGTGTTTTTTTTCTCTGTGTTGTATAGCAACAGCTGATTCGAACAGCTCCGAAATTCTCGCCCCGAAAAAAACTTGGGGCGATTCAGAGCGCTCCCGGTGCGAGCACTGAATACACATCGAACAAGGGGGAAATGCACCGGGGCGAAAAAAGAGCGACATCGAACAGCTCAGTGCGAAATCAGAGTGCCACAGAGCGACCCAGGGCGCACATCGAACAAACCTATTGTAAGCGACCAAAAACTATAACAAGAATTCCAACACACACACACACACACACACATGCTTTGACCGACAATTGAAGTATTTTCTCTTCAGATCCATCTTGTGTTTCTGATGTCCATTTTTGCACCCCATGATATTGCAAAACCTTGCTATGTATTTTTATAGTAATGACCAAGTGAACAGAACATTGCACCTCAATTCATTAAAGATGCATGTCACGTAAGGGATTGCTAGAGGAGACTGTCGACCTCGTTTCTGGTGCATTGACGAGATTAAAAAAGGAAAAATTCAACAAGAAGAATATATAAGAAAAACTACCACACGGTTCGGGTGCTTAAACATACATAATGCACATTGATGTAGTTTTATTCTTCTATGGGAAAAGGGCGAGCTTTTTTCTGCATGCAGCAAAGCAGTACAAGAGCATCGGAGAACTTATGGCTTGAACGAATTGACGATGACGAAGTGTTTGGTGTAACGAATCTAACATGTGAAAACGAGGCTTTCAGACCCTGAATTAACGGAAATCATAAATTGATGGAAGTTGCAAGCAAGCTTGAAACTGATGTATACACCCTCTTTTAAGATAATTATTTTTACTCATTCGCTACGAAAATCTCTTAATTTCCGACCGACGAATGCATTCAAAGACAGTTGACAAAATTTCTATGAACTTCTCCATTGAATATGATTGATGTAAAAAATACGTATACGCCACAGTCGACAATATTTGAGTCTCGGACCAATATGCTCCCAATCTACCATGCAAAATATTAATTTTCATTTACTCTGTTGCGCAATATTTTTCACGTTATGGTCGTAAGCCGAATAAAATTAAACTTACGACGATTTTATGAATACAACAAGAAATAATTAAAAACCTCAAACTGTAGATTTTACGTATTCAATTATTATTTTCAATAAGCAAAACAACTGAAGTTAATGTTCATAATTAAATTTTGAAACCGGCATTCGATTCGAAACCGGCAATTCGATTGTCAGTGTCGCTGTCACAATTGAAGGAAGAGGTTTTCCTTTCTTGTTGATAGCATCTAGACCCGCTAGACCCATCTTTCTGGTTCATATTTGATGTTTTTGGCTTCCGTCTCAAGACTCACAAACGCTCCACTGAAATCCACTGTGTTCTTCCAATTATGTCAATGTCGTCTGCGTATCCTAGTAGCTGGACGGACTTTTGAAAGATTGTGCCTCTGGTGTTGACATTGGAGCTATGCACAATCTTTTCAAGAATGATGTTGAAGAAATCGCATAACAGCGCATCGCCTTGTCTAAAACCTTATTTATAAATATCAAATGCGTCCCTTGATGGTGCCATTCATCGGGCATGCTTTCCTCGAACAAAATTTTGCAGATGAGACGGTGCATGCTCCTAACCAAATCATCTCCAGATACCTTGTACAGTTCGGCGGCTAGCCCGTCTGCTCCAGCGGCTTTGTTCGACTTAAGTTAGGATATCGCTATCTTCACTTCGTCAAGGTCGGGTGGGTAGAATTGTTGGCCTTCTGCACCCAAATTGAATGGTTCTGTATTGCTGACGGAGTTTTGCTCGTCGTCGCAAAAGTGGTCTTTCCATATCCTCAGCACTGACTTTGGTTCCACTACGATGTTCTCTTGATGGTCTCTACATGCTTCGGTTCGGGGTGTATAAGCCCTGGCTGTTTGTTTTACCTTTTTGTTAAACTTTTGAACCTAGTTCCTGTTGCGACATCCCTATATGTCCGCGATCGCTCGCTTCCCATGCTTCCTTTTTTTTTCTTTCTGAGAAGTTTGTGCTCCTCTCTCCTTTTCTGCTTGTAGAGCTCATGAGCTGCTCGTGTCCTTCTTTGCAGTACCGATTTGTATGCCTCTTGTTTAGCTGCATGTGCTCGCCGGCACTCATCGTCAAACCAGGGGTTTAATTGTGGTGGCCGTGTAAACCCTAGCACTTCAGAGGCATATCTGATGGCTGCTTATATTTGCTAAATAACAATTATAAGAGAATTAGATGTGATATGATGTGATCACACTAAGTCCTCTTAAAATTTTCATCCAATATAAGTACTACTCTCTTCGTGACGTTAAAGAATCTACAGAAATTAAATTCATTTATTGTCCAACTGAAAAATGGTTGCAGACATTCTTACGAAATCATTGCAGAATAATTAACAATCAAGATTCAGACTACTGGCTGGTCTTATTAAGAAAGATGAAAACATTACTAACTTGATATGTGATTATTTACAAGGGGTCTTAGTATATGTATAAGAGGGATCGGATTTCCATGCAAATGCATGTTTTCCTATGAACATCTTAGAAGCAAGACAATAAGTTATGTGTACGAATCGCGAAATTTCCTTTAAAATGGCATTTAAACGTTAGTGCATATTTTTGCATATTTTAACTATAAATGCATATTTTGCATATTTCGCATATTTTCTTGCATATTTTTCTATAAATGCATATTTTGCATATTTTTTCATAATTTTCGAGCATATTATTAAAAAATTTATTGAACAGCAACAGCAAAAGATATCCCCTTAGCTCTAAGCTATTAACTTTTTCTTTGATTCATTTCACTATATTGAACGACCCCAACCCCCATATTATGTACTATCCCCACTACATATATAAACAACGCAGAATGTACTGTATGAACTTGACTAGAATCTACCGGCTCATTATAATTAAAAAACAAAAACTAAACTAAGGCAATTGACTATACATGGACTGCCATTTAAGCATTTATAGAGCCGAACAAACATTTTGCAAGAACTCGAGTCGACCGTATTTTATTTCTTCTTCTCTAGTTGCTTACTAGAAAATCTTCATTCATTAATGCTTTCGGTTTTAAGAGTAGAAAAAAAAAAGTTTCAAAAAATAATGGTCCATCTACTCGACGCTTGCAATTTCAAGGGCTAGTGTTTTGTCCGTTACAACTTGAACCAATATGAAGTTGGTTACATTTTCACTTTTTTTTCTTTTTCTTTTTATGTACATGAATGACGTGAGTTACAAAAACAAAAATATGAGGTGAGATTTTCTATTTTTACAGATCTCTTTTGTTTGTCTTCGCATTTTCAAATATAACGTAGATTGCTAGATTGAATTTTGAAAAAAAAAATTGTGAAAACACGCACACATCTTTGCAATCCGTAAATTTTAGCTTGTAGGTGTAGGCAAATCCATTCTGACAGCTTTGTTTCCCATCTCCTTACTTTATATTTTCATCTCTGAATAAAATGTTCGCTCCTGCCACTACACACATACATACATACTGTTAACAGTTATTCTAAGCAGTCGATTGTTTTTAAATTTAAATTCAGTGGTCTATGGTTACTCGTATTCTTGAACTAATTTTGATCGTTTCAGAACTGTGCCGCTTTGAAAATGTAAGAAATAAGAATATTCCTTTTAAGTTAACGATTTGAGTTTTGTTAAAAAAAATTTCAGTTACAATGCCAAAAGCAAAAGCATCAGCTGCTTCAACTTTGAGGAGGTATGTTACTGAATACCCAACGATATTCAAAACAGATGGGAGCGTTCTGTTCTGCAAGTTTTGCAACAAAAGTGTTTGTTTTGAAAAAAAGTTTCAAGTCGATCAACATTTGAAAAGTGCCAAACACCTAGAACTTGAAGGCAGATCTGAACCATCCCAGCAATCCCAACAACTACTGTCACCAATGTTCAGTAATGTATCGAACAATTTCCCAATGGATCTTTGTGAGGCGTTTGTGGCAGCAGATATACCACTTAGTAAGTTAAGCAACCCAGAGTTGAGAGATTTTTTTAAAAAATATACAAAAGAAATTATTCCGGATGAGTCAACTTTGAGGAAAAACTATATTAAAAAAATATATATTTCGCTGTTGGAACAAATCAAAAGTGAACTAAGGGATAAGTATTTGTGGGTTTCGATTGATGAAACAACGGACATCCAAGGCCGATTTGTTGCTAATGTTATTGTGGGTGTGTTGGACCAAAACGAAGAAGAAAGCAAGAAGAAGTTTTTAATAAATGTAGTCCAACTGGAAAAAACAAACCATGCTACCATCGCCCGTGCATTTGATGAATCCATAGCTTCAATTGGAATTGATAAAACCAAAATACTCCTCTTTTTGACCGATGCTGCACCATATATGGTAAAGGCAGCTCGTGGATTAGCACTTTTTTATCCAAAATTATTGCACGTCACCTGCTTGGCACATGCTATTCACCGAGTTGCCGAAGAAATACGGAGTAATTTTCGAAACGTTGATGGATTAATTTCAAACGGCAAAAAAATATTTTTAAAAGCACCATCCCGCGTCGAAATCTTTAAAGAAAAATATCCTTCGACTCCTCTTCCACCTCAGCCTATTGTAACAAGATGGGGTACTTGGTTGAAGGCTGTTCAGTATTATGCCCAACACTATGAAGCTTTTGAAAGCATTGTCAATGGCTTTGATGACACCGATGCGGTTGCAATAAAAAATGCAAAAGAAATTATGAATCAGCCATTGTTAAAAAGCCAAATTGTATTCATAAGTTCAAACTACAGTTTCTTATGTGACGCCATCACAAAGCTTGAAGGTAGGTCTACTTTAAAAGCTCAAATTGATCTTATTGAAGGTGTAGTTGCAAAGATAAATGCGGTTGAAGGACAAACGGGAGCAGCCATAAAAAAAAACTTCAATGTGTTTTAGCAAAAAATGAAGGATTTGCAACTATGCAAAACATTAGTAAGACCTTCACATTGGATAACATTGAAGAAAATAACGAGCACCAACAAAATTTCACCATCGTTGAGACTTGCGCTTTGAAAAAGGCTCCATTAACTTCAGTTGATGTCGAGCGATCATTTTCAATGTATAAGGCTTTCTTAAGACCTAATAGGCAACGCTTCGATTTCGAAAACTTCAAACAAAATTTTATGATATATGCTAATAAAACCTTGCAAAATCAAAATGAATAGAGAATTAAGTATTTATATTTTGTTATTTTTTATTAATTATTTTTATTTTAAGCCAATGAAGTTGTGTTTACGTTAACTGTTATGTGTTTTTTTCTTTTTTATTGAATGTTAATTAAAATAAAAAATGAATTTATTTAACTAACTAAAAGAAATGTGTTTTTTTTTTTAAGTGCATATTTTGAATGCATATTTTGTAGTTTTGGGTGCATATTTTAAGCGCATATTTTGAGATTTTATGTGCATGGAAATCCGATCCCTATGTATAACTAACTTAGTATATGTATAACTAATGGACTAATGGACAGCAAATTTTGTATTAAAAAGAAGACTTCGAAAATCTGTAAAATTATTTGGAATAGCAACGAAAGGAACCATATTCCAATGCAAACAATTATTCGCATTATAAATGAGAGGGTATGAGTAATCATTTTTTTTTTCATATTCTTGGACTTATTCCTTTCGCACAACTTCTTTATATAACAGCTGGTACGACACAAAAATCAATCACATCTCTTTTCTTCCCTTTTATTCGACTGTACAAAAACAGAAATTACAAAGCAACAACCAATATATTCGGCCAAAACGTCTACCTTCTGGCGCACTTTTTGTCTACGTCCATTTTTCTTTCTCTACAATTTTTAACACGTCTGATGGAT
Source organism: Sphaerophoria rueppellii (assembly GCA_920937365.1). Classification (NCBI taxonomy): domain Eukaryota; kingdom Metazoa; phylum Arthropoda; class Insecta; order Diptera; family Syrphidae; genus Sphaerophoria; species Sphaerophoria rueppellii. The sequence continues at coordinate 57,942,607 of CAKKXW010000003.1, forward strand.
AGGCCAAAAGTCGATCAAATCAACTAAAAAAATAACCGGTCCAAATCGAATCGATGCGTCATACCAGAAAAATAGCTAAACTCAATGAATCCAAATCTCGTGAATCAAGCGCCTCCGCCGCCATCGGGTGATTGTACTTTCCTACAACGCGAGTCAGACCGGACCACAAAACTACTTTACTACAAATGTAAACAAAAACGCACAATAATGCCGATACCGGTTGTTCCATTCAAGCAACTTGTGTAGTACCAGGCTGAAATTAGGTGAACTTCTATTTGCAAGCTCCATCTCCATCTAGGGTTCAGATCCCCACTCCGAGTATGAATGGTCAAATTCCCACTCTAATGTGACAGCCAACATCTGCTGTCTGTGATCGCGAGTATAGGTGAAAGGCTTTAAAACCCCCAAATCCATCGGCGCTTGAACTAAAAGAGATCTTTTGCTCACTACCAACGGACCGAAGTCGTGTAAAATAGTTGACCGCGTAGCGTGTATTGTGCAACCAACAGCATTCGTCCACTAATTTTTAAACCTCAAGCAATGAATTCCTCCAGTACCATTGGATTACTTCTATTTGGGTTGGCTCTGATTCAAAGGATAGGTGGCTTTCCGGATGGTGCACCGGCGGACACCTGCGTCAAGCAACGTGTTAATCAACCCCACCATGGTCAGGCCCGTACACAATCCCTTGAAACAAATCCGTTTGAAGTCGTTGCCAGTGCAGAAAACTTCAATCCTGGTCAACAAATCACAGGTAGGTCAACCAACAACCAACAACTTAAAAATTCATCGGAGACATGCTTAAGGATTAAAAAAAAAATCTTCCAGTTGTAATCTACCCCCACGACAACCGCCATGTGTTCCGTGGATTCTTCCTCCAAGCACGTGACATTGTGACCAATGAATGGATCGGTCACTGGGAACAGAGTGAGAACACAAAGGGTATTCCAGAATGCTCGGCCATAACTCACGCCGACAATAAGGATAAGCTGGGAGCCAAGTTGGTTTGGAGAGCGCCTCAACACAAACGGGGACGTGTGTACTTCACGTAAGTGGAAAATAGTGTTCGATTCAATATTTTTGTTTGCAAGTTTTAAAGTCTCTTCGTGACTTCTTTACACCTCCTTTTCAATTCGTCGCCATCGCCGTCGTGGTGTCGCTTTTGCCGGTCGTTTTGGGAGGTAATCAATTTTGTATTGAGCAATTAAATAGATTTTCCCAACTCAAAAGTGTGTATCAGGTTCGGTCGGTCGATGTTTGGTGTGGTGCAATAGAAGTTGTTCCATACGAATTGGACGTGTATGTTCGGACGAATTTCGTCATCAATTTTTAAACAGGGGTGATGAAATTCAGTCTGTTGATATCTACGAGTACCTACTTAAATGAGAGTGTGTATTTTTGTGCCATTTAATTTTTTGATATCCCTGAATTGGTCTCTGTTGGTTTAAAGGTTTCTGTTGGGGTATTAATTTTATAGCAAACGTAATGGGCGTATTTGTATGCATGCGTGAGTCGATGAAAGAAGTAGGTTTATGGTAACGATTATGTTTGTTTGTTATACGTGTCTTTTAAAGGATTTTTATGAGCGTATGGGGCATTTTGTGCCCTTACCGTGTCTTGTTAAGAAAATTCAGATAAAAGGGTTTTCAGTTGCCATTGACATTTTGACATTTTTCAAAACCTCGAATTTAATTTTTTAAGGCTGACTTTGAATGTGTGGTTACGTGTGCTTTATTGATTATTGTCGAATAACTGTGTTTTTGTTGATCCATAAAATAATTTAGTCGGAGTTAATTCGCCAGTAGTTACTGATGTTTTAAAGAATGTTTGAATTGAGTAATACAAGTTCTTGATTGCTGATTTGGCTTAAAAATGTTTTCTTGCACCGTTAAATTCAACATCCTCGATAGTATAGTGGTCAGTATCCCCGCCTGTCACGCGGGAGACCGGGGTTCAATTCCCCGTCGGGGAGAAGCGAAATTATGTTTTTTTTTTTTTTTTTTTAAATATTTTTACTGTTCATCATCTTCATTGAAGATTCCTTTCTCTAGTCAGCGAATGCTATGTACGCACATATTGAAAAAAATATCGTGGTGGTAACAATAATAAAAAGTGATGTTTACATTGAGGACATGTAGATAATTTGAATATCCAAAGTGTCATTCTCGTTCTACTATGTGTGCCTGTGTATATTAACAAAGTTAGAATCTTAATACAGACTTGGTTAATTTAAAATGTTGTTCCCAAACAATGTATCTTGACAAAGTGGATATGTGTTCTTATTCTTTAATAATGAATGCTCACCATGGTTCTTTGTATATTGTTTGTCTAATAGTGTTTTTTGTTGGTCGTCCGAAATTGTTCCGAACGCTTCTGAATCGTTCACTTGGCACAAGATGACAGTTCTTGTTCTGAATAGAATAGAAAAATGATTTCGAATTTGAAGTCGGAATCAAAAACAGAATCACGCATACGTGCACCTGCACACACTTGAACATACGTACTCGCCACCATGTTTACAATAATTAAAGAAAATAAAAAATGTCATGTCATCTGCAAATCTACACAATTATGAGGTTTCACAAATACATAGACATTCAACCATTAGAAGCAAAAATATGTGTTTGCATGTTCGTTTGGTATCCGGATTCCGGAATTGGATATTGGACAGTTCTGTCACTGTCTGTGTATCAATTCCGGATTACCAACAAAAAACGGTATAAATTATAGTACGAGCATTGTGTGAGAAAGAAAGAGAGCGAGAGATGTTGTTAGGTGAACCTGGCCCATTCTGTTGTTTCATAGATATCCATCATCCATGGCGATGGCGGTGAAGACATGAGAGGAAACATCAAATTGGAGAGTATCTTTCCGCTTACGTTAGAAAATTTTAAATACTTGTGTTTTTGTACTTGTTTCCTTTACTATAATGAAAGAATACAAGAGTTAAAAAATGTATGATCGGAGCTAAATCTTTTTGCTCAGGATAAAATAACGTGACATTTTTAAGAAGCTTGTATACATATATAGAATGTAGGTATGCCAAGTATTGTATTTGTAAAACTTGTCAAATATGACATTACGATGATAAAGAAGCCGAAAAAAATGGGTCCGGCTATACCGTCCGTCTGTCAACGCGCCTACAGCCCTAACTACTGGTCCGATTGACTTCAAACTTGAAAATTAGAGGTTTCAGCAAATTCACGTGGGTGGTTTTTTTGATTTTTTTTTTAAAGATCAAAATTAAGGGAAGCCACCATACATTTTTTTTAGTAAAAACCAAAAGTTTAAATTTTCTCAAAAACGGCTCAAACATCCTCGTATTTTTTTTCGGAATACTGGTGTTTTTAATGTAAAAAAATATTTTTCTATTACCCTTTTTTTTTTATTATAAGGTTTTCTCAAAACTTGTAGTCCGATCAACGTACTTATTTTTTGGGGTGTACGTATTTAATGCCGAAATAAAATTATATTTTCAAATTAAATTTATTTTATTATTAAAAAGATTTTTAAACTTTTTTTTAAAATTATGTGTCTAGAAAACGGATCAATATTGAGAATTGAAATTCCAATATAAGACTGATATTAACAGTTTCTTTAATACTGCATATCAAGATTAATCTTAAGACATATAAGACATGTATACATATACAAAATTGATTTAAAAAAAACACTCCAAGGTTTTTTTTCTTAATTTAAAAAATCAACAATTTGTAGAAAATTTTATAGTGTTAATTTTCTTCGGATAAAATTTGTTTTTGAGGTATGTATGTACACATATATTTCAATTTAAATTTTTATTTATGAATGTTCTGCATATTTCAATAGGAGCTTCAGTTTGGAGTCACATTAGGTAACACTACGTACGAAACGTGAGGTTGACATCAAGCCGTCAAGCTTCCTTGAGATAAAATATATAGAACACGGAAGGTAGCACAGATGAGTTTAAAAGGGAGATGGTAAACCGAGCTGTTAAAATGACAATGCCTACAATCTATGCCTATGGAACATAGTTACTGCGATAGTATGTTTGTTTTTACCAATACTATCGAAGTAAATATGATTCTACAACCTCATTTTTGTTGTTTTTTTTCATTTATTTACATACACGAGGTTACGGTAAAATAAAATTTGCGGTATCCTTAGGGTAAAACGTAAGTCAGTTTCCGATCTCCTTTTGTCTCTGGAAGGTAGTTTCAAAAGTAAAGCATCGGACGAGAGAGAAAGAAAATCGAGTTGCATTCTCGTTCTGCCTCTGAGCTTTTCATTGATTGGCTGTAAGGTAGAATGGGCAACGCTTCCTCTCCCATGCTCTATATATAGCATGCATTAGGCTTTTCTTTTGTTCATGTGAACAGAGCATGAAATGTCAAACTCAAAATTGTGTTTCCTGTTTAGTTGAGTGTGTTCAGAGTTTCAACGTTTTGATAGTTTATTTGTTTAGTTCAGAGGACTGTTTCTTAGTCCCCTATTACACGTTGACTCACGACTCACGTCTCACTTTTGAATTTCCTTATAAATTTTTATTCGCTGAGGCAAGCGCTATTACACGTTGACTCGTGCCCCATGTCTCAAATTTGATAATTATTGTTTGTTTTGTTTTGAATGCTCCTTCTCGTTGGCTTGAATTTGAATTTGTCTGAAACTCCTCTCTGGTTTTCAAACAAATCCGATGTGTTTATCCTAGCAACAAGAAAATCGAATGAAAAAGAACAGCATAAAACGAATATGAGAAAAATAAAACGTCAAAGTGAGTCTACTAAAAATTTGCCCGAGACTCACCGGAAATTTTTTTTTGCATCTCATTTTCTCACATCTGCTTTCTTTTTCGCACTCATGTGAGCCGTGAGCCGTGAGGCATCGTGTAATAGCAGACTTAGAGTTCAGAATTCTACCGACGCACGAGCTCTGAAAAAAGAGTCCGAGCATTGTGAACAAAGTACTTGAACAAAAAAATATCAAACATGGGATATTTAGATATAAATTTTATAAAAAAGAATTGTCAATAAACAAATATCAATATACATATACAAAATGTCAAAATGAAATAAGATATTCACGAAATGTCAGAACTAACTTTTCGAACTTTGAATATAGAAAGAAATACGCTAATTGAATTCCTTAGCTTACTTTGTATACGTTAGGTAAAGCCAAGGCTAAAGCGTGTTCATGTTTCAAGAACTTTCTATGTTTCCATTCGAAAACCCATTTCGAACCAAAAAATTCCAAGCAAAAAAATCTAATTTTCGACCTCTGTTTGTTTTTTCCAGTTTTCCCATTCTTCCATGAGGTTTTTCTAATTTTTTTTTTTTCACAGAAATCATCACTGAATACAACAGTATCAACCATGAAAATTTCACAAAATATCTGTTGGGCCATTTGGAAGTCTATAAGAGACATACAAACAAACACACATCCATTTTTATATGTAGATATATAGAGAAGAGAAGATAGAGAAGATTGGAGAAGAAATAAGGTACAGAGATGATATAAGGTAAGGAGATGGGAAACAAAGCTGTCAAAATGACAGATGCCTACAAGCGTTTTTACCAATACTATCACAGTTTAGACCATAGTTTTATTGAAAGTATGCGTGGTTTGACCAATACTATCACAGTTTGGACCATAGTTTTTGTGAAAGTATGCGTGTTTTTACACAGTAAATATGGTTCTACCATATTGTTTTTGTTTTTATATTATTCATGTACAAGAAAAGAAAATAAAATTAAAGAAAATGAAAATTGCGGGATCTAGGGAGTGAAACGTAAGTCAGTTTCCCATCTTGTTACTTATTTAATCTTTGATTAGGTACCTCAAAATTTGTTGTTCCGGTGATTGATCGAATAAAGAATGTTGTCGAATAAATCAGCGAAAAGTATGCTTGCGATTTTTTTTAGTCTTGTGGACTTAATATTTTTAGTTGGACACTGAACTGTAAATATTAACTGAAAGACGATTCTGATACACAGTTTTTTCATAATCTGACAATTCTCAGTTGAGGTTAACTAAATAGAACTTGAACATAATTCACATGAGAAAATTCTTTGATTTTAAAATTTTTCACACGAGAATTCGGAATCCACCACCAAAACCAAAGCAGGAATGATTTTATGGAATCAACTTATATTGCAAACGTTACGTTGAGAAATTCTGTATCGAAAAATTATTAAAGAAATGGTTAAAATTATTCCTGTTCAAGCTTCTGTTATTGTTTCTTATGATTATGTTTTGAACCATTATTATAGTACTAAATATTATGCCTTAACAGAAAACTATACGCACAACAATTTTTAATAAAGCTGGTTTTGTTCCTTTTTGATTTGAATAACTTACAATAATATCAATTAGGAATTTTATAGTATACATGTCAGCTGTGTCCCAATGAAGATATGTTGTTCACATTCGATCATTAATTTAAGTCTTTGATTGCTTTGATTGCAACAAATAGCTTACCTAATAGTTGCATCCATTTGTAGAAAAACATATTTCGAAAACACATTCCAAATCTTCATACAGCACCGTTATATAAAATAATCTGCAGCAGTCATCATCAAAGACATAAAACCTAAACCTCCTTTTTAAATAGCGATCGTACTTAATCGCGTCAAATTACAGAAATCAGGTCATTATTATTTTTTCTTTTAATGATCATCGTAGTCCACAAAAGACCTAATGTCGTTTTCATCTATTTTAAACGACCATTGTATCTAATACCTTACCTTTTGGATTAAATCCAAAAGTTGATCGTATACGAAGCGATAGTGAACAGAATAATCTCTTTTGGTTTGTTAGACATCACGAGCAGAGCATGGCGAACTCGTAACAGTTACATAAACATTGTAAAGATATTGCAGTCATAAAAAGAAGAAATAAAATAAATGGTTACCTATTTAATTGCAGAATATCAACAACTATTGCATGAAGGCAGAAATTTAATAATTTAAAATCGTTTATTGAACTCGAAGTATTAAAGTTACATCATTTGGTAAACGAAAGCTTGATCATGACAGGTTTAAGAACTATGTAAAGGGTCCGCCATCTTACGTTTTTTTTTCAACTTGTGCTTATTTCGTGAATGGTAACACTTAGCTCATGTCTGATTTCACTGATAATTAGTTTTATCCTTCTGCTGAACAAATATGGTTGATTATACGCTTGAACATCGCTGGGAAATAGTGCGACATTACTTTGAAAATCATGGTAATGTTGCAGAATACAAATAGATTTTGGAAGAAGAGAGGCACCGTCAGCTCCGTATGCTCGTTATCTTGTGAAAAAAATGAAAGAAACTTGCATCCTCATCGATGAACCAAAGCGTGAAAAGCCAAAAACAGTGCATACACCCGAGAATATTGCTGCTGTGGCTTGAAGCGTCATCACCATCAATTCACCGTCGTTCTCAACAATTAAACATTTCGGAGACATCATTGAGACGAATTTTGCATAAAGACCTTGGTATGACGCCATACAAAGTCCAATTGATTCTGAGTTGAAGCCAACTGACCATCCAATGCGTTGTCGCTTCGCTAATGGGGCCTGATGCGAACGACTTAGAGGAGATGCCGATTTTCCCAAAAAAATCATCTTTTCAGATGAAGCTCATTTTGATCTTGGCGGGTATGTAAACAAGCAAAATTCTCGCATTTGGGGCACAGAAAACTCGCACGCAGACATTGAAAAGCCGATGCACCCAAAACGAGTCACTCTTTGGTGTGGATTTTGGTCCAGAGGCATAATTGGGCCATTTTTCTTCGAAAATGGGCAAGGAGTGGCCGTTTCAGTCAATGGCACTCGGGCCATGTAGAACAAATTTTTGTTCACAAAAATTGAAAAGGAGGATATTGGCAACAATTGGTTTCAACAGGACGGCGCGTGGTGGCGTTACGTGCCACACAGCCGAAGCTACACTCGATGTTTTGAACCCTGTTTTTGAAGATCGCATTATCATCGTCACCTCGAAGCTACGATTTGACACCGTTGGACTATTATTTAGTGGTGTGCCGTAAAAGATAAGTGTTACGCCGACAAGCCATCAGCGACAATGTAGACAATATTCGTGAAGCCGTTGCGTTGGTGAAATACAGCTGCACACGATCGAAAATGTGCTTAGAAATTTGACCGATCGTGTAGACTACTGCATGGCCAGCTGAGGCAGCTATTTGAATGAAATTATTTTCCATTAGTAACCGGAAGCATTGTACTTTCAAATAAAAAAAGAAATATGAGAAAATATTCAGTAATTTTTGTTTATTGCATTTTCAAAAAAAAAGTTATTTCTCGAATCTTTTAAAACTGTGGTGTTATGTATTAATGAAGAGATATACACATTAAATCTTTGTTATTTAAAACTAAAAAATATTCAATTTGAATGATAGAAATATGTTTATCCTTTTTTTTTTTGCAGAGGGACCGTGCTTCAAGAATATGGAACCTTTTGGAGCGGAATCGTTGGGAAAGTTCACAGCGGCCACTAAATTTTTTTTTTCTAAAACTAAACTTAAGCTTTGTTACAATAATAATTTCATATTCAAATAAGATTAAATAAATTCGAAAAACCAAAAAAAAAAAAAAAAATGAATGTATATACATCAAAAATGGACAAAAATTTGAGGGGCATAAAGTTAAAAGGTGCAGGGTGGTGGATATGGAAGCGCTTCGTAGCCCAATGCGACCAATATGGCTGTAAGCCGATGCGTCAACATGATAAAAGAGCCAAGTGAGTACTTCTTTCATTCAGCTACCAGTCATACGTCATAGTACTGCCCTGTGAGCGTTTAACATTTATACAAGTAGCTAATTTGGACCAGAACTTGTGAATTTCAGAAAATGGTGCTAATCACCTTTCCGACCGGTATAAGTCAGTCTTCGCCTTCCCTGGCTGAAGATAACTGTTGCGACTGTTGTTTGAGTTTAAAGTTAGGAAGTGCTTAGAAGGAGAGTTGTCTGTGAAAAAAATTGAATAACAACCAGTCATTGGAACTTGGAACTGCTTAATTGCGCACAAACATCTCCGTAGTGAATTTCACTTTTTTGGCATTGAAATTCTGTATCAGATTGATTGTATCCAAAAACACTCTTTCCAATTTAGATTTGGATTGATTGTTGAGAGACAATAATCACAAAATCAAATTCCAAATCAATATGTTATCGAAACATATTAGTTCAAACAACAATCCTTGGCTTAATCAAACTAACAACAAGGTACATACCCTTGGGAGTAGTTCTTGTAGAAAACCGTATCGATTCTTGATTTCCATATCCCGTCGTCATCATTTGAATGTTAAAGTAGAGATGTGCATGTTCGAGTACAGAAAGTTCTCCAAGGACGACATTGGGAACACGAAAATAGTTTGAAAAAGTATTTTTTTCCTCTTCCTTGAGGTATTTGGTCTTTGTTATGTGATTTAAAAAAAGGGTTCAGTTTTGTGAAAAGTGTGTGGAGC
>CAKKXW010000003.1:57953787-57974937 GCA_920937365.1 Sphaerophoria rueppellii
CGACTTAAACTGTCTACAGTTTTTTGGTGCTTTTGAAAGAGGAAAAAAGACCTCCAGCATTTTAAAGTTCACTTACTTCCTTCATTCCAATGCTCTTCTTCGTAGAAAGGGGACGAAATTGCAACAGTTTTCAGGAGAGCTACAGTTAATCTCTCTCTGTTGTATTAATGTCTTGTTCTGTCTCAGCCGATGGCCTCAGTCGCCAGTGCTGTATGTGTCTGTAGTTCGTTGCATTTATGTGCGAAGTACTGTGATGTAATAATAATAATAAAAATGATTACCACTTTATCTATTATTAATTGACATCGAGAGGACTTTTGACAACGTTAAAGCAGGGGAAAGATGCTTCTTCTCGTAACCTTACTTCCTTCATTCACTTGAAATTTTACGACCTCCAGAAAAAAGGAGAAAGTTTTCGTGGTTTTTTGACATCTGTCAAATTCAGCTGTCATTTGAAGTGTCATTAGGTGATTGTTTGCCATTTTTAAAGAAATAAAATGGCGGAAGAAGCAAGTTGCTGCTGCAAAAAGATTATTTTTCTGATAAAACAATTGCCTGAGAATTAAAATGCAGAAGTGCACTTCAAAATGAAATCTAAATGTTCAGCAAAAGAACAGAGAAGACTCTGTTCAGTTCAGACAGTTCAGAGCGTGTTTAACTTACTCCAATCTACTTGAAAACCAATTTAAGATTCTTCTATTGCTTTTTTTTATAGAAGAAGGTGAAAGTGTTTCAAAATCTAACCATTTTTTAAATACAAAAGAATCCACTGTTATGACCCCAAAAACAACAGAAATCTATTAAACCTAATTTAATTACCTATACCTATTGTTGTTTCAACGCACCTGGAATGGTAATATGTGTTCGCAATAATTCTAAATACCATCCAGGTCCTCTATCTTAACATTTTAACTACACATTTGGCAATAAATTTTTCAGTGACGACGTCATTTATGAGTTTTTTCCTTTATCTTAAGCACTTTATTGATTTGCATCTTTCCATACAAATTGCATACATATAATACTTGGTGGCGCATCATAAATTAGTTCAATATATTGTGTTATTTTTAAAATGGATTCTTTTTATAGCTTTTACCGAAACGTCATCATGTCACTATGGCAGAAAAAAGACCAACATATCATCATAAAATAAGAAGAACAGCATAAGTGAAGTACCTTAAGATTGTTATCGCACCAAAGCTCCCCCATCTCATTGGGTATAGACATCACATAAAATTTCTCATCTCATTATAGGAACATCTCATTAAATTCGATTTTTTTCTCCATCATTTCGCAAAGAAAAGAAAAGGGGGTTGTCTTTCAAAGCCTCACAAGACAACTAACCTGAATACAAAGATCTGTGCTAAGGAAGATCAGACTCGTAAGTGTCATCTAAGTTCATACATCTTGAGTACAAGTATCTAATAATACTTTTTTTTCTATTTTTCTATATAAAAAGGAATAATGCGTTGGGGATTGGGGGGTGATTCCGTTCACATATGCTCTTAATTAAACAGAGGCGATGCAAGGTTAAAACGAAATTAGTCTGAAAAAGATTTGGGGGGCACTGGCTGGCGCTGTAACACCGTGCCAGGGAAAATATGAGCCCAAGCCTATTTTACACACTACTTGCAACGGCTCTGTTAATGAGGTTATGTTTGAAAAAGTTTCATTAGTCAAGATTATTGCAGGACGACAATTAGGACGTAGAAGATCTAGCAACTGTCAAATTCAATTCGAAAGACAATATTTTTAACGTTAAGAGAGGAATACTATTTATAAATCAATTCAGTTTTTTTCTATTTATAACGAGTTGAAAACATTGAATTTCTCGTAAATTCTCAAATGAGATTTGTGCAAGAAATCGAATTTGATGGAGATAAACAATTTGGCTTAAACTATTTTCAGTTTGCGGATGTTGCGGTATAAAAGAGTGGCTGTCGTTAAAATGAGACATCAATACAAACTCTATAGGATCTCTTATTTTTTATATTTTAATATTTTTTTTGCCATCACATGGGGATTCCAATTGAACCAAGATCCCATCGAAGACAAGTCTACCCTCCAAAATCAATCGATTGTAAACTTTGACATTTTTATTGGTGTCATCTGAGATCTCAATGTTTCTATTGATTTCGATTTGTTTTGATTCCTCGTTTTTTGTTATATTTTATTTCGTCTTCAATTGAAAAATACATACTGTAATTTGGATTTATAAATAGAAAGAAAAAACCACTCTTGGACTTGGGGAGGACAGGGCTTTGGGATAAGGATATGCAGCAGTCTTTTGGCAGGCTCGAAAATGGTTGATGGTTATTTTTCGTTCGAAGAAATCGATTTAAGTGCTGGAAGCTGGAAGTGGTAGGAGGGATAGAGTATTCAAACAATTTTTTTGTCTTTAAGTGTTTAAGAAAAGGTTAAGGGTGTTTAAGATAGATCAATAAGGACTCATGAAGTCCGAGAGCGAATATGTTTTATTTTGTCTTATGCCTAAAAGTTTTGGGCTTAACAAATGCCCATACCTATGTCCTTTTTTTTTAAAATAAAAAAACTTTCAACAAGCACAAAAGCAGAAAGAAAATTTTATTTAAAGTTTTCTGAAGTTTTTAATGCGTATGCAGGATTGGCTATTTCTTTCATTTTAGGTTTCATCTGGGGAAAAATTCATAGTGGGCTGAATTTTTGTGTACACGTTTATGGCGCTGTTATGAAGATGTGAAAAATCGATATTCACTCCAGGCACTCATGCCTTCTTCGAGATAATCGTTAGCTTCAAAAAACGTCATCGCCGTTGTACAGTCTATAGAAGCCGTCTTTCCATATCGTCAACATTAACTGTGACTCTACAACGATATTTCCCTATTTGTCCTTACAGGCTTCAGTTCGTGATCGGTAGCTTTGAGTCATGCGTTTAATATTTTGGTAAAACTTACGAACCTTATCTCTGCTTTTTATTACATCCTCGATCGATGTTCGAAGAGTAGACACGTGCATTCAAGAGGACACAAGCGTCCACAGAAACCTCTGTATATCAACTCCTACTCTCCACCTCTGCGTGCTGATCATCGGGTGCCCAGTACCTTCAACCGAAGATTGGGTTCCAACCCCAGGAGAGGGGAAGGAGGTATGCCTCCACTAGGGCTTGAATCCTTTTCAACAGGCGGCAGCGGAAGAACTCCCAAGATGAAATCAACGGTTTCGGCTACAGTGTTCAGGATGAACTACTTAGCCCAGGCCAATAAGGAGCGGTTTGGCCGGCTCTTCGTCTTAAAGTTAAACTAAAGACCTGGCCCTCCAGGTTAAGGGTCGTGCTTCGGACGCAATTAATGATGACGACCCACGCAAACGATTTAAGGACAACGAATTTCGGTCTTGCACTTGGAATGTTAGGTTCCTTAACAGACCACGTGCAGCCAAATAACTAGCGGAAGCCCTTGACTGCTATAAAGCAGATATAACTGCCATCCAAGAAATGCGATGGGATGGTCCGGGTATACGTAAAATGAACAACTGCGATATCTACTACGGCGACTGCTACCGGGAACAAAATCAGCGTCTATTTGGATGTGGATCTGTAGTTGGAACTCGACTCAGAAGGAAGGTCTTGAGTTTCAACTCAGTGAATGAGCGCATCACGACAATCCGTATCAAGGCTAAATTAACCAACATCAGCCTCATCTGCGTTCACGCCCCGCCTGAGGAAAATGATGAAGACACAAAAGACAGGCTCTACGAGGTCCTCGACCAGACCTATGAACAATGCCCTAGCTATGACATTAAAATCGTCCTTGGAGATTTTAATGCTAAGCTGGGTAGAGAAGAAATCTTTGGTGGAATAATCGGACGACATAGCCTACACTATACCACCTGCGATAACGGATTTAGGCTAATCGACTTCGCTGCGGGGCGAGACGTAATGGTAGCAAGTTTGCTTTTCCCACATTTCGATATCCTCAAGGGAACATGGAAATCTCCTGACCAATCAACCGTCAACCAGATTGATCGACACACAACACTTCTCTAGCATGTAAGATGTCCACACATTCCGAGGTGCCAACATCGAATCGGACCATTACCTTGTTGTAGACAAGGTACGAATGCGGATATCCCGATCAAGGCCAACACTCGAACATGCTAGGAGGAAATTCGTCGTCAAACGGGTACGATCGCAAGAGATTGCAAGATCCTTTTCCGATCGTGTCTCCGAAAATCTCCTCAGAACTCCTTTGTTGCCAGCATAAAATATAGAGAACCAGTGGCAACACTACCAAGCAGCCATTTTCTTTGTCTGATTGGGAAGTCTCCAAAAGCACCTGGAGGGCCACTTTCTTGTTTTAATTCCAAGGTCAAAGAGCTTGCTCCTCCACGGCCTGATAAGGTGTTCACGGAAAGTTCAACATAACTGGAACTGTAGACGCCATCGTTGTCTGGTAAATTTTCCGTTGCCGCCTGAAAGAAGGGGTGGAAAACACTCTCTTTGATAGTATTTACTTTTTTCGCATGCATAAACTTCAAGTAGGAATATGCTTGTATAAAAGTATTTGCTATAGAAGAAAAAATAGTGTTTGGCAGGTAAAATTTTTCCAAGTTCCTTAAAAGCAATTTGAAATAAATACTTTAAGGTAATTTCAAAATGAAGCGTTTTCCAATAAGAAAAATGGCATCTTTTGAGATAAATGATCGGATTTTTATTTCATTATAAAGAGGTAGGTGTGCCGTTAATAATAGAACACAACATCAGCCAAATGGCCGCCACAACCACGTTTATAGGACCATATTCTTTTCATGAAATTTCCCATAATCAAATCGAAAAAAGGCTGTCCTATGTCCTCGATAGCTTCACGAATTCCATCTTTGAGGTATTGAATCAATCTTTCACGTAGTCCCAAAGAAAGAATTTGCAAGGTGGTAAATAACAAGATCTCGATGGCCAATTGTGATCACCTCTACGAGAGAGCTTTTGTAGCACGTAGTGCCATCGTGTTGAAAGTAAACGTTGTCCAGATCAATACCATCCAATTCCGGCCATAAAAAATTATAATCATCTCTCGATAGCGCAATCCATTGACTGTATCTGTTGCTCCAGACTCATTTTCGAAAAAGTAAGGTACAATGACCCCGCCGGACCATAAACCGCTCCAAACAGTCACGCGTTGAGGATGGAACGGCTTTTCAACAATAACTCTTGGGTTTTCCGAGCCCCAGATGCGACAGTTTTGCTTGTTGACGTAGCCTCCGAGGTGGAAATGGGCCTCATCAGTCAAGATGATTTTTCGATGAAATTCCGGATCATTTTCATGCATTTCAAAGACCCAATCAGCAAAGACACTGCGTTGTCAATGATCAGCCGGCTTGAGTTCTTGTGTTAACTGAACTTTATAAGCCTTAAGACGTAATGACATTTGTGGAATGTCTTATTCCTACAACAGCAATATTCTCAGATCTCAGGTGTTTTTGAGTGACGTGCACGGGTTTTTTTTGTCCCAACAGCTCGAATTTGTTCACCAATTTCTGTATTGTGATCCGACAAGGTGCTTCACGACGACCCAAAAATGTTTTAGTTTTACGAACCGTCTCTGCCAAATTATGAATTTTAATAATTTCAATGCATTGTTGAAGCGTGTATCGTTCTATTTTTATTAATGGCGTAGTTTCTTCTTGTCAAATTTCAAAAAATGACAGCTTCAAAAGTGACAGCTACCGAAATAGCGGGCTATTCAAAATAACACCTCTTATTGAAAAACCTTTTACTTTACCGCTTTCAAAAACAAAATGTTGAATGGCTTAGTCAACATTTTATTTGTAAATAGAACAAAATATTAGAACCTTCTTGAGGTACAGTGGAGGAAATATACATAAAAACTTGGCTGCACTTTATTTTTTGACCCAAAATGATCTCTCAAAACAATATGAAGGCAACCATTAATCGTGTTTGTACGTGAAATTCAAAGGCGGAAATTCATTGCAAAACAGACCAATTAAAAATGTGTTTTTTCATAAAGTTGTTTGAAATGTATTTAAAACTAGTATTTTGTGTCGCTTAAAAAATTGTCTATAAGTAGTTTTTTTTTTACAGAATCTCATATTGCCGCGTGCATTTGATTTTTAATTGCGGAAAAAAGGTAAACAATCCCTGCATTCAAGGATTGTCACCTTTCCGATTGCAAAATTGCTATACAAAAATTGGGCGATTCATGACTTTTTAAGGTATGGTGACAGGTAATGACAGATTCTTTACGAACCGAATAAAGTATATTCATGGACGTCACGGGGCGCGAAACAGAAGTGGTCACCTAAGCTTAACTATTTAATAACCTTGTTCCTTCCCTTGTCTAACGCGTTAATGCAAAGGTAGCCCTAAACGATGCACATGCTGCCCGAACATGCTCGTGCTCGTTATAAATTCGTCGTGTAGGCGATGGTACGCACAATGCTCGCTGTTACCAAGACATTTCGTTGTTCGACATGCAAGGAGTTAGGGAAATGTTCGCGAACATTGTTTTCACACATCTTAATCATGTCCTGTAACGCCGGTAGGGGAAAGGACGCCAACAAATTTCCCCCATCCTTCACGGTCTGCTGTCAGATACTTAAGCTGTGTAAACTTTTTTATCTGAAACGTCTGCTTCTGATGAGACTATTGATCTCCACGTTGACCTTGCTCTTCCAATCCACAGCATGCACCCTGATGATTTAATTCAAAGGACAGTTCAGCTATGTTATTTTTAGGTTTTCTCAGTGTTTGACCAAGCCATCGCCATTTTCGTTTCCTTGTGTCTACATCCAATATTTCCTGATCCGTCCTACGACATAATTCCTGATTTTATATGATTTGCGACCAGCGAATCTTTAGGATAAAACATAGACATCGATTTACAAAAGCCTGCAACTTTCTCCAAGTTTTGCAGGCATAAAGAAGAACATTGGATTTGAAGATTTTCAACTAAGTGCAGTGCGCGTAAGGAAATTTTAATGGATTTCCAAATACAGGAGATGGATTCTGCCTTCGACGTCCAGATCTGTATTGCCATCAGCTGATACGATCCTTTCAAGGTAATTAAACTTTTTGACATCTTCTATTGGCGTCTCATGAGACCTGTGGTAATTTCTTTCGTCCATCGTTTTTTGTGTTTACCTGAAGACTGATCGAATTACCCTTCACTTTAAATGATTGGCATAGATCCCACTGATATTACTTGCCAGGAATCATATATCATGTTGAAAAGGTCTCCACTCAATACCTTGTCTCTCACTACGCTCGGTGGTGGTTAGTACAATAACTATAGCCAGTAGAAAAGGGATGGGAGATAAAACATTCCCTTGTTTCAATCCTTGCTGTACTTCGAAAAAAGTCGGAGAGTTGCCCATTGTGCAAAACAAAATACAGTGCACATGCACATACATCCTTACAGTTCAAATAATCAACCTGAAATTATGGTGGGATATTCGCTAACATTTTTTTTTTTTGCCGCCGTGTAGCTCTAGCTGTAGGGAATAACGCAAACGAGCATGTTCGGCGGGCATGTTCGTCGTCCAGGACTACCTTAAAAGTTCAATATTTATCTACGTTTCTAAGCATCAGGAGACAAATAATGAGAACTGAATAAGGGTACAAAACGAGCACGAAAGAAACACAATTTACACACTTTTATTAAATCTTAAATTAAATCAAATTTTAGGTTCAATAAAAACTTTGTAGTACAGATTAATTATTGTTGAGTCTGCTGCCAATACATGTAGGATCTCAGCCTGAGCCACAGAAATTTTATATCGGGGTCGGTACCTCGCATGAGTCTAGTCGTCTCTCTCTGGCATCCGCAGATACTTGGTCTTTTTGCCACAGCTTCGTTCTCCCAGATCGTCTCGAACCTGGGGGCTGGAGCATTGTCGTCTATTCGCTCGATGTGGTCGACCCAATGTAGTAATTTCATGGCTATCTGGACCACATGCACTTCTTGGTACAGCTCTTACGGTTCGCGGTTGAAACTTCTTCTCCATTCGCTATCGTTGCATACTGGCCCGAAATTGTTGCTTGTTGTTTTTTTCCTTCAAGACCAAAAAGCTTCGCCTGTGCTTTAATCGCTGTGAAGATCTAAGTCACAGCACTTTGGGAGCGACTGATGATGTCAGTGTCGTCCGCATAGCTTAGGCTTAGCTGGATGAATTTATTGAAGAAAGTCTTTTGCGTGCTCAGGCCTGGCTTTGCGCACTGCTCAAGGACTAATGTTGAACAACTACATGCCAGCGCCTCTTCTTTTCTAAACCCTGAGTACGTCCGAGGCAACAAAGATTATGTTTCATGAATAAATCTACAGGAAGTGCTTCGGTGACTTCACTGTTACCAAAAGCCTGTGTCCTGATCCTAGAATCAGAAGCTAATTGTTTCGACCTTTTAAAGACACTTCGAATGATGTTTTTGGCATGTAACTCTTCGAGATCTTTGAGCTGAAAGCTCTTTTCGTCCTTCGCAGATTCTTTTACTCTTTCCTCCTATTTGTTCTTTACTTTTCTCATGCCGCTCTTATTTTCCGTTGCAGCATCTGCAAAAGTGCATTTCCCGTCTCTCTTTTCAGTCAGCGCATTCATCATTATACCACGGGCTCTTTTTTGAGGGTGGCTGGTATACCTATTGTGGTCTCGGCTAAATTTTAAATTATTTCGCGAGACTGGCTTCACAGGGTGTTGACGTCTGTAGCATTTGGGAGCACCGTGGAGAGCCTCTTACTTAAGTGCTCAGGTATCCTCCAGAGTGCTAATAAGGACACCGATGTTGAATTCTCTCTTTGGCAGCACGGGTTTCCTTGTCGTTTGATAGTCGAGCTCTAACCTTAGCTACTACCAGAAAGTGATCAGAGTCGATATGTGCTCCTCGGAAAGTGCGCACGTTTAAAATGTCGGATTCGTGTCATGCGTCAATTAGCACATGGTCGATTTGATTGGGATTCGACCATCTGAAGTCTGAAGATCGCATGGTTGCTGTGTAGATCTTTCCTCTCAGAAACCTAGTGCTACAAAGTCGATTAGTCGAAAGCCGTTATCTGTTATAACTTCTTGGATGCTGTGCTTTCCAACTAATCCGCCAAAGATGGTTTCCTTTCCGATTTTTGCATTGAAGTCTGCGAGTACGATTTGACGTCGTTCTCTGGACGACTCTGGCTAACGGAGCCTTAGTGTACAAGAAAAAAAAAATTAAAGAAGCCACTTTCAGATGCCGCCCATAAGCACTATTCATATGAGCACTGTTTCAAGCCCTTTTTCCTCACAAATTCTCAACAAAACTATTGATTGATGATTCATTTATTTACTTTTTCATGTTCATGGAAACAAAATTCATAAAATTCTCTCTCATTAAAAATATTAATTGAAAAAAAAACACGTGAAACGTTGGCACAAAAACAATTGATAAAACTGATAGGTTTACAAAAAAAAAAAACTTATTGTGGGAGGCGTAGATTTAGGTCTCAGAAAAAATATATAAGAGAAAAATGATCTGCGGCTCAGAAAGTCAATTTTTAAAACTAATTTGAATCACCATGAAGTGGTTGTCTTTGGTCGTTGTTTTCGTGTCTTTGTTGATGTTCAAATTATCCTGTTGCGCTCCTGCTGGTGAAGTGGAAATCTCTAAAGATTGTAATAGAGCACAGTGTTTTCCGACTGCATTCATTAAAACTTGCGCACAACAAAATGGTGGTGCAATTGCAGTTTTTGCCAATGCCTGTGCTTTGGCAGCTGAAAATGCTTGTTTTTATCGGAACGATCGTAAGTCAGGTATTCACAAAAAAAAAAAAACAAATATTTTGCTGTTTGAAACTTTAATATGTTTTTATTTTTTCAAATTCGAATTTAGAATACAAGCAGGTGCCATGCCCTCCCGGAACACCATTTTAATCATGTAATAAATTCATGTCATGAAAAAATTAGAAAAAATTAATGGTAATAAAAAATAAACATTCTCCGAGCGTGTAACTAATTTGCAAATCCCATCTGACACTTAAGTCCATATTTCCTCTTAAGTTGGTCACCACAGCTTTGATAACTGGTTCTAGTTTTCAACGGTTTATGGCGCTTTCAATCGGCAATCTGGAATCTGAAAAAAGCATTCTGGTTTTAAAATCAGAAAGGAATTCCCTTCTTTTTAAAATCAGAGCTGTCACACTTGCCCAATTGAACGCATTCAAAATGCTTTTTTTTAACTTCCAGATTGCCAATTAAAACGCCATTAGTATCTTTTTGTGTTTATGTATTACCAGGCTGTCATCATCGGGAGATAGTTGGTTCACTTACGTCATGCATTCCAGCAACACTCCTTCGTTTTAACAAAAAAATCCTTATTCTTCTTCGAGACAACCATCTTAAGGACTGTGAGTTAAGGTAAAGTATTAAAGAAAATTGGCAATCTTCTTACGATTTCTGTTCAGATCCAATGTAAACGATTTCTGACAATTCGTTGGGGATCCCAAGTCCGAACTGAACTGATTTTATCTCAAACGAAAGATCAAATCAATAAAATTCTAAGCAAGTATGAGCAACTGGTCAACGTATGTATATCACCAATAATGAGTAGGGCACTCTCTCTTTCGTAGTTAATTTTTGTATACTTTTTTGGTATCACGTACCTACACGAGAAATAGACGTTATTCTAAAGTGTTATAGTAAGAAGGAGACAAAACATAAGAAATTACAAAAAAAAGAGACAGCTCTCAAGTCTCATTCGCCTTTGAAAATTCGTGCTAAAAAATGCCATAAAAACTTGTTCATTTCAACCTTCAATTAGTGTGACCAAGTTCATTCAAATAAAACATCATAATAATTGAAGTTCAAATCGATATATATCTTACGAAGTCAAAGAACCCATTAATTAGTAAATTTATATTCTAGAGTAAAATATTAATATTTTACTTACCGATTCACGGGACGTTGTATCCGCTCTTAAGAAACTGTTAGTGTTATATAAAAGGTTGAGTGCGTAACTTAACAAAGTCGCTATAGTCTCGGAAGGAACAACGGGAAGTATAATTTTAGCAGCTTGTCTTACTTTTGACAATATCAAATTTTCGAAGAATGTTTATTTGCAATAAACTGTCATTGACTTCTAATCATGATTGATGAATCATGAATTGTTGTTGTTTAGTGACGGCTGAGCATTCTGAACATAAACATTATGTAGGTCGATATGCATCGAATCTCCATTGTTATTGTGCTGGGTTTTAGTACAACACAATTTTAATTATTACGCATCCCGTTCAGCCCACTGATGTTACTTTTTGAAAAGGTCTCCACTGAACACGCTATCTCTCACTTCCGGTCGGTGGCGGTCGGTATACATCATCTGTAGCCAGTAGAAAAAGGATTGGCGATAAAACATCGCCTTGTCTCAATCTCTGTTGCACTTCGAAAAAGTCGGAGAGTGCCCATTGTGCAAATAAAAATTGTTGCTTCACAGTTCTTTGTCTTTGGGAGCGACCGATGATGTCAGTGTCATCCGCATAGCTTAGGAGCTGGATGGATTTATTGAAGAAAATGTTTTTCGTGCTCAGACCTGTTTTGCTCACTATCTGTTCCAGGACTTTGTTGAAGAAACTACATGTCAGCGCATCTCCTTTTCTAAATCCTGCGCACGTCTGGAACAGCAGATGTTACCTAAAGCATGTGTCAATTATGGCACGTGACTCTTCCAGATCTTAGAGTAAAAGATTCTTTTTCTCTTTTCTCCCTTTTAATTCGGTAGTCTTTTCTTGCTGCTCATGTTTTCCGTTGCAGCATTTGCAAACGTGCATTTTCGTCTCTCTTTTTTCGCGCATTCACCATCATACCTCGTGTTCTTTTTTGAAGGAGGTCGGCAACCTATAGTGGCTTCATTTAAAATTATTTCACGAGTCTGGCAACACAGAGTGTTGTCGACTGTGGCATTAGGTAGTTCTGGGCAGAGTCTCTCACTCAAGCGCTCACCGTTGAACGTCTTTCTTGGGTAGAATGAGCTGCTCAGGTCCTTCTTTACATCGCCACTTAGTTTAATAATATTTGCTTGCTGACAATCCCTGTAAAACCAGGGGTTTTTTCTTATTTTTCTCTGATCGGAATATCTTCAGTTACTCCTTGGTTTCAACGGGGTAGTTATTACAGTCGATTTGTGGCACATCGGTAATGATAATAATATGTTATGTTGAATGTATTTTATTCCAATATTAAAAAAGCGTTTTTCTATTTAAGAACTGCTCAGGCAGGCTCCAAGTCAGCTGCAAACTTTCTGTTGTAGGTCTTGATTGAAGCTAGTTATCACGTTCTGTTATTATGTTCCGTAAGAACATAGAATATCATAAAATCACAATAAAATAGTTTTTTGAACTCGAAGTCTGTGCCACCATCTTTGACATCTAATCATCTCTCCTGAATTTTTGGGTATACCCTTTCTTAAAGCTACCAGCTATACCAAATTTACTATGGCTTCTATTGCTGTTCGTTTCTTGTTCCCTCTGTCTTTCAACACAAACTTCGAGCAAAATGTGCATTCGAAAGAACAAAGAGTCCAAGACTGACCTATGGGTTGGGAAAGTACATTCAAAACTTTATAATTTAATGGTCATAAAGAAAAGAGCATGCATACAGTACAGCTGACACTGAGTGAAGCAATTTCTTTTGTTGGCTACGTCTAATATAAAATGCCCCAGAACAAAGTTCAAAGCATTTAGTTTATGAAATCTTACTAAATTTCATGGGAACCTGGTAGTCTGAGAGCATTTTAAAGCTCAGAACTATTTTCAATGTTCTCTTTTATATAAAAATCTTCCTCTTTAGTTTAGTTTTGCTTTTTTCTCTAAATACTCTCATGGAGACGCACAATTTAATGCACAGACAGATAGTTTCAATTTAAAAACACTGGGAGAAAAAATGTGTGAGAAGTATAGACAAATGTACATATGTATGTACTTGAGTTCTTTGTTTATACAAAAATTGTCATTGATGTGTCATGTCATTTGAAAAATAGAAAAAAAAAAACAAGTATACGCCACAGTGTGCTTTTTGTTCAACTCTTTCTTGCTATTTTTTCAGCTGGTAACTTATTTTGGTAAGTGTTATGTTGTGTATCAATTAAGAAGTCAATTTCGCATTCATTTTTAATAGACCTCCTGAAGCAGAGAGCTGTGTTTCATGTAATTTTTTTAACGTGTCTTTTTCATTAAATTATTACTCTTTCAGTTTAACTACTTTGTGTAGTTGTTAGGGTGGACAAAAATTATGACAATTAACCACTTGAACATGTTCGAAATGCAAAAAAAAATAAAACAAAACAAGAACATTTGTTAAATTAATTAAATTAAATATTAATATAGATCTGAAGCTCAATTTGAGTGCAATTGAGCTTCAGATCTATTAATAACTTGAAAGTAATTATAGATTGAAATAGACGATAGAAAAATGCATGTTTAAAGCTGCAACATGTTCCCTTTTCAACTACTTGGGTCTTATTACCACCGTTTTCAACAAAGAAATGCACTTACCGTCTCAGTTTATCTTAAATGAAAATTCTTAATTCAAATGGTATAATTAAGGATATTTATATCAAATGCTCTTTACAACACTCTGTTTTTATTTTTTATTCGTTCCGAAAATAATATTTTAGAAAAAATGTTCGTTGACATATAGATAAGGGCTTAATGTAGATCTAATAACCTATGTCACGTGCTTTTCTTTTATTTTTAAATACATGCAAAAAAAGGAACTGTATGAGGGGTTGCAATATTAAAACATGAAAAGAGCATGCCGATTGGTCTTACCACTATCAATATAGAGTCTTAACAACGCACTTAATATACTTTTCGGCGAGATATGGTACTGTTCCTGTTCTACGCAATACATTTTTTGAGTAAAGGCCACATTTCTTACCGCAACAACTATCTAAGAAGTCGGATACAAACTTAGTTATTAAATAAAAATCTTCTGTTCGTTTATGTTTATGTACATAGTACATATATGTGAATGAACCTCAGCTTTTTACTTTCAAAACTATACGCAATGAAACGAATAATCTTCAAGATAAAAAAGTAGAATGATGACTTTAACTCATAGAACCAGGGTTTACAGCTAGTGCTCCGAAAACTTAAGACTTAACGTAGCACTTTTCCCTACTTTGGACTTGTTTAACTTTGATAAATCAAAAATTGATTCTATTAACATTAGTGTGTTTGTTTTACACTAAGACCGATGTAAGGCTTCAACGTTAACTGAGACATAACGTCAGTTTTCTTGTGACACAATTTTAATTTGCTTTAAAGAAATATGCCTTACGAACCGTAATTAAATACCCCCACTTCCCCGTGTGGCGGTCTCTTCAAGATATGCCAACCTTATAATACCAGCTAAAACTCCAAAAGTTTTTCGCTGATTTCCCTCATGTCCATGTCTAGGTTGTGGGCTGTCTTTTCTCAACTTGTTCCTCTTGTTTTTTAGTTTTCAAAATTTGTATCATCTCAGATAATTCTTTTTGTTTCCTAACGGGGGGATTCAAATCTACTACACTGGAACATTGTCACGAAGAGGTTTTTCTTTTTCAAACATCACCATGTTTGCCCATTCACTAACATTTTCAATTAGCACTGAACTAGCAGTTCAGCAGCCATTGCTTTCCAAATCCAAGCGTTCCTTCCACTCCTGTTGTGTGAGCGCTTTTGCTTCCAAATTTGCTGCTTCTAAGCCAATTTCTGCCTTCCTTATGTGTACGATCAACTGGTGTAACACCTGCACCACCAAACTGCTGGTTCAAAAATTGTGTAAGCGCTCGTTCGCTTGTATTCAGGTCCCCTTAAAAAGATATAACACCCAGGCGAGCCAACCTACAATAACCCGGGGTGCAAAGGGTCCACGCTCTCAGAGACGATGCTTCGAGGAGTTAACGCATCGAAAATCCAAGAAGCTATCTCCCAAGTGTTCTTACCCGTGATAAAATACAGAATTTTTATACCCGGGACAAATTATTTATCAGGAGCTTATTTTTAACATTTTTTTTTTTTTTTTAATTAAAAATGTCTTCAATTTCGCAATCGCGAATACAAAATCGAAAATCCAAAATCGTTTAACCCACTTAACTCAAGTCGTAATTAATCCAAAAATCATCATCAAAAATGACATAGTACTTAAGATTTATTAGGTCGAAGTGTACATTATAAATAAAAATTATTAAACAAATGTTTTCATTCAATTTCATTTTTACAAAGTCTTAATAATTCGGATAGTTTTGCTAAACTTCTTACGTTTTTTCCCTCACAGACTTTCAAAGGCAAACGCAATGATCGCAATCAGTTGTGAACACATTTAAAGAAAAAGGGGACAAGTGCGAGATAAACTCGCTCGAGGAGGGTTCTGTACTCGATTATCCGACCTTTTTTTTTTGTTTTGAAGGAAATTTTATGTAAGGATAAAGATATGTAAACATTTTCTTGGCCAATTGTAAGAATAGTCTTTTTACTCATTTCCTTCAATAACTTCGAAACCGTTTATCTTAAAAATATGAAAGCAACATTTTCGTATCACTTGAGGTATTCTTGAAAATGTGTACCAAATTGCATTGCAATCAGCTAAGCAGATTCTAAAAAATCGCTTGTGAAAGAATGAAAAAAAAATTACTCATCTTATAAGGGTTTTGTTTTCACCTGTGTAAGAACCCTAAAAAGAAACACTACAGTAAGTAAGGAATAAGGAACTTAATTTTTTCTTCAGCAAAAA
This sequence comes from Sphaerophoria rueppellii, assembly GCA_920937365.1. Classification (NCBI taxonomy): domain Eukaryota; kingdom Metazoa; phylum Arthropoda; class Insecta; order Diptera; family Syrphidae; genus Sphaerophoria; species Sphaerophoria rueppellii. The sequence continues at coordinate 57,969,508 of CAKKXW010000003.1, forward strand.
TATATTGGTAGTGAAGGTGGCTAAGAAGTTATGTGTGTTGGCTGTTAAGCAGAACGTTGTGGATTCGAATCCTACTCGTGCCCATAAAATAAAAGTTTTTATTTTATTCTCTACGGCCACTGCCTCTTGCGATGAACTGACAAAAATTCCAAGTGTATTAACCTGTCATGAAAAAAGTGTTTCTCAACTTTGCCGTTCGGAATCAGCGTCCTCTCAAATGTTCACACGCCACACTAAGAGAAATGATGATGAGAGTAAGTATTGGCTCTTCAAGAGCTGTCGCGTCGATCTAGTTTTTGTTTTTTTATATATATTCATTGTATTGCAATATTCTTATGAAATGAATAAAACCCTAAAAAAAATTATAATAACTCAAATACATTGTCTCTTCTTATATACCAAACAAAAGTTTGACTTTGAATAAAAAATATGTCTCATTGTAATACAAATACAAAAAAAAAAAACAATAGTCCTACCTACGGCCAGGCTCGAACCTGGCACATCAATTTTTTTCGTGTTTTTTCCTCTTTCCTCAATAACTTCGAAACTATATTTATTTTTAAAATATGAAAACAACATATTTAGATTACTATTGTATCCTAAAATATGTGTACCAAATTTCATTTCAATCATTTGAAGAAATCGCTGTGAAAGACGAATGAACAGAATGATGTTATAAGGGTTTTGTTTACAATCTGTGTACGGAACCCTAATACATATTCGGAATCGTGCTTATTTGCATTGTAACGAAGCGTTAAAATTATTTTATTTTGTTCGACAAAATCCATGAGTGGACCCGTGACAAAACTAAAATCAGCATAAAAAATCAACAGCCCACTTGAAAAATCACCTACGCAGATCCGCCCCTGGAAAAGAAAAAAAGAGAAATTCAAAACAAAGAGAGCACCGAAGAAACATCACCGCACATAATGATGAAAAGCAACAACACGCAAACACCGAACACAAGGAAAGAAAACAAAGCAAGAACCGATGCAACAACAAGAAATTACCGAAGTGACATGCGACAGACGACAACACATGATAACGACTTGAGTGTGATACGATTCACACCCAAGATCAACAGAAATATGTATAAGGGAAAGTGTTGTTCAGTTCCTATTTATAATTCTTTTTTCCCGGGAAGCAGTATATATTTAGAGCTACCCACCTGTACCGACCGGGGCTTCTCTCCGATCCGATATTTTGCCGACCGTCTATTTTGTGTATCTTCCCTTGTGGAAAATATACAAACAAGAGTAATAATTGTTACTCGACCATTTACTCAGTTTATTTCTTTGATTCACTCCTGAGTGTATCAAAGACAGGGCTTCGGCCGAACGTGTATTCAGTGGAGATTTACCGCTCACTGATAGGAGTTTCGACTCGATCGTTTATTTCGCTCATTCTTTCCTTCTGGAAAGTTAACGAACAGGGGCAATAGCTCGACCGTTTATTTCATAACCTTTTGTCGTGAACAGGAGTCTGATTTTTACTAGACTCGGTTTATTCAGTGGCGACACTGACAGCCATATAATCCGACTATTTTGTCTACGAGCAGCTGCGACTATCCGAGAACCGAGAGGCAAGGAGTAACTCATCGTCGCTGTGGTATTATTAGGTATTATAAGTATTATAAGGAAATTGCCTATTCAATGAACTAGTATAAGAAACCTGTTAGACTTAAGATATTACTAAATAAAAAAGCCGTTAAACGAATAGTGAAGGTTGGTAGTGCTTAGTCGAGAACACCCTGGACAGACTGAGCATACCTCAGCTTTAGAAAGCAAGCATTATCACTGTAATTTCTTTTATTTGTACTGTAATTTATGAGTTTTAACTAGTTTTTGAAATTGTTTTGGAAATTCTCCTTTAGGAGATGAGGAGGGGGTAAAATTGAGTGTTTTTTATAGTCCTTTTTTGTTGGGTGTTCTTCCTTATCCTTATTTTTATTATTACTCTAGTTTTTTAGTTTTTCTGTAATCTATACAGACCCCTCCTTTACAGTGAGTAGAAAGGGGTGAAGTTTAATTATTAATAAATTTAATTAAAGTTTAATCTTGAATAATTTCAAAACTTTAGTCTGAAAAATACAAAAAAAAAAAAAAATGTGTTGTCATTGTGAGCTATTAATGAATTACACAAGTAGCACAAAATGGTATTAAATCGGTTGCACATTTCTTAAATCATTCTTATTTTGTTCTTAAATGGGTCTCACCGCTTCTTTACTTCTTAATTCGGTATTTTTTCCTACTTAAATCGTCTATTTCTTTGAATTCTTAATACGTTCTGCTTGTTCCTTCTTAAAGAATTCTTAAAAGGTTCTTAAATCGGTATTTCTTATAAAGGTTTGTTTAGAGCTCCTTAAATCCTTCTTTAAGATTACTATTTCCAGTAGTCCATTTTCATTACATTCTTAGAGTTCACAGAAAATTTTTCGCAACTGTTTTCGGGTAAATGCAAATTGATTTGCTTGCTTAAGACATTAAAGTAACTGCTAGAAGGCCTAGTTATTATGTAACCGAGCAAAAGTGAAGGCGAGGCGGCGCATTAAAGAATTGAGAGGGACTTTGTAAATCGAGAGAATATACCAACAACAAGCCAAACTGTTGAAGAAGAAAAAAGAAATCAAAACAAATACTACCAAAATAGATGAGAATCAAGGAAACAAAAACTAGATGTAGAATTCACTGATAATTTCTTTTTTTTTGTCTGAGAATTTTGTAAGAAGGAGTTAAGAGTGCGAAAAGAAGTGTTTAAGAAGACGCTAAGAAGTATATAAGAAGGAAAATATTCCATTTTAAAACCTCAATAAGAACCAAATTATCTTCTTAATTCATTCTATCGGACCGCCCACTTTCGCCTTTTATGTACTTAAAAGGTACTTAAAGAAGTCTTAAAGAAGCGGGATAAGAGCTTATAATACTTCTTAAAGCCTTCTTTAAGTAATTTTGTGCTACTTGTGTATTGTACTTAATTTGAAGCCACTTCTTCAAACTAATGGTGTTAACATTTAATGAAATTGAAAATTAGTATATTGAAAAATGTTCTATGTTACATGAATAACTGTGACTTCTTGCTATTTTATTTTTCCGGTAATATTGATGTTATAGAGCTATAACTAAATTTTTTCCAGAATTTAAGGTCCAGTAGTTTCGGTGATTAGGGAGGGGGGGGGGGGCGGTGACTACCTTCGACAACATCGGCCACGAAGGTAGCATTTGGCCAAATCATCATCGCCAACATCTGATGAGCGTTCCCGATTTCAGCAGAGCGTCATCTGGGGTAAAAAAAAATGAAGTGCTTTAGTTAGGTGAAACAAATTTTTGATTGGTGTAGGGATTTAGTTAGCAGGTTAGCATAGGGAATTTTGATGATGGGTTAGGTAGGTTAGTTAGGTTAGAATTAGGTAAGTTTTGTTTGTTTTCCTAATGAAGCACTGATCTTACCTGTCCTTAGATGACGTACCTTGGTTTGTGTTTTACTTCTTACCCTTTCCGATCCTTTTAACGCAGATTTCCACATCTTTTTTCCTTATCCGTTCCAGTTATTTTTTGTTTACTTCTCCTGGAACGATTTTTTTGTTCAGTTGAGCAGGGGATACCTTTGGAAGGGGCAATTGAACCTACCCCATCCGTCGAGCTAGCCCGTGTGACCACAAGCGTGCCGCTGCCCTCTTCCAAGGTATCAAAGAACCATAGTAGGATCTCCATTAATACTTCCAAAGAAGCTTAAAAACATTATTGGAGCAGCATGCCAGAGATTACAGTTGTATTCAAGCTTTTCTTTAAAAGATAAAATATATAGCGGAGTATGGCGTAGCGGGGTAATGGGGTAGCGGGGTAATGGGGTAGCGGGGAGCAGGGTACATTGGGGAGTAGAGTACATTGTAGCGGAGTAGTGGGTAGTGGGTAGCGAGGTAGTGCGTAGCGGGTAAAGTGGTAACGGAGTAGTGGTGTAGCGGGTAGCAAGTTGAAGGATAGCGGATAGTAGATAGCGGTGCAAGTCTTTTATTTGAAGAAGTTTGAAGTCTTCCTGGTTATTATAAAATAATTTACACTTAAAAATCTTAGTTCTAAGACCATTTGGCAAAACTAAGGTCTTTAATCGACGCTTGGATGTTGGCGTAAACCTTAACTTTTCACGTGGCCACAAAGGAAGAAGTCGCAAGGTGTTAAATCACAAGATCTCGGTGGCCAATTGTGATCGCCACTTCGAGAGATAACACGGTCTGGAAACGTTTCCCGTAAAAGATCGATGGTTTCATTGCTTGTTGAAATTTCTATGCGTTGTTGAAGCGTGTTTTAATTGCGTAGTTTCTACTTGTTAAATATCAAAACTGACACCTTCCGAAATAGCGGGCCTCTTATTGGAAAACCTTTTATTTCAAAAATATGGAACGAAAATGCTAAATTTATTATAATAATAAATTTATCTGGGATGCATACCGTACATCCGTTGGTACTTTTTTTGGTTTACTCAGCCAATATTTCTATGCGAATAAACCACAGAGAGATAAGGATGTTGATAAGTAAAATTAAGTTCCAAAGAGCGACAATTCCAACAAACTAAACAAAAGAAAAGATAAGACAAAATACAAAGATTAAACAAAACAGCATTCCAATGCCTGTCATATAATCCAGTAGTTAAATTTTAAAATGGTCGGAGTCGTCATATTTGACAGCCAGTATTGGACTATCTTATGAAACGAACTAGACGCAGCATTGGATTTTACAACATCTTCCTTACATTTTTGCAGGATGGGGCCTACGGCCACTTAATAAAATTGGATTATCAATATAAAGAACTTTTTTCACTGCGTAGTTTTAGTGTTTGTTTTCAAAGTGTAGACAAGAATGTTATGAATAAAATGTTACTCATACGCCATAGTGTATATCGATTCCAAAAAAAAAATTAGGAAAAAATTCAAACAAAGAGAACACCGTGCAACAAGTTAAAACAAAAACCTCAATTGTTAAAAATCCTTAAAAATTTTAAGTGTCAAATCAATACCAACCAAAAGTCAGCACCATTTTTTCTTTTTTTAACGAAACATAAAAGCAACTATACAGTGTCACAAAAACTCTTAAGCAAATAAATAGAATAACTAATGAGCCCTTCGTACAGCATAGTTGCTTCGTCACTTTTTTTGTTTTATCTCATTAAATATTTTCTCTCGGTGCATGACGGTTTCCGTTTAAGCTTCCTATCCACTCGTTCTTCCCCTCTTGTCCTGTTTGTCATCATTCTCCTATCCTCATTGTACGCATTCCTCTTATAAACTGAAAATACAATAACAAAAGGCAAATAAAAAAAAAAACAGCAATAGCAATAAAAATCATTCAGGATCCAAACAGATGTGCGCAGGTCCTTTCGCAGAGCTCCTCTATCTAACTTAAGAACTAACCCATATTCCAAACAGACAGTGAACAT
>CAKKXW010000003.1:57976638-58102338 GCA_920937365.1 Sphaerophoria rueppellii
ATCGACGGAGTCGACCGGTACGTCATCAGATGTGCTAGCCAGTTTAAAGATTCGTGTAATAGCTAGCACACGTCGACATAAAGTGGTTGCCGAAGTGCTTATAACAGATGTAACAGCGACTACCGAACAGCCGCATTGTGAATAGAAAATGCCGTGTGGTGATTTATTATCATTTTTGTTCACAAAAATTGAAAAGGAGGATATTGGCAACAATTGGTTTCAACAGGACGGCGCGTGGTGGCGTTACGTGCCACACAGCCGAAGCTACACTCGATGTTTTGAACCCTGTTTTTGAAGATCGCATTATCATCGTCACCTCGGAGCTACGATTTGACACCGTTGGACTATTATTTAGTGGTGTGCCGTAAAAGATAAGTGTTACGCCGACAAGCCATCAGCGACAATGTAGACAATATTCGTGAAGCCGTTGGTGAAATACAGCTGCACACGATCGATAATGTGCTTAGAAATTTGACCGATCGTGTAGACTACTGCATGGCCAGCTGAGGCAGCTATTTGAATGAAATTATTTTCCATTAGTAACCGGAAGGATTGTACTTTCAAATAAAAAAAGAAATATGAGAAAATATTCAGTAATTTTTGTTTATAGCATTTTCAAAAAAAAAGTTATTTCTCGGATCCTTTAAAACTGTGGTGTTATGTATTAATGAAGAGATATACATATTAAATCTTTGTTATTTAAAAATACAAAATATTCAATTTGAATGATAGAAATATGTTTATCCTTTTTTTTTGCAGAGGGACCGTGCTTCAAGAATATGGAACCTTTTGGAGCGGAATCGTTGGGAAAGTTCACAGCGGCCACTAAATTTTTTTTTTTTCTAAAACTAAACTTAAGCTTTGTTATAAAAATAATTTCATATTCAAATAAGATTAAATAAATTCGAAAAACCAAAAAAAAAAAAAAAAAAATGAATGTATGTACAAAATGGACAAAAATTTGAGGGGCATAAAGTTAAAAGGTGCAGGGTGGTGGATATGGAAGCGCTTCGTAGCCCAATGCGACCAATATGGCTGTAAGCCGATGCGTCAACATGATAAAAGAACCAAGTGAGTACTTCTTTCATTCAGCTACCAATCATACGTCATAGTACTGCCCTGTGAGCGTTTAACATTTATACAAGTAGCTAATTTGGATCTGAACTTGTGAATTCTAGAAAATGGTGCTCATCACCTTTCCGACCGGTATAAGTCAGACTTCGCCTTCCCTGGCTGAATATAACTGTTGCGACTGTTGTTTGATTTTAAAGTTAGGAAGTGCTTAGCAGGAGAATTTTCTGTGAAAAAAATTGAATAACAACCAGTCATTGGAATTTTGAACTGCTTAAATGGGCACAAACATCTCTGTAGTGAATTTCACTTTTTTGGCATTGAAATTCTGTATCAGATTGATTGTATCCAAAAACACTCTTTCCATTTTAGATTTGGATTGATTGTTGACAACAATCACAAAATCAAATTCCAAATCAATATGTTATCGAAACATATTAGTTCAAACAACAATCCTTGGCTTAATCAAACTAACAACAAGGTACATACCCTTGGGAGTAGTTCTTGTAGAAAACCGTATCGATTCTTGATTTCCATATCCCGTCGTCATCATTTGAATGTTAAAGTAGAGATGTGCATGTTCGAGTACAGAAAGTTCTCCAAGGACGACATTGGGAACACGAAAATAGTTTGAAAAAGTATTTTTTTCCTCTTCCTTGAGGTATTTGGTCTTTGTTATGTGGTTTAAAAAAAGGGTTCAGTTTTGTGAAAAGTGTGTGGAGCATCTTATTTCGGAGCATACAATTTTCATTGACAGAGAAGATTTTGCTTTACTTAATAAAATTACATCTCGACAAAAAAATAGAGAAAAAGGCTTCCTTGTAGATTCGTCATATTTTATGGAAATTTATTGAATTATGTTATCCATGGAATGTACTCTTTTATATCCAAAGGTTTTATTGAGATTATGTGATTCTTCGAGAAATATTATTAGAATGCGTCAATCTTTACTTTTTTCGTTCCGTTGGGTAAAATTGAGTTAAATCTTGACTTACAGCTTAGGTCAGTTCAGAAGGAAACATTTTTAAAAAGAGAAAATAATTTAAAAATATATAAAGACACCACTTTCTAATAAATTGCACATGTAAGGCAATGTATAAACTCTAGGGCACTGGCAATGTACGGCATTATAATGTTAGCGAAACGTCAGTGTTCAGAAAAAAAAAAAATAGATTTCCGGACTTGAATTTGAGTTTGAGCCAATATTTAATCTGTAAGCACAGTTGCACTACTGTTTTGAATGACAACAATAAGCATCCTTGATACCCAACCTGTTTAATGATTTAACTTTCTGTCTACGATAAGCAAAATATAAGCAAACACAGTTCTGAAACGCATCAGAGACACATAATGCATAATGCTGTACTCATCACACTAAAACTTTATTTATTAGAAGTAGCCAGCGTAAGGGAGGATGAAAAATTGCGATACTTTCTGCGACTACAGTGTCTGTATGGATGCGCCTTCGTCGTTGAAGGCAGGACTAGGAAGCATGTCTTAAGATTCACCGCTGTTAACGAGCACCTCGAGACAATCCGAATCAAGGCTAAATTCAATTCGGCAACATAAGCCTAATGTGCGCCTCTCGACAAGCGAGCATTGCCTAAGCATCGACGCTGTACAATTGTATTAGGAGATTTTAAAGCAGAATTAGGAAGCGGGAGCATTCTTAGGGAACCATCGGAAAATAAAGCCTGCACGAAAAAACCTTCGAAAACGGATTTAAGCTTATCGATGTCGCAGCGGGGCGAAATTTCATAATAGGAAGTACACGTTTTCCACATCTCAATATCAACAAGGGGACTTGGAGTTCTCCAGACCAATCAACTATACCTAAACCAGATTGATGACATTGCGATCGGCACAAAACACTCTCCAAGCATCGTTGATGTCCGGGCCTCCCAAGGAGTCATCATTGACCTGGACCACTACTTTGTCGTAGCCAAGATGGTACAGCGGATATCTTTACCAAATCCAAAAACAGGAAGTTAAGAGTGTCAAGTAACAGATGAGAAGCCAGCATCGAGGGTTGAGAACCAGTGGCAGAACTGCCAGGATGCTGCCTCTGATGTTCTGCGTTTCACACGGCTACCAAAAAGAAACCGTTTGTTTGATGAAGGATGCAGGTAGGTACATCCAACTAAATAGAAAAATACAAAGCAGCCCTGCACAAGAAAACCACTTCTATAGACTGTTCAACGGTGATGACGAATCAAATTCCGCTGTCAGGCAGAACGAATCTTTCAATGAAAACGACTCAAGCCAACACTTCCATCTACCCGACATTTAAGAATTGAAGATAGCTTATAATAAATATATAATAAACAAAGCCGCGGGTTAAGAACATGCACCAACTCATCTGCAGAGTATGATCGGAAGAGAGCATGCCCGATGAATGGAACCTCAGCATTGTTTGCCCGATTCTGAAGAAAGTAGGCTTTCACCAACTATACAGAATCATCAGCCTTCTAAACACCGCCTTTAAGATCTTTTCAGCAGGATTTTGTGAACGTCTAAAGCCATTTGTCAACAATATTACAGGTCAATAACAGTGTGGCTTTAGACCAGGAAAGTCCAACATTGATCAAATACATATTCACATTACGGCAGATTTAGGAAAAAACTCAAGAACTCCAAATCGACATTTACTATCTTTTTATCGATTTTAATGCCGTGTATGACAGCAGAAGAACTGTAAAAACTCATGTCCAGTTTTGGCATCCTTATCAAAGTCATTCTGATCTGCTCCATCAGAGTCGGTAACGACCTCACCGACCGACGGCGACGACGCCTTTGATGTCAAAAAAGGCATTAGGCAAGGTGAAGTGAGCAAACTCTTCGAATTCATTCCAGAGATTGTGCGTGCAATTTGAAGATGACCTTAACCAACCTCAACAGTCGTGCGAAACTGGAGACAAGCTGACTGGAGGGGTTTGTTGGTTGAGTTCCAAGGCCAACCCGGACTGTAGCGATCCTTTAAGTAAGTAAGTGAGTACGCAACGTATTAAAAATGATTATGGCAGGTGGCCATGGTTCAGAGATAGAGTAGCCAAACGCTGCGGGTTCAAGCCCCAGCTTCGGCAGTAAGCATTCTTTTTCTACAAAAATCGCCAGCTTACCTGAGGCCACCTGTGCGATAATATGAGACAGTATAAATCTGTGTCTCCTCCTCTCCCAGTGGCAAATTTCTCAATTTTCACCAAGGAATCACCATGCGATTCACCAAGGAATGGAAGCTTCACTCATGAATTTGAAGGTGAATCATTTGGTGAAATTTACACAGGGCTGTCATTGGAGTTCACCAAGTGAATTTCTTGGTGAATATGCATCAGTGAAATAATTGAATAAAAGTTTTCTGTGTTTTCATTTGTTCTCTAACTCCGATGAAATGTTAAATGATAGTTCATTGGTGAACTCATCCCTTTTTTGAAAGTTGAATTTTCCACTACTTTTTCATGACTGAAAAATATTATGAAAATGCGCTGTGAAATCAAAGATCACCAAATGTAAATATCAAAACAAATTTATTAATTAATATTTCTGAAAAGAACACAATATTGTTTTAAATTATAATCTGAATCTTCTACTGTTTCTTTCAATTGTTTGTCGCTAAACGACTCTTTTTAAGTTGCTCCACACTCCAGATTCCAGAATACCTTTAAAAATGTTTAGATATTTAGTTTAATTTCATTTCTATATATATATCGAAAATAAATACCTATTTACACTCATGCTTTCTCCTGTGCTGTTTAATTATTATTCACCTTTAAAAATAACTTACACTGATGTGAAGAATTCACATCAACTGTCTTTAACTAAGATTTCGATTGCACTGATTGAACATAGAAAAAAAAAAACATTTTTTTAACGATCACAGACAAAAATAGTGGAAAAAACCAAAACCATTGCGTCGTTACCGGTCGTCGTCGCGTCGTCCTCGAGCAATAAAAGTTGAAAGTACATAATGTTTATGTACACGGATTCTTGCAGGTCATTTCCACCCTTAAAAGAAAATAAAAAACTATCAGCTGCGCTAGTAGCTAGACAATATTTTTGTTTCTTTTTTGTTCGTTTATTCTTCTTCTTATGAATACAACACACAGTTCTCAATGCCAATTGCGAACTGGTGAAGCTGTGCAGGACTTTTCCTTACTGAAATCACAACGTTTAGGTATGCGAAGAAACGAAAGCGTTAATAGAACAGAGAAATTGTACAGAGGAAAAAGGCCATTACTTTATTCCTATGAAATCATTTCTTTATTTTTCCTCTTAAAAGTGTGGAATGAATTCCTTACTCTTTTCACCAAAATTTTTCACCAAGGATGAAATTTGCCACTGGGCTGTGCCACGTAGGTTTCTGTTATGTGTTCTTTCCTTCTATGTGTCTATCTGTCTCTCTCTGTTGTATTAATGGCTTGTTCTGTCTCAGCCGATGGCCTCAGTCGCCAGTGCTGTATGTGTCTGTAGTTCGTTGCATTTATGTGCGAAGTACTGTGATGTAATAATAATAATAATAAAAATGATTACCACTTTATCTATTATTAATTGACATCGAGAGGACTTTTGACAACGTTAAAGCAGGGGAAAGATGCTTCTTCTCGTAACCTTACTTCCTTCATTCACTTGAAATTTTACGACCTCCAGAAAAAAGGAGAGAGTTTTCGTGGTTTTTTGACATCTGTCAAATTCAGCTGTCATTTGAAGTGTCATTAGGTGTTTGTTTGCCATTTTTAAAGAAATAAAATGGCGGAAGAAGCAAGTTGCTGCTGCAAAAAGATTATTTTTCTGATAAAATAATTGCCTGAGAATTAAAATGCAGAAGTGCACTTCAAAATGAAATCTAAATGTTCAGCAAAAGTACAGAGAAGACTCTGTTCAGTTCAGAGCGTGTTTAACTTACTCCAATCTACTTGAAAACCAATTTAAGATTCTTCTATTGCTTTTTTTTTTATAGAAGAAGGTGAAAGTGTTTCAAAATTTAACCATTTTTTAAATACAAAAGAATCCACTGTTATGACCCCAAAAACAACAGAAAGCTATTAAACCTAATTTAATTACCTATACCTATTGTTGTTTCAACGCACCTGGAATGGTAATATGTGTTCGCAATAATTCTAAATACCACCCAGGTCCTCTATCTTAACATTTTAACTACACATTTGGCAATAAATTTTTCAGTGACGACGCCATTTATGAGTTTTTTCCTTTATCTTAAGCACTTTATTGATTTGCATCTTTCCATAAAAATTGCATACATATAATACTTGGTGGCGCATCATAAATTAGTTCAATATATTGTGTTATTTTTAAAATGGATTCTTTTTATAGCTTTTATCGAAACGTCATCATGTCACTATGGCAGAAAAAAGACCAACATATCATCATAAAATAAGAAGAACAGCATAAGTGAAGTACCTTAAGATTGTTATCGCACCAAAGCTCCCCCATCTCATTGGGTATAGACATCACATAAAATTTCTCATCTCATTATAGGAACATCTCATTAAATTCGATTTTTTTCTCCATCATTTCGCAAAGAAAAGGAAAGGGGGTTGTCTTTCAAAGCCTCACAAGACAACTAACCTGAATACAAAGATCTGTGCTAACGAAGATCAGACTCGTAAGTGTCATCTAAGTTCATACATCTTGAGTACAAGCATCTAATAATACTTTTTTTTTATTTTTCTATATGAAAAGGAATAATGCGTTGGGGATTGGGGGGTGATTCCGTTCACATATGCTCTTAATTGAACAGAGGCGATGCAAGGTCAGAAAGAAATTAGTCTGAAAATGATTTGGGGGCGCTGTCAGGCCGTGCCAGGAAAATATGAGATCAAGCCTATTTTACACACTACTTGCAACGGCTCTGTTAATGAGGTTGTGTTTGAAAAAGTTTCATTAGTCAAGATTATTGCAGGACCACGATATAGGGCGGAGAAGATCTAGCAACCATTAAATTCAATTCGAAAAAGGATATTTTTAACATTAAGAGGAGAATACTATTCATAAATCTATTCCGTTTTTTTCTATTTATAACGAGTTGAAGCATTGAATTTCTCGTAAATCCTCAAAGGATATTTGTGCGAGAAATCGAATTTGATGGAGATAAACAATTTGGCTTAAACTATTTTCGGTTTGCGGATGTTGCGGTATAAAAGAGTGCCTGTCGTTAAAATGAGACATCAAAACAAACTCTATAGGATCTCTTATTTTTTATATTTTAATTTTTTTTTTGCCATCACATGGGGATTCCAATTGAACCAAGATCCCGAAGCATACCATTTGTAACTCAAGAACTCAAGCAAAATGTCCTTCGAAGAGAAGGCTACCCTCCAAAATCAATCGATTGTAAACTTTGACATTTTTATTGGTGTCATCTGAGATCTCAATGTTTCTATTGATTTCGATTTGTTTTGATTCCTCGTTTTTTGTTATATTTTATTTCGTCTTCAATTGAAAAATACATACTGTAATTTGGATTTATAAATAGAAAGAAAAAACCACTCTTGGACTTGGGGAGGACAGGGCTTTGGGATAAGGATATGCAGCATTCTTTTGGCAGGCTCGAAAATGGTTGATGGTTATTTTTCGTTCGAAGAAATCGATTTAAGTGCTGGAAGCTGGAAGTGGTAGGCAGAGATAGAGTATTCAAACAATTTTTTTGTCTTTAAGTGTTTAAGAAAAGGTTAAGGGTGTTTAAGATAAATCAATAAGAACCCATGAAGTCCGAGAGCGAATAAGTTTTATTTTATCTTGTGCCTAAAAGTTTTGGGCTTAACAAATGTCCATACCTATGTCCTTTTTTTCAAAAAAAAAAAAAACTTTCAACAAGCACAAAAGCAGAAAGCAACTTTTATTTAAAGTTTTCTGAAGTTTTTAATGCGTATGCATGATTGGCTATTTCTTTCATTGTATTCTCTTTTTGCTTAAAAAAATTACTGAAACATAAAAAAAATTCTTAATGCTCCAGTCATTTTAGATTTCATATGCGGAAAAATTCATAGTGGGCTGAATTTTTGTGTAAACGTTTATGGCGCTGTTATGAAGATGTGAAAAATCGATATTTACTCCAGGCAGTCATGCCTTCTTCGAGGTAATCATTGGCCTCATAAAACGTTATCGCCGTTGTACAGTCTACAGAAGCCGTCTTTCCACATCGTCAACATTAACTGTGACTCTACAACGATATTTCCCTGTTTGTCCTTAACAGGCTTCAGTTCGTGATCGGTAGTTTTGAGTCATTCGTTTAATATTTTGGTAAAACTTACGAACCTTATCTCTGCTTTTTATTACATCCTCGATCGATGTTCAAAGAGTAGACACGTGCATTCAAGAGGATACAAGCGTCCACAGAAACCTCTGTATATCAACTCCTACTCTCCACCTCTGCGTGCTGATCATCGGGTGCCCAGTACCTTCAACCGAAGATTGGGTTCCAACCCCAGGAGAGGGGAAGGAGGTATGCCTCCACTAGGGCTTGAATCCTTTTCAACAGGCGGCAGCGGAAGAACTCCCAAGATGAAATCAACGGTTGCGGCTACAGTGTTCAGGATGAACTACTTAGCCCAGGCCAATAAGGAGCGGTTTGGCCGGCTCTTCGTCTTAAAGTAAAACTAAAGACCTGGCCCTCCAGGTTGGGGGTCGTGCGTCGGACGCAATTAATGATGACAACCCACGCAAACGATTTAAGGACAACGAATTTCGGTTTTGCACTTGGAATGTTAGGTTCCTTAACAGACCACGTGTAGCCGAACAACTAGCGGAAGCCCTTGACTGCTATAAAACAGATATAACTGCCATCCATAAAATGCGATGGGATGGTCCGGGTATACGTTAGATGAACAACTGCGACATTTACTAAGGTGACTGCTACCGGGCACAAAATCAGCGTCTATTTGGATGTGGATTTGTAGTTGGGACTCGGCTCAGGAGGAAGGTCTTGAGTTTCAACTCAGTGAATGAGTGCATCATGAAATCCGTATCAAGGCTATATTAACCGACACCAGCTTCTTCTGCGCTCAAGCCCCCACTGAGGAAAAGGATGAAGACACCGAAGACGGGTTCTACGAGCTCCTCGACAAGACCTATGAGCAATGCCCTAGCTATGACATTAAAATCGTCCTTGGAGATGGGTAGAGAAGAAATCTTTGGTGGAATAATATGACGACATAGCCTATACGAGACCACCTCAGATAACGGATTGAGGGTAATCGACTTCGCTGCGGGGCGAGACGTAATGGTAGCAAATACGCGTTTCTCACATCTCGCTATCCACAAGGGAACATGGAAATCTCCTGACCAATCAACCGTCAACCAGATTGATCACATTGCGATCGACGCACGAATCTTCTCTAGCATGCAAGATGTCTGCACATTCCGAGGTGCCAACATCGACTCGGACTACTACCTTATTGTAGCCAAGGAGGAAATTCGACGTAAAACGGCTACAATCGCAAGAGATTGCTAGAACCTTTTCCGATTATGTCACCGAATATCTCCTCAGAAGTCCTTTGCTGCCAGCATAAAATATAGAGAATCAGTGGCAACACTGTCAAGTGCCAAGCAGCCAATTTCTTTGTCTGATTGGGAAGTCCCCAAAAACACTTGGAGGGCCACTTCCTTATTTAAATTCCAAGGTCAAAGAGCTGGCTCCTCCACGGCCTGATAAGGTGTTCACGGAGTAGTTCAACATAACTGGAACTGCAGACGCCATCGTTGTCTGGTAAATTTTCCGTTGCCGCCTGAAAGAAGGAGTGAAAAATCTCTTTGATAGTATTTACTTTTTTCGCATGCATAAACTTCAGGTATATGTTTGAATAAAAGCATTTGCTCGTAGAAAAAGTAGTGTTTAGTAGGTACAATTTTTGCAAGTTTCTTAAAAGCAACTTGAATACTTGCTAGTAAATACTTTAAGGTAATTTCAAAATACTTTACTGCTTCGAAAAAGAAAATGTTGAATGGCTTAGTCAACATTTTATTGATTAATAGCACAATACATTGGAATCTTCTAAAATTACAATGGCACATAAAAACTTGGCAGCACTTTATTGTTTGACCCCAAATGATCTCTCAAAGCAATATGAAGGCAACCATTATTTTTTCAATGTTCGTGTTTGTGCGTGAAATTAAATTTTAAAAGTGAAATTCAAAGGCGGAAATTCGTACAAAAACAGACCAATTAAAAATGTGTTTATTTCATAGAGTCGTTTGAAATGTAATTAAAAGTAGCAGGAATTTATTTTGTGTCGCTTAAAAGATTGTCTATAAGCAGTTTTTTTTTTACAGAATCTCATATTGCCACGTGCATTTGATTTTTAATTGCGGAAAAAAGGCAAACAATCACTGCATTCAAAGATTGTCACCTTTCCAAATCGCAAAATTGCCAGAAGAATTGGGAGACTTTGACTTTTGAAGGAATGGTGACAGGTAATGACAGATTCTTTACGAACCGAATATGGTATATTCACGGACGTCACGGGACGCGAAACAGAAGTGGTCACCTAAAGCTAAGCAATTTAATAACCTTGTTCCTTCCCCTGTCTAACGCGTTTATTCAAAGGTAGCCAAACGATGCATATGCTGCCCGAACATGCTCGCGCTCGTTATAAATTCGTCGTGTAGGAGATGGTAATGGTACACACAATGCTCGCTGTTGCCAAGATATTTCGTTGTTCGACATGCTAGGAGTTAGGGACATGTTTGCGAGCATTGCTTTCACACATCTTATTCATGTCCTGTAACGCCGGTAACGGAAAGGACGCCAACAAATTTCTACCATCCTTCACGGTCTGGTGTCAGATACTTAATCTGTGTAAACGTTTTTCTCTGAAACGTCTGCTTCTGATAAGACTGTTTAAAGGACAGTTTAGCTATGTTATTTTTAGGTTTCCTTAGTGTTTGACCATTCCATCGCCATTTTCGTTTCCTTATGTCTACACCCAATATTTCCTGATCCGTCCTACGACATAATTCCTGATTTTATATGATTTGCGGCCAGCTATTCTTTAGGATGCAACATAGACAGCGATTTACAAAAGCCTGCAACTTTCTCCAAGTTTCGCAGGCATAAGTTAGCACATTGGATTCGAAGATTTTCAACTTAGTGCGTTGGAAACTTTACTGGATTTCCAAATATAGGAGATGGATTCGACGTCCGGATCTGTACCGCCATCAGCTGATACTATACTTCAAAGGTAGTTAAACTTTTCGATATCTTCTATTGACGTCTCATGCTTACTTTCGTCCATCGTTTTTTGTGTTTACCTGAAGACTGATCGATTCTCCCTTCACTTTTAATGATTGACACAGCCCGTAGAGCCCACTGATGTTACTTGCCAGGAAACATATATCATGTTGAAAACGAAAAGGTCTCCACTCAATACCCTGTCTCTCCCTACGGTCGGTGGTGGTCAGTACAATAACTATAGCCAGTAGAAAAAGGATTGGCGATAAAACATCCCCTTGCCCATTGTGCAAAACAAAACACAGTGCACATGCACATACATCCTTACAGTTCAAATAATCAACATGAAATTATGGGTATTCGCCAAAAATATGTTTGCCGTGTATGTCTAGCTGTAGGGAATAATGCAAACGAGCATGTTCGGCGGGCATGTTCGTCGTCCAGGACTACCTTAAAAGTTCAATGTTTATCAACGTGTCTTAGAATCAGGAGAAATATAATGAGAACTGAATATGGGTACAAAATGAGAACGGAAGAAACACAATTTACACACTTTTATTGACCCTTAAACTAAAACAAATTTTAGGTTCAATAATAATATTTTTAGTACAGATTAATTATTGTTGAGCCGGCTCTCTATCCATGTAGGATCTCAGCCTGAGCCACAGCAATTTTCCATCGGGATCGGTACCTCGCATACGTTTTCCAGTCGTCGAAATAAAGCGCTCTGGCATCTGCAGTAACTTGGTCTTTTTACCGCAGCTTCGTTCTTCCTGGGGGCTGCTAGCTCACTAGGTTCGCGGTTGAACTTTCTTCTCCATTCGCTGTAACCGAATATTGGTCTGAAATTGTCACTTCAAGCCAAGACTTTTTGTGCTAGTAGGTGGATAGATGTTAATTCCTTCAAAACCAACGAGCTTTGCCTGTTCTTCAATCGCTGTGAAGGCCTCAAGCACAGCTCTTTGGGAGCGACTGATGATGTCAGTGTCGTCCGCAAAGCTAAGGAGCTGGATGGATTTATTGAAGAAAGTGTTTAAGGTGCTCAGACCTGCTTTGCGCACTATCTGCTCCAGGACTTTGTTGAAGAAACTTTATATCAGCGCATCTCCTTTTCTAAACCCTGCACACGTCTAAAACAACACAGATGATGTTTCTTGAATACATCTACTACTTCCTGTGCTTCGGTGACTTCACTGTTACCAAAAGCCTGTGTCCCGATCCTAGAACCAGGAGCTAATTGATTCGACTTTTTAAACACTCTTCCAGATCTTTGAGCTGAGAAGCTCTTTTCCTCCTTCGCAGATTATTTTACTCTTTTCTCCTTTTTGTTCGTTACTTTTCTCATGCCGCTCTTATTTTCCGTTGCAGCATCTGCAAACCTGCATTTTCCGTCTCACTTTTCAATACCGTGCATTCAACATTATTGCACGGGCTCTTTTTTGAGGGTGGCTGGTAACCTATGGTGGTCTTGGCTACATTTTAAATTATTTCGCGAGACTGGCTCCACAGGGTGTTGACGTCTGTGGCATTTGGGAGTACCGTGGAGAGCCTTTTACTTAAGCGCTCAGGTATTCTTGTCGTTTGCTAGTCGAGCTCTAAGCTTAGCTACTTCCAGAAAGTGGTCAGAGTCGGTATTTGCCTCTCGGAAAGTGCGCACTACGCACATTTACAATGTCGGATTCGTGTCTTGCGTCGATTAGCACATGGTCGATTTGATTGGGGTTCGACCGTCTGGAGATCGCAAGGTTGCTGTGTAGATCTTTCGTCTCAGAAGCCTAGTGCTACTTATCAGCGTACAACGAGTTGCAGCAAAGTCGATTAGTCGAAAGCCGTTATCTGTTATAACTACTTGGATGCTGTGCTTTCCAACTAACCCGCCAAAGATGGTTTCCTTTCCGATTTTTGCATTGAAGTCTGCGAGTACGATTTGACGTCGTTCTCTGGACGACTCTGGCTTACAGAGCCTTAGCGTACAAGAAAAAAAATTAAACAAGCCACTTTCAGATGCCGCCCATAAGCACTATTCATATGAGCACTGTTTCAAGCCCTTTTTCCTCACAAATTCTCAACAAAACTATTGATTGATGATTCATTTATTTACTTTTTCATGTTCATGGAAACAAAATTCATAAAATTTTCTCTCATTAAAAATATTAATTGAAAAAAAAATACGTGAAACGTTGGCACAAAAACAATTGATAAAACTTATAGGTTTACAAAAAAAACTTATTGTGGGAGGCGTAGATTTAGGTCTCAGAAAAAATATATAAGAGAAAAATGATCTGCGGCTCAGAAAGTCAATTTTTAAAACTAATTTGAATCACCATGAAGTGGTTGTCTTTGGTCGTTGTTTTCGTGACTTTGTTGATGTTCAAATTATCCTGTTGCGCTCCTGCTGGTGAAGTGGAAATCTCTAAAGATTGTAATAGAGCACAGTGTTTTCCGACTGCATTTATTAAAACTTGCGCACAACAAAATGGTGGTGCAATTGCAGTTTTTGCCAATGCCTGTGCTTTGGCAGCTGAAAATGCGTGTTTTTATCGAAACGATCGCAAGTCAGGTATTCACAAAAAAAACAAATATTTTGCTGTTTGAAACTTTTATATGTTTTTATTTTTTCAAATTCGACTTTAGAATACAAGCAGGTGCCATGCCCTCCCGGAACACCATTTTAATCCTGTAATAAATTCATGTCATGAAAAAATTTAAAAAAATTAATAATAATAAAAAATAAACATTCTCCGAGCGTGTAACTAATTTGCAAATCCCATCTGACACTTAAGTCCATAAATCTTCTTAAGTTGGTCACCACGGCTTTGATAGCTGGTTCTGGTTTTAACAATTTATGGCGCTTTCAATTGGAAATCTGGAATCTTAAAAAAGCATTCTGGTTTTAAAATCAGAAAGGCATTCCCTTCTTTTCAAAATCAGAGCTGTCACTCTTGCCCAATTGAACGCATTCAAAATGCTTTTTTTTTTTAACTTCCCGATTGCCAATTAAAAACGCCATTAGTATCTTTTTGTGTTTGTGTATTACCAGGCTGTTTATAATCATCATCGGGAGATAGAGTTGGTTCACTTACGTCATGCATTCCAGCAACACTCCTTCGTTTTAACAAAAAATCCTTATTCTTCTTCGAGACAATCATCTTAAGGACTGTGAGTTGCAGTCCGACAGGACGCACTGAATCCCTGTATCGATCTGGTATCCGAAGTATTAAAGAAAATTGGCAATCTTCTTACGATTTCTGTTCAGATCCAATGTAAACGATTTCTGACAATTCGTTGGGGATCCCAAGTCCCAACTAAACTGATTTTATCTCACACGAAAGATCAAATCAATAAAATTCTAAGCAAGTATGAGCAACTGGTCAGCGTATATCACTAATAATGAGTAGGGCACTCTCCCTCTCTCTCTCTCTTGGTTAATTTTTGTTTACTTTTTTTGGTATTACATACACGAGAAATAGACGTTAATCTAAAGTGTTATAGTAAGAAGGAGACAAAACATAAGTAATTACAAAAAAAAGGAGACAGCTCTCAAGCCTCATTCGCCTTTGAAAATACGTGCTAAAAAAATGCCATAAAAACTTGTTCATTTCAACCTTCAATTAGTGTGACCAAGTTCATTCAAATAAAACATCATAATAATTGAAGTTCAAATCGATATACAGGGTGATTCACGAGCGTTGTGCCAAAAAGCTAGAGCGTGTAGGTTGAGTTGAGATAAGAAAAAAATCGTATGGGAGGGGGGGTCTATTCCCCTCCGTTTAGCCGGGAGGGGCAATTTTCTGAAAAATTGGCTTAT
Source organism: Sphaerophoria rueppellii (assembly GCA_920937365.1). Taxonomy (NCBI): domain Eukaryota; kingdom Metazoa; phylum Arthropoda; class Insecta; order Diptera; family Syrphidae; genus Sphaerophoria; species Sphaerophoria rueppellii. The sequence continues at coordinate 57,991,701 of CAKKXW010000003.1, forward strand.
TTTATAAAAAAAAATATTAAAAATCAACGGCTCCAGTTACAACACCGTGTTGTACCTTTTTGAAAAGCCAGAAATATCTTCTTTCATTTGGTTTTTAAATTAAATTGTTTTAACGTATAGTTTAAAAAATATTAATTCTCAAACTCAAAATTTTCAAAAAAAAAAAAAAACAAACAAATCATTTTGAACCAAGTTTTTCAAAATTTTATGTAATTAAGTACTAATTTTGTTTTAAAAATTCAATGCCATTGTTAATTTGTAGTCGAAAACAGAAAACTGGATGCAAAAATGTCTTTTTGTTTTTGAGAAATAAAAAAAAGACCAGGACCACTTTTCTCTAGAAAATCTTTGTTTTTATTATTAACTATCTCGACTTTTAGTTTTATTAATTTATTATGACACATTAACCTTTCTTTTAATATTTGTTCTGTAATTGGAATTTTATGAGGCCTCAATAAAGTAGAAAAGTATTGGATTTTCCCTGAATTAATCATTTTGTTCATTGATAACCACTGAAGACTGATCTGAAATTTTTCTTACTATGCCTGGGGGCCGTGGGCACCTGCCGGCGAAGGGTTCTACCTATTAGGAGCTTAAGATGATTAAACCGCAATTTTTCTTGAACGAAAAGACCTAAAGGTGAATAAAAGGCGTCGCATATTTAGTAAACAACCATTTCCAATTCTTTTTTTTATTTCTCAAAAACGAAAAGACATTTTTGCAACCGGTTTTCTGTTTTCGACTAAAAATTAACAATGGCATTGAATTTTGAAAACAAAATTAGTACTTAATTACATAAAATATTGAAAAAACTTGATTCAAAAATGATTTTTTTGGTTTTTTTTTGAAAATTTTGAGTTTGAGAATTAATATTTTTTAAACTATTCATTAAAACAATTTAATTTAAAAACCAAATGAAAGAAGATATTTCTGGCTTTTCAAAAAGGTACAACACGGTGTTGTAAACGAAGCCGTTGATTTCTAATATTTTTTTTTATAAAATAAGTCAATTTTTCAGAAAATTGCCCCTCCCGGCTAAACGGGGGGGAATAGACCCCCCCCTCCCATACGATTTTTTTCTTGTCTCAACTCAACCTACACGCTCTAGCTTTTTGGCACAACGCTCGTGAATCACCCTGTATAAAATATCTTACGAAGTCAAAGAGCCCATTAATTAGTTAATTTATATTCTAGGTCAAAATATTAATATTTTACTAACCGATTCACGGGACGTTGTACCCGCTCTTAAGAAATTGTTAGTGTTATATAAAAGATTGAGTGCGTAGTTTTCCCGTAACTTAACAAAGTCGCTACAGTCTCGGAAGGAACAACGGGAAGTATAATTTAAGCAGCTTGTCTTACTTTTGACAATATCAAATTTGCGAAGAATGTTTTCCCAATAACTTCTCGTTTATTTGCAATAAACTGTCATTGATTTCTAGTCATGATTGATGAATTGTTGTTGTTTGGTGACGACTGAGCATTCTGAACGTAAACATTATGTAGGTCGATATGCATCGAGTTTCCATTGTTATTGTCCTGGGTTTTAGTACAACACAATTTTAATTATTACGCATCCCGTTCAGCCCACTGATGTTACTTACCACAAAACATATATATCAACATATGGCTAAGCTTTTGAAAAGGTCTCCACTGAATACGCTATCTCTCACTTCCGGTCCGTGGCGGTCGGTACATCATCTGTAGCCAGTAGAAAAAGGATTGGCGATAAAACATGGAGAGTGCCCATTGTGCAAACAAAAATTGTTGCTTCATAGTTCTTTGTCTTTGGGAGTGACCGATGATGTCAGTGTCATCCGCATAGCTTAGGAGCTGGATGAATTTATTGAAGTACATATTTTTCGTGCTCAGACCTGCTTTGCTCACTATCTGTCCCAGGACTTTGTTGAAGAAACTACATGTCAGCGCATCTCCTTTTCTAAATCCTGCGCACGTCTTGAACAACAGATGGTCGTTCTGGAACACATCTACAATTTCCTGTGCTTCGGTGACTTCACTGTTACCAAAAGCCTGTGGCGTTTTTGGCACGTGACTCTTCCAGATCTTTGAGTCACAGATTCTTTTTCTCTTTTCTCCCTATTTATTCGGTAGTCTTCTGATGCTGATCATGTTCTCCGTAGCAGCATCTTAAAACGTGTATTTTCCGTCTCTCTTTTTTAGTATCGCGCATTCACCATCATACCATGTGTTCTTTTTTGAAAATGATCGGTAAACTAAAGTGGCTTCATTTTAAATTATTTTGCAAGACTGGCAACACAGGGTGTTGATGACTGTGGCATTTTGGTAGCGCTCTCCGTTAAACGTCTTTTTTGGGTTAGAAAGAGCTGCTCAGGTCCTTCTTTACGTCGCCACTTAGTATACCTCTCGTTTAATAATATTCGCTTGCTGGCAATCCATGTAAAACCAGTTTTTTTTCTTATTTTTCTCTGATCGGGATATCTTCAGTTACACCTTGGTTTCAATGGGGTAGTGATTCCAGTCGATTTGTGGCTACTCAACACATTCGGAAACCGGTAATCTCTATATATATAAAAATGGATGTGTGTTTGTTTGTATGTCTCTTATAGACTCCGAAATGGCCCAACAGATATTTGTGAAATTTCTGTGTAAAAAAAAATTGAAAAAAGCTCATGGGGTAGTAGGAAAACTGGAAAAACCAAAGAAAGGTCGGCATTTAGATTTTTTTTTGCTTGGAATTTTTTGGTTCAAAATGGTTTTTCGAATGGAAAAATAGAAAGTTCTTGATGTAAAACTCGGAAAACTCATTGGTTTTCAAATTGAAGATTGCATAAAATTGTGGATGCATTGGTTTTCAAATGGAAAACTGGAAAATTTCAAATGGGTTTTCGAATGGAACTCAGAAAACTCATTGGTTTTCAACTGGATAATTTCATGTAAAAGGAACTTGGAAAACTCACTGGTTTTCAAAGGGAAACTGGAAAATTTGTGATGGCGAACTGGTAAGCAAGAAAAAGTAATAAAAAAATTGGAAAAATGGAAAAATTGAAATGCAGTTAAAAAATTGGTGGCTGGTTGCGGGCAATAAGTAGTGGGTTTCTGGCTAATGGTGTAACGGTAAGCGTGCATAGAAATAATTGGTAGCGGGTAACAGAGTAGTCTATATAATATAATATAATATACGGATGTATATATGGACCTGCCGCCCTACTCTGTAATGCGTTTCGAAAGCAAATATTTTCGAAAACGAATATTTTGTACTCTCTATTCCTAATTCGGATAAAAAATCTAGTACTTACGGATTGACAAACCCGCATTCGGATTTTTCGTACCTGGCAATGCGTTTCGGAAAGTCATTAGCGTTCGAAAACGGAAATTTTCTTTCTACACCAAGTGAGCTAACGGATTGCAATTCGAAGGTCGTATTCAAAGGACACACAGGGCTAATTGCATTGAGTTGAGTTGTGCGAATGCGAAAAAGATAAAATGTAAGTTAGGAAATAATTATTTTTATTCAAAATTTAAGCAAATAAATATCATTACAGGGAATCTTCAGCGAAAAATGTGCACACCAAACAAAAACAGTTTGAAATTATGGTGGAATTTATGTGTGCGTATCCCGACTTGGCTAGAGGACGTTTGAACGCCTCGGACGCCAGAAACACTTCGAACAATTTGTGGGAAAGACTATGGTCTTCTTTAAATGCGGAAGGACCACCAATACAAGATGGTGTCGGCTGGAAAATAATAACTCACGGAATTCCCGACTTAGAAAGGAAATACTGCTTAGCCTCTCTGCGTTTTGGTTCGGACATTTTAAAGTTTATGTGCCTTGGACATAAAACTTTTTCAATTGCACTACAAACTACTGCAATCGAACTCGATGTTGTCTGTTGAGACATTCCTATCGAGTAGTCATGGCCGATTTGGTGCTGATACCCTCCTTGTCCTAAAAACTTCAATGTTACAGCTAACTTCAATATATCTGGCACAGCAGTCGATCTCATAGGAGTGGACAGTTCCTCTCAATACATAATTGAATGCGTTTTTTGATAGTCTGAAGTTCTGTACAAAACTAAACAAAAGCAATGGTTAAAAAAGGAAAATAACTCACACATTATGTTTACCTTTTATCACTCATTTCAAAAATATTTGATTTATCGCGTATTGTTCTACGTTCTACATGTTCTTCTCTATTTTCTTCATCCATCCAAAGCGCAACTGAATCCATTTTATTAACTTTATTGAATTTTATATTTTCTCTTAAAAATTAATTTCAACTTCCTCGTCTTGTTCGTGATTTGTTTTGATTTTGTTTATTTTTTTTATTTTTGCTTTGACTACATGAGAAATACTTCGAGACTCGGCAAATCTATTCTATTAATAGAAAAAGTACTAGATGATTGTTTGTTCGATTCGAACATTTTACAGAGTACGAATTCATACACGAATCGAATATCAGATTCGAATCGGATTGGCTTTCGAAACGCATTACAGAGTAGGGCCCCTGGCCGAACCCCTCCTTTCATATATATTATTCCAATATTGAAAAAGCATTTTACTATTTAAGAACTGTTAGTTACTGGCTCCAAGTCAGCTGCAAACTTTCTTTTGTAGGTCTTGGTTGAAGCTAGTTATCACGTTATGTTATTATGTTCCGTAAGAACATAGATTATCATAAAATCACAATAAAATAGTTTTTGAACTCGAAGTCTGTGCCACCATCTTTGACATCTAATCATCTCTCCTGAATTTTTGAGTATACCCTTCCTTAAAGCTACCAGCTATACCAAATTTACTATGGCTTTTATTGCTGTTCGTTTCTTGTTCCCTCTGTCTTTCAACGCAAACTTCGAGCAAAATGTGCATTCGAAAGAACAAAAAGTCCAAGACTGACCGATGGGTTGGAAAACTACATTCGAAACTTTATAATTTAATGGTCATAAAAAAAAGAGCATACATACAGTACAGCTGACACTGAGTGAAGCAATTTCTTTTGTTGGCTACGTCTAATATAAAATGCCCCAGAACAAAGTTCAAAGCATTTAGTTTATGAAATCTTACTAAATTTCATGGGAACCTGGTAGTCTGAGAGCATTTTAAAGCTCAGAACTATTTTCAATGTTCTCTTTTATATAAAAATCTTCCTCTTTAGTTTAGTTTTGCCTTTTTCTCTAAATACTCTCATGGAGACGCACAATTTAATGCACAGACAGATAGTTTCGATCTAAAAACACTGTGAGAAAAAATGTGTGAGAGGTATAGAAATAAGTATGTACTTGAGTTCTTTGAATATAAAAAAATTGTCATTGATGTGTCATGTCATTTGAAAAATAGAAAAAAAAAACAAGTACATATACGTCATAGTGTACATAGAGTAACACTTTTTGTTCAATTCTTTCTTGTTATTTTACTAGGGAAACCCTATTTTTTTTAATTCAGGTTATAACTTTTTTGGTGTGTGTTATGTTGTGTATCAAATTAGAAGTAAATTTCGCATTAATTTTTAATAGACCTTATGAAATTAAGAGCTGTGTTTCCTGTAATTTTTTTAACTTTTTCGTTTTAACTACATTGTAAGTTGTTAGGGTGGAAAAAATATTGACAATTAACCACTTGAACATGTTCGAAATGCAAAAAACATGTCAAGAACATTTGTTAAATTAATTAAATTGAATATGAATTGCACTCAAATTGAGCTTCAGGTCTATTAATAACTTGAAAGTAATTCGAAATTGAATTGGAAGATAGGAGATTGCATGTTTAAAGCTGCAATTACTGTTCCCTTTATAACTAATTGGGTCTTATTATCACAATTTTCAACAAAGACAGGCACTTATTGTCTCAGTTTATCTTAAATGAAAATTTTTTAATTCAAATGGCATAATTGGATATTTTTTTATTTTATTCGATCCGAAAATAATATTTTAGGAAAAATATTGTGCGTTGACATGTAGATAAGAACTTAATATAGATCTAATAACCTCTGTCACGAGCTTTTCTTTTATTTTTAGATACATGTGAAAAAAGGAACTGTATGAGAGGTTGCAGTATTAAAACATGAAAAGAGCATGCCGATTGGGCTGACCACTATCAATATAGAGTCTTAACTTAATGCACCTCATATACTTTTCGGCGAGATATGGTACTGCTATTGTTCTAAGTAATACATTTTTTGAGTAAAGGCCACCTTTCTTACCGCAACTACTATCTAAGAAGTCTGATACTAACTTAGTCGTTAAATAAAAATCTTCTGTTCATTTATGGATATGTGCATAGTATATGTGAATGAACTTCAGCTTTTTACTTTCAAAACTATACGCAATGAACCAGGGTTTACAGCTAGTGTTCCTGTTGAAAACTGAAACGTATTGATTTTATTATAGCAATCGTTTTTTATTATTAATTATTTAGAGAAAATTTACTGTCATAAATTTTCTCATTCTGATTGTGTACGTTGTGATTACAACATCTTATTTATAAATATAAATAAATTATCCTTTTCACCGTTAACCAACCAAGACTCTAATAGGTTATGGGCGAAACTAAGGAGTCGATTTGTGGAATTCCGCAGTTCTACGGAACCGGATTCGATGACTGGCAGTTCAGAGTTCGAATTCATCTGGACTCGCTTAATGTGGCTGATGTTTTAACAAGGATCGTTGAAACGGATGATGAAGGATATGAAGAATTTTCGAGAAAAGATAAGAAAGCGAAAGAAAGAATCGTAGCTTATGTACATAACGATTATTTAAGTTACATTCGTGAAAAGAATACTGCTAAGGAAATGTGGGAGAGTCTTCAATCATCTTTTGCTCGAAAATCTGTCGTCAATCAACTTTTGGTTCGGAAGCAGCTTATGAAGCTTCGTATGAAAGAGGGTGATGCAGTAGCGAATCACATAATGGTGTTTGAAAACTTAATCAGACAACTGAAGATGTCTGGGGCATCGCTAGATGAAGGTGATTTATTGGCTCAGTTCTTCCTGACACTTCCCGAGAAGTTTGATCCGTTAGTTACCGCCTTGCAAAATTTAAGGGGTGGAGAACTATCGTTTGTCATGGTCAAAGATAGGCTTCTTTTGGAAGAAGCGAAGTTAGAAGATAGAGATGGGGAAGAAATTCCAGAAAGATCGGCATTTACTGGGAAGAAATATCCAAAGAAAACCTTCAAATTTCAAGGTAAATGCTTTAAGTGTCACAAGTTTGGACATTTGGCAAAAGATTGTAGGAAAACAGATGTGACACCGAATCAAAGATATAACAATACTTCAAAGGGTGTCTGTTTAATGTCAGATCGGAACGAATCAGGGGGAATGAAAGAGCTTGGCACTAGAATTAAGTTTAAGTTAGTTGGTTAACGGCGAAAAAGAATAATTTATTTATATTTATAAATAAGATGTTGTAATCACAACGTACACAATCAGAATGAGAAAATTTATGACAGTAAATTTTCTCTAAATAATTAATAATAAAAAACGATTGCTACAATAAAATCAATACGTTTCAGTTTTCAACACCCCTTCTCAATCGTTTAGTCCAAGTTGTAGACTCAAATCTTGAAAACGTGTTGAATCAAGGGATTTTGTGAAAACGTCTGCAAGTTGATTTCTTGTTTCAATCCTTTTTTATTATTAATTATTTAGAGAAAATTTACTGTCATAAATTTTCTCATTCTGATTGTGTACGTTGTGATTACAACATCTTATTTATAAATATAAATAAATTATCCTTTTCACCGTTAACCAACCAAGACTCTAATAGTTCCGAAAACTTAACGTCGCACTTTTCCCCATCTTTGGACTTGTTAAATTTTGATAAATCAAATATTGATTGATTATTTTACAATAAGACATCGGTAAGGCTTCAACGCTAACTGACCATGAGACATAACGTCAGTTTTCTTGTGACACAATTTTGTTTTACTTTAAAGAAATATGCCTTACGCACCGTAAGGAAATATTCACACTTCCCCGTGTGACGGTCTCTTCAAGATATGCCAACCTTATCATACCAGCTAAAGCTCCAAAAGTGTTCCGTTGATCTCCCCCATGTCCATGTCTCGGTTGTGGGCTGTCTTTTCTCAACTTGTTCCTCTTGTTTCTTTGTTTTCAAAATTGTATCTTCTAAATGATGTTATCCTGGCTGATTTCTAAGATAATTCTTATTATTTCCTGTCGGGGGGATTCAAATCTACTACACTGGAACATTGTCACGAAGAGGTTTTTCTTTTTCCGGGTCCGTTAAGAAACTGTGTGATGTAAACAAAACATCACCAAGTTTGTATTTGTATTTGTATTTGTATTTGTATTTATTTAATGGCCACTTAATATTAAGATTTACATCTTATTTATAATTAAGTTTAAATTTAGGACATGACAGAGACAAGGTCATTCATTAAAAAAATTATGAGTAGACAAAAAATGCATACATACAAGTTTGAATAGTCAATAATACACATTACAAAAATAAGAAAAGAAGACAAATTAAGGTCTGAGCAAAACTAAATAAGACAAGTGAACAGAAAGCAGCAGACCAACATCAATCAGGCACAAGAAAAACCAACTAAGACAAGGAATAGTACAAAAAGACATTTTTCTTAAATTTCCCTACTGAGTCCGCACTCCTAACATGTTGAGGTAGGGAATTCCACAAACGAGCAGCATTAATAAAAAAATGTCGCTCGGACGTTAAACATGAAAACCGGGGAATAATGATTTGGTTTGATCGTGTTGAAAGCGAGAACTGGAACATGTCATACAGGTATGAAGGTACGGATGATGTTAAAGAGCTTAATAAGAGTTCGGAGCCTAAGTAAGTTGTCAAAGGAGATGCCATAGATACTTTTGGAGAACTGAGAGATATGATCGTAGCGTCTAAGACCAAAGATATAGCGCGCAACGTTATTGAACACAGTATTCAACTTTCTTTGACTGACACTATCAAGCTTACAAAAAATTTCACAGCCATATGTAAGAATGGGTGCTGCAAGTATTTTTGCAAGCATTTTTCGAGTGTCCAATGGGATGAACTTTCTTGTTGGCCACAATAATCGAAGAGCTCCATAAGCTTTCCCAACAATTTAATTAATATGGTCGTTCCAGCTTAAGGTTCTATTAAAGCAAATACCAAGATTTTTAGCGGTATCCACGAATTCCATTTTTGAGTCTCTAAGAAGAATATCTGGAAAACAGTCCAAGTCCACGGGCTTTTTAGAAATAACGAGGCATTTGCTTTTGAGTGGATTTAAAGTAAGACCACATTCTACTGACCAATTTAAGATCGATAACAGATCCTCATTAATTGCATCAACACAATCTTTCAACATGCCAACTGGGCAACTTTTCATAAGCTGGAGGTCATCAGCAAAGAGGTGCTCATCACAGTGGCGTAAGAGTTTTTGTACTTCGTTCACGTAAAGCGAGAAAAGAGATGGACCCAAGATTGAACTTGTGGAACTCCGCTAGTACAACCGCTTGTCGTCTCTGGCCGAGATAAGAGGAAATAAGTTTGACTGCGTCAGGAGAAAAATTGTAAATTTTTAAAAGTTTTTGACACAGGATGTGGTGGTTGATAGTGTCAAATGCCTTAGAGTAATCTAGGAGAACCAAAAATGAAACTTTGTTGGCATCCAACGCTTTACGCACCCGTTCAACAACTTCCAAGAGTGCTGATGTACTACTGTGGGAAGGGCGAAACCCGGATTGTTTTGAAGCAAGAAGACCGTTTTGCAAGAGAAGTCCAGAAAGTTGTTTCCGCATTATTTTTTTCCAGGACTTTGGATAGGAAAGGAAGGACTGCAATGGGCCTAAACTCCGTGTTGGCACTATTTTTGGGGATGGGTACAATTTTAAAGTCTTTCCACTTTGACGGGAAGATTCCCTTTGTAAGAATGGTATTATAGACGTAAGTGAGATGTGGCAAGATTATTGGGAGCATGGCTTTTAGAAAGGTGGGATGGAGGTCATCAAAACCAACAGCATTGGATTTTAATTAAATATAATCTCGACAACATCTTCAGAGCTAACACATGAAAACCCAAAAGCAGCTCCATTGTACATTGTAGAGAACTCTTCCACTGAAAAGCTTTGAATGGAGTTCAAAGATGGTTGGGGAATTGAAGCAATAAAGGAGTTATTTATAGCATTACAATCCAGCTCACCTACACCTCTTTTAAGTTTTTCCATAGTTTTCGTCCGCCGAGAGAGATATTTAAGCGGTGCTGGTACCATTGGACTTTAGCCACACGGATTAGACGAACGGCCGTGTTACGCAAGCGGCGATATTCCTGGAAATCATCAGGAATATTAAAACGTTTCCACTTTTTAAAAGCCAGATCCCTTTGTTGAAGTTTGTTACGAATATCACGAGTAAACCATGGACAGTCGTCATATTTTATAGATATTGTTTTAAGGGGGCAGGGAGTGTCAAACAGGGAGGACAGATTACTCTGAAAGAACTTTACTTGGTCGTCAGGTAGATGGAAGCGATAAATTGAATCCCAGTTCACTCTTCTGGCGTTTGATTCAAGAGATTGAATATCAATATTCTTGAAGTCACGGAATTGAAAGGTCCTCACGGGTCTAATCAAAGAAAAATCAACTGAGAGATGGATTAGGTCATGTTTGGAGAAACCAGGAGCTCTTACCCCATTCACTTACATTTTCAATTAGCCTTCAGTTCACTTCAGCAGCCTCTGCGTTTCTTCCACTCCTGCTGTATGAGCGCTTTGGCTTCTAAATTTGCTGCTTCTAAGCCAATTTCCAGAGTGTCCATAACCCCAGGCAAGCCAACCCCCAATAACCCGGGGTGCAAGGAGTCCACGCTCTCAGAGACGATTCTTCGAGGAATTAACGCATCGAAAATCCAAGTAGCTATCCCCCAAGTGTTCTAACCCCTGATAAAATTAGGAATTTTTATACCCGGGGCAAATAATTTATCAGGAGCTACTCTTTTTAACATTTTTACTTGCGACATATAGAATATATGGCAAGTATTGAATTCGTAAAAAAAAAAATTTGAGATGAGGATGAGATATGATATTACGATGATAGAGAAGTCGAAAAAAGTGGGTCCGGCGATTCCGTCTGTCTGTCTGTCGGAAAGTTTACAGGCATCTACAGGCTTAACTACTGGTCCGATTGACTTCAAATTTGAAAATTAGAGGTTTGAGCAAAAAGTCATATCCCAATTTTTTTATTTTTGTTTTAAGATCAAAATTTAGGGTAGCCACCATACGATTTTTTTTGGCCAAAAACCAAAACTTCTTTTTTCACAAAAACGGCCCGAACGATTTTTTTTAAACTTCGTCGAGTTTAATTTTTTTAAACATTTATGTGTTTTATGTAAAAAAAATATTTTTTGTACTGCTCCAAAACTGTACCTCCCATAGAACCGTTTTTTTGTTATTAGATTTTCTCGAAAACTGAAAGTCCGATCAACGTAAGTTTTTTTTCGAAAGTACGTATATATTATTCAAATAATATTTTGTATTCAAAAAAAATTCAAATTTTTTTTTTGGATTTTTATAAAATATTTTTAACTTTTTTTTTCAAAATTCTGTATCTCAAAAACGGATCAATTTTAAAAATCCAAATTGGTGTGTAATATGTATATTTACATGGTCTTGAAAACTGCATACCCAAATTAATTTTAAGATATTTTTGAAAAATTTTATATATAAAAAATTAATTTACAAAAAAACGGCTCCGACGATTTTCAAAAAAAAAAATTCAATAAATCAAGAATAAGGTTTGAATTTGTTCGGCATTTCAATTTTTGGAATGAAATGTATATAAGAGGTAAATTTCCAAATTTTAATTTTTTTAATAAATTCTAATTATTTTTATATATATATATTTTTTTTTTGAGTTAAGTGTAAGCTGTAAGTAAGAGTGTAATCAGAATTGCTTAAAGCATATCTCTTATTTTAACACTACTTTTTGTAATTTAAGTATTCATAAATATTAATTTTAGCATGCAGGAGCAAGTTCGTACGACCCAGTCGTGTACATTTTTTTTTTAATTAAAAATGTCTTCAATTTCGCAATCGCGAATACAAAATCGAAAATCCAAAACCGTTAAACCCATTTAACTCAAGTCGTAATTAATCCAAAAATCATGAATTCAAAACCGCCAGGTACTTTCTTTTTGATTATTCAAAACTCCAAAAATTAAAAGTAACAAATAATGTAGTAATTGAGATTTATTAGATTGATAGTAGGATCACCATCAATGCTTTGTTTTGAAATCTACCAAAGAAGCTTAAAAACATTACTGGAGCAGCATCTCAGAGATTACAGTTGTATTTCAAGCTTTTCTTCAAAAGATAAAATAGCCAGATCAGAGAGGCTTGAACCTACACCTATACAGTTTACGTCAATTTTGGTGACATTGTGTATTTGATCGTGAGGTTGGTGGAATTTCGAGAGATCTAGCTTCCTCGCAACAAGGGTCACTCATTGATAGTAAAAAAGAATATAGGGGGTGTACACAGCGTGAAACTGTTGCAAAAGATGATAAATAAATTGCGTTTTTATGATGGAAGACTAACCTACTTAAAATTGAATTTAATAAGCTTGAAGATTCTCATCCGAAACACTCGGTTCTGAGTTTTAAAATGAATGAGATAGCTGAGGGTACTGTAATGCCATCAGCGATTATGGAAAAAGGTTTATATTGCTTTCAGACAGTTTATAATTTAGAAAAAATTAGAGTGAGTGCCAGGAAAAAAACAGGGCCGTGGGACACACCAGTGTTAATTTTGTAGATGGTGGCGTGTAGCCGTCCAATAAACAGTCCGAAAGGTATGTAAATACTAATTCAGTTAAAAAATGGTTCATCGTTGCGTTTTCGCAACATTCACTAAACTAAGCTGCCTTGAGAAAGTTATTGTTATGGAGCCGATTTGGTAAATTTCCAGTTTTTGCATATCTCCATATTTACAGGTCACTAGAATTCTAGTGAATGCTTTTTATCATGATGTCTGTGTGTATGTGTACCTACGTTTGTATGTGCGTGTTCGGTTGTTTCTGTTCGAGTATCTTGCGAACCACTCATCGTATTGACATGAAATTGGCCTGATTTAACGCACAATTCATTTATCGACAGAGTGTTTAGCGAAATCGGCTTAGTGGTTTTAATTTAGGAATGAAAAATTTAAGAATAGGCAAGATTCATCATTTATGTATGAAAACATATGATTTTTTCAGCAAAAATTAAAACAATATTTCGAAAAATCCAAATTTTGGGGGGATTTTCGGATTTGGTGTTGATGGGTTTTAAGTATTTTGTATAAAATCAACCAAGCCCTCATGAGCGGCTGAATGGCCAAAAATAAGGACACCGCATTTTCGCTATAGAATCGTGCAATGTGTATTAAACCATATGATGGTATTTACCAAAGAAGATGTACATGAGCCCACAAAGGTTTCTGGGTCGGTTTAACCTTACAAGCTGATCAAACAGATATATTTTGGCCTTATACATTTTAATCTTAGGAAATAATAATTCTAGCAAGAAATAACTTCAATTACCGATTTGTGTTATTTTTACCCTTCACGATTTTATCCGCATTTCATTGGTTAAAATTGGTGCAAGTTGCGAGGAGTTTGAAATAAAAATCTAATAGCATTTTATTATTTTGTAGAAAATCGAGCTGTTCATGAGAAATGGATATGGAGTAGCGGGTAGTGGAGTAGGGCAAAGCGGCGCAATGGGTAGCGGGGAGCAGGGTACATTGTAGCGAAGTAGTGGATAGCGGGTAGCAGGGTAGCGGGTAGCGGGTACGGTGGTAACGATGCAGTGGGTAACGGTGTAGCGGGTAGCAATTTGCGGGGTAGCGGTGCAGGTCTTTTATTTGAGGCAGTTTGAAGTCTCCGGGTCACAGCTAACACCATTATAAAATAATTTACGCTTGCAATTCTTATTTCTAGAAACATTTAGCGAAAGTATTTCGAAAATATGGAACCAAAATGCTAAATTTATTATAATAATAAACTTCTTTGGAACGCATACTGTTCAGGCGTTGGATTTCTTATGGTTTACTCAGCCAATATTTTGATGCGAAATAGCCACAGAGAGATAAGGATGTTGATAAGTAAAATTAAGTTCCAAAAGAGCGACAATTTCAACCAATTCCAACAAATTAAACAAATGAAAAGATAAGACAAAATAAAAAGATTAAGCAGAACAGCATTCCAATGCCTGTAACATAATCCAGTAGTTAAATATAACAATGGTCGGAGTCGTCATATTTGACAGCGAAATTACTAGTCATCGCATTCAAATAAGTATTGGCCTATGAATAAAATGTTACTCATACGCCATAGTGTACCAGGCAAAATCGTTTCCAAAAAATTAGGAAATATTCAAACAAAGAGAACACCGTGCAACAAGTTGAAACGAAAATCTCAATTATTAACAATCCTTTAAAATTTTAAGTGTCAAACCAATACCAACCAAAAGTCAGCACTATTTTTTTTTAACGAAACATAAAAGCAACTATACAGTGTCACAAAAACTCTTAAGCAAATAAATAGAATAACTAATGAGCCCTTCGTAAAGCATAGTTGCCCCGCATAATATATCGTCACTTTTTTTTGTTTTATCTCATTAAATATTTTCTCTCGGTGCATGACGGTTTCCGTTTAAACTTCCTATCCTCTCGTCCTTCCCCTCTTGTCCTGTTTGTCATCATTCTCCTATCCTCATTGTACGCATTCCTCTTATAAACTGAAAATAAAATAACAAAAGGCAAAAAAAAAACAGCAATAGCAATAAAAATCATTCAGGATCCAAACAGATGTGCGCAGGTCCTTTCGCAGAGCTCCTCTATCTAACTTAAGAACTAACCCATATTCCAAACAGACAGTGAACATTTCTCTGCATTGCGCCCCTCTTAGTTTCACCACCTTCCCTACATTGTCAACCACAAAATAATATTAAAACAAAAAATCAGAGAGCAAGTAGGTTCTCTCTTTCTCCACTGACTCAACAATAAGCCTTGTATTCCTTTACTAGTCGACTGCTTGATGCTCACCTCTCAGACCGTCAGAACTCGTTCGACCAACAACTTCACGCTAGTTCGCGCTGGTAAAACAAAAATTTCATTTTTATTTGTAAAAAAAAAATTGAATCCTTGTTTTGTGTTTACGTATAGATTGTAGTAATTTCGTGCAATAACAGTTCACAGACTGGCGCTGGCTGAGTCATATTTTTTGTACCAATTCCTTTTTTTCCTTTCCTTAATTTAAATTCTTTTTAAGGTTCATTATTGTTTGTTGCAAGTGTGTGATTAAAAAAACGTGCTTATACATTTTTTGTTAAATAAAATTTTAATGTGAAATTTTAACAACCACAACGAATATCCTTTATGATGATTAATGGAGCAAAAATCATCCTTGCAAACGTGCAAGTGCCTCCCAGCACGGTTGGGAGGGAATACAATGAATAAAGTGAAACGTTGTTTTTTTCTTGTAAGAATTTATAACGAAAAAAACACAAAGAAAGAAGACAAATATTGTCAGCAGTTAAAACTAAATCGATTCGGTTTTTTTCTTTCTTTGCTCCTTAAACAAAAAAAACAACGCAAAAGGATTCCAAATAATAATAAAACAGTGCACAATAGATCTCTGCAAGGGGAGCTGTTAATGACACAAATAAAACAGAAAAAAATTAAAACAAAAGAAATTTCCACAACAACAAAGGAAACGTGCAAAATGTCCCTTGATCCGTTTTTTTCCGATTTTATTTATTTTTACCTCATTTTTAAATTTATGACTTTTCCATTGTTCTCTGTTTTATTATGTTAAATCGATAATATTCTTTGTTTCTTCTACCACCACAGGTGAAAAATAATGTGAATAAAAAAAAGCACAAAAAATAACAAAAAAAAGAGAAAAAAGTAAAATTTTTCGTTACTCAGAATAATAAAGTGAAAATAACTGATTCATCAGCAGCAGAAGCTGTCAAACCAAAAAGGATACACTTTGACAAAAAAGGTGAGTTTTTTTGGTTAACATCCTAGCCCTGTGACCCTATTTTAAGCTACGACCTAATTGGTAGCAGTAACGGCAACTCAATTGGTTGCGAACCGAAAAGCGGCAGTGTTACACTTGGCCTTAATTTGCAGTTCCCTTTTTAAGAGTGCGCTTACACATACACAGAAGTACTCACAAGCACATCTATCTTAGAGCTAAAAGGGATTTAAGGAGTAAAACCGTTTTAGCATGAAAACGTTTTTGATGATTTATCGTCCAAAAACCGCAGTTGGTTGCCAAGAAGAAAGAACGAAGCAGAGAAATATATTTAATTATTATTTATCGCTAGATTTTTTTTGGGGAAAATATTTTATTCATTTACGATGAATGGCTACATTGCCTTTTTCTCTGCGAAAGAAGCGACGATATTTCTATTTTTACTGCAGTTTTCTTCTTTGGCGATATATAAATTGCATGTCTCATGATGTGGGCTTTTTAAATCGTGACCAAATGCTAGGGGTTGAAGCAGTCGGTCGGTTCTGCGATATCCGAGCACGATTCAAGAGAGGACCTTTACGCCTTTGCCTGCCGGCATCAGGTTTTTATGGTTATGATATGGTTCCGTTTCGATGGGGAGTGGGTAATAGTGTTGGTCTATCTAGGCGCCAATGTGTCGTTTTGGGTCATGCGGGAAATTTGTGAACTTTTAATGATGAACGTTTAAGGATTGTTTCATTTGTTATGAGAAATGAGCAGAAAGAGAGTTATTTCGAGTGACTCAAAGAGAGTTCGCTGGTGGTAATTATTTTACAAGACGGGGGTTTTCTTTGTTTAGTTTTGGGGTTGTGCTGTTGTTCTGTGAGGTGGAAATTAAAATTTTATATAAAATAAATTATTTCACCATATGCGGCATTTATAAGTATTTTTGGAAGGAATGTTTTATGAGTGTTATTATAAGCGAAATAGCGAGTATTTGAATTGATAATAACAGTTGGTGCTTGAGTTCGTGACTTGCATGTTTGTGGAAGGGTTTCTACAATTGTTGATTATGATGTCGTTTTAAATGTAAATTTTGTTTGGTAATGATGGTGAGATAAATTGAAAGCTATTGGATCATTTTTAATTAGTATTGTCTCATCGTGTGTATTATTTGTTGATTTATTCGATTTGAAAGAGCTGGATGTATAAGATTAAATGAAAATACATTCCCAAGAACTACTTTCTTTATTTTGAAACCATATGGATTGGAGCACATCTACATGTTGTATGCCTTTAAACAAACAATTTTGAGAGAAATTTGCCTTCGGTAAGTATATGAGTAGATTACTACCAACCATTTCCATTCGAAAGCTACTTTTCTTTCTTTCTATTGCGTCCAGAGTGGTGGTAGAACATTGGTTTACTTGAATGACATTGAAAATAGTAGTGAACAATATGAATATTTGCAAACATCAAATTTTCGTTGTAAACAGAATTAGTTTTCTCGTTCTTCCATTCAAAAAATAATGCTGATATCATTACGAACAAATTAATCCACAGGAATTCAATTTTCAATTTTTTAATTTCTTGACAGTCGCGTGAACTTAGCAGCGGTTTTTCTGCAAAACTTATTTTTATTGTGAGTTCTGGGTGTATTTCCAATAGTTCTGGAGTTCCTTATACCAAATTTCAATAGTTCTGGCAAAAATTCATCCTCCATGCAGTTTTTCCGTGTTTTTTTTTTTTATGCATTACAGGCATACAAGCGCAAAAAATAAACATTTATATGTAGATGTACAACGTACAAGCATCAATTTGTAAAGGGTCCGCCAAATAACTTTTTTTTTTGTTTTGTTAGAAAAAAAACTACTGAATATTTTCTCAAATATCCTTATTTGAAAGTACAATACTTAATAATGGAAAATAATTTCATCCAAATGGCTGCATCGGCGGGCCATACAGTAGCCTATACGATCGGTCCAATTTTTAAGCACATTATCGATTGTGTGCAGCTGTTTTTCACCAATGGCTTCACGAATATTGTCCTTTAAAGCTTCAATTGTCTCCGGTTTTACGGCTTAACACTTATTTTTTACGGCACCGCACAAATTATACGGTCCAACGGTGTCAGATCGCAGTTCCGAAGTGGCCAAATGACATCAGCTCTGCGGCTGATAGTGCGATCCTCAAAAACAGGGTGCAAAACACCGAACTTAGCTTAGGCTGTGCGGCACGTAACGTCATCCTATTGAAACCAAGTGTTACCAATATCATCCTTCTTTTCAATTTTGGTGAACTAAAATTCGTTCAACATGGCCCAATAAAGATCGCCATTGACTGTAACGGCCACTCCTTGCTCATTTTCGAAAAAAATGGCCCAATTATGCCTCTGGACCAAAATCCGCACCAAAAAGTGACTCGTTTTGGGTGTATTGGCTTTTCAATGTACGCGTGCGGGTTTTATGTGCGCCAAATGCAACAATTTTGCTTGTTTACATACTCTCTAGTGTCCGTAGCTTTATATTTTTTTTTTTTTGGTAAAATCGGCATCTTCTCTGAGTCTCCTGCAGGCCCACTTAGCAAAGCGAAAACGCACTTTGTATCGCGTCATACCGAGGTCTTCGTCTCAATGATGTCTCCGAATTGTTCAATTGTTGATAACGTCGGTGAATTGATGTTGATGGCGCTTCACGCACACTTTCTGTCACAGCAGCAACATTATCTGGTGTACGCACTGTTTTATCGATGAGGATGCCAGTTTTTTCCACTTTTTTCACAAGATAATGAACATACTGAGCTGACGATGCTTCTCTTCTTCCGAAATCCGTACGTAATTCTCGCACACATTCTTCGGATTTTTTCACGAAGCCACATAAAACTTCTGTTAAGGAATCAGTATGAAAATGCAATATGAAAAGTACATCCGCTCTATAGAAGAAGATATGAATGATTTAAGATTATTAAAAAAAAGAAAGAAGACTATTTAACCGTCCAAAATAAAAACAAACCAATCCATAAAATGCAAACTCATGTTTGTCACAATTGAAATTTGTTTCTATAATGGGAAATTTTCGAGCTTTCAACTTAGACCTTTTTTTCGATTTGAAAAGTTATTTGGGAACAATTGCTCATAGACAGGGAGCCGTTGACAGTTAAACTGCTATTAAAGGGATTCAAAAGTGTCGCATATGGTTCAATACTATTTAATCATGAGAACAATGTGGATTTAGTGTGCAAGGGTTTATCCTGGCAGAAATGTTGTTTCATTGCATTGCATACAAGAGTTATATATTGTGTGTCAAATTTAAGAACAGACCATCATTAGGAGTAGAAAGGGTTGGAAGGGGCTTAAATTAGTGATGGGCGCATTCGAATAGTTTAATCGATTTTAATGGATTCAGGCAATCATTCTAGATCAGTCGATTATTGAAATCATTTGAATAATTTCTTCAACATTCTACTACAACTGCTACTCTTCCAAGTTCAAATCCCAAATGAAATTCGAATAAGAAAAAAATCGAAAGAAGATAGTTAGCTATTAGTATTCGAATGACTTTTATTATCATTCGAATGAAAATAATCGATTATTAGTATTCGAATGAAAATAAAAAACCAATGACGATTATTTTAATTCGAATCAACTAACTCAAATGACGATGTTATTCAGGTTGAATTTGCAAATCTATTGAATGAAATTTTGTCTATGGTTTTTGGTTAAATTTTGTAAAAGCGAACAAAAGTTTGTATTCGGAGTTATTTTTTATTAATTTTTTTCGTTAAATAGCACATTGTGCACTGTAGACGTTGAATTGTTCACCATTTTCATTCGGTTTCGTAATTCGAATGATCATTCGATTATTCACAAAGGTCAAAGTTTGTATAATTCTTGGTAAGCCTAGAGGTTTGAAGCTTACGTTAATAGATTTTGATTAAACATCAATAAATACAACATTCAAAGTTTTGAAATATTTAACGCTGAGGGGGATGAAAAAAGGGGATGTAAGTTCTTGGGTAAATTTTATAAACAACAAATCGCACAAATATTTCAACCTTGAACTTTGAAATTTTCACACATTATACAGAATATTATTGTCTTCAATTTGTGCTCCTTTTATTATAACAATGTAGATATTTTAACATGAGTTTGATAATAAGTTTAAATCCTACAGACTAGTTTATATGAAATAACGGTGATTTTGATACCTCATTTGTTGGGCTGCGTCTCGTACAAACATCGACTTGCTTGGTTCGCTCGAAATGATACATCAGAAGTGGGTGAATCCCGCTGGATGATCTTCAATCAAAAGCCTGCTAGCGGAGGTTTTATAGTGATCGAATTTACGTTATGAAAATGGAAAATGTAATGGTGCAGTTTTGTAGATTAATTCTATAAACGAATATTGAGTGAACTCCAGTCGTGCGTAGGAGCTGACACGTACAATTTGTTTTCTTAAAAACTGTGTGCAGTGTCGATAGTCGGACAACTTTCCAAAACAATCTAAAAAATCTTGGAGATCAAACGGGCATTGTAGCATCACAATCTCGCTCATTGCCCTATAATTATTGTTGTTCGACTTAAGATTGCTTTGATATCATTTGACAAAAACAATTAGCCTATAATTTCTCGTTTAGAACTTATTTTTTTAATTTTTACAGTTAAATTTACAGTAGTTGTTTAAAAAAAATATTTTGATGTTATAAAATTGATTATTGAAAGTAGTGCTTGAATAAAAAAAAATAACACGTATACGCCCGAGTGATTTCATATTTGTACCTAAATTAATTAACGTTTTTTTTTTCACTCAATTTTTTTTGTTTAATGGTAAACATGGGTGAAGATATCGAAGGGTGTTCTTCAAATTATAGCTAAAGTATACGATGAAATAATAAATTAACGCCTAAAAGTATCAGTTATACAAACATTTTACTTTTTGTTGATATTTGGAAACTTACACCAAGAAGAAAAGGGAATGTTAAAACTCTGTTTTGTTCCTTCGATTCATATTATCGTTACAAATTGTTGTGCATACAAAATTTGAAATTCCGATAAAAAAAAAAGAAAAAAAGTGGAAACAAAAAGTAACCATTTTTATTCTGGCTTTTCAATATTTTTTACAAAATCAATAAAAATACGAGTGTAGACATTTTAACGTAAAACAAGACAAGATAAAGTTTAAGTTTAATTGAGAGATTGTTTCGATCGAATTTTGGGACACATTTTTTTTTGCGTCATCACTAGGAGCTATCTATTTATGTATTTATTATTCCAATGCCATGACATCATTAATATCATTTCAATAACTCACCATAAAATATTACTTACTTTACTTACTTAAACGGTTCACAATCCATGAACGATCTCAGCCTGAGATACTGCAGCCTTCTATCGTGAACGGTCCCTCGTTTGCACTCTCTAGTCACCGAAACCAAGCGCTCTTGCATCCGCTGTCACTGCTTACTTGGTCCTTGTACCGTAGGTTCGGTCTTCCTTGTCGTCTCGAACCTGGGGGCTAGGATGAGAAGACTTTCTTGGCTGGGGCGTTGTCGTCCAATCGCTCGATGTACTCGAGCCAATTTAGTCGTCTTTTCTTGGCCTTCTGGACTACATCCACATTTTGGTATAGCTCATACAGTTCACAGTTGAACCTTCTTCTGCATTTGCCATCGTCGCATACGGGACCGAAAATCCGTCGAAGAATATTTCTCTCGAAAGTGCCCAGTAGCAATTCCCCTTTTTTAGTAATTGTCCAGCAATCGGCGCCGTAGAGTAGGACTGGTAAAATTAAAGATTTGTATAGCAGGCACTTTGTCTTTCGAGTGAGGAGTTTTGAACCCAGTTGTTTTCCACTAAGGTGTTGTTTGTGGGATTGATGTTTGTTCCAAGAGAGGTGAACTCCTTTACTACCGTGAAATTGCTGCTACCAACAGTGACGTTTTGTCTTAGGCGGATGGACAGATATTGCTTTGTTTGTTGATAGCATGTACTTTGTTTTATCCTCATTCACTTCAAGACCTACGAGTTTTGCTTGTTCTTCAATCGCTGTGAAGGCCTCAAGCACAGCTCTCTTGGATTGACCGATGATGTCAATGTCGTCCGCATAGCCTAGGAGCTGGGTGGACTTGTTGAATATAAAGTTTTCTGTGCTCACACCTGCCTTGCGCACTTTCTGCTCCAGGACTTCCTTACCGATTTTTGCATTGAAATCTCCGAGTACGATTTTGACGTCGTACTCTGGCTAGGCTCCATAGGCCTATCCAGGAGGTCGTAAAAATAAAATATTAGTGATCAAATAATACTGTGGCCGAATTACGGCATCCGTTATCGAGTGAGTGAGTCTCATTAGTTATCGAACGAACGAGTAACGTAAATTAATGTAGTAGTTTTATCGAGTTTCTATTTGTTTTGAAGGAATTTTTAAAGGTTTGACAAATAAAAAAAAACAAAACTTGAGCGAAATAGCAGAGGAAGAAATTTATTTTTTTTAAAATGAAATAAACACAGTTTGGCTGTTAACAGAGGACGAGATTGATGAGGCCATGAAGCTTAAAATCTTGACCAAAATAGATTATTGGCAAGGAATTTCATAATAAAATAACTTAAACAGTAAAATTTAAATTTTTCTCAGAAAGTTCCTGCCATCAGTGAGGTGTTTGTGTGTCGAATGAAATTACGCTCGATAGCTGAGCAGAGAATTTAAATTATTGTACTAGAAGCTCGATACATAGCTCGATATCGTGAGAGGTAATGCCAAACACACACAATTCAGTATCGTATTATTCGATAACGGATGCCGTAATACGGCCCCTGATTTTGAAATTGCTTTGAAGAATACGAAAAACCATTAAAATGTTTTCTGAAAGTACCTCTCGACTGACATGGTTTTTACATTTTTTTTTCACCTCTACTGGTTTCGATTCAATTTCGCACGAAATTCTGTTAAACAGAACACACATGACAAAAATTTACAAAATTTTGTTCATTTAAGCATAGGGAAGGATTTTTTGTTCACATATCGTATACATGCTTGAGTATATTCTTTTTCAATGAAACCAGAAAAAATGTTTACAATTTCTTATAAAATTGTTTGCTTTTTACTTTGTTTTATTTCATTCATTTCGTGAACACAGATGTATTCCCAAAAAACAAACAGTGAGGCTTAAGCCTCAAAAGACACAAAGACAAGGACGCAAGAAAAGCTGCTTATTCTCAACGGTTTCCGGCGCTAAATTCTCTCTAGCCTTCTAATAGCTTGATTGATAGGCTTACTCAAGTTCTTATATTCCCCCTACAACGACTTTTGATTGATATTTTGGTAATTTCTGTTTAACTTTTAAATGGCGATGTTACACTACATCTATCTTAAACATAAGTTGTCATTGTGTTCAGTGTTTTATTTGCAATCCCTCTTTGTCCTCTTTTCAATTATTTAAAACCCTTTTTTGCTCGAAATAACTGAGTGAAACATTTAATCCGCCAACGACATGACAATTACAATTAATATCAACAGAACTCTCATTAAACATGACAGTAATAAGTACATGTATGTTTTATGCGTGCCGTGCGTTGTCGTGCGTCTGTTGTAAACGAAATTTTTAACATTTTTGTCTGATCCAAAATCCACCCACACATTTAAATCAAAAGCACTAAGCACCACCAATGAATGGTTTTATATCCCCTCGACATATCGTGTTCGGTTCTTTTTTTAATATCACATCAGTTAACGGATATGTAGGATGTACTTGTTCATATTTAAACATTGAGAAAAATGGAAGGAAAATATATAAATCTGACAAATGAGAAAAATTAAACGGAAATTCGGGCTTTTGAGTTTGATAAAAAAAATTGTTTATTCTTGCTTCTTGGTAGCAAGACAATTTGTTTCAGTAATTTGTTTCGGTTATTTCTATTTTTTGTTATTGCCATAAACAGGTTTTTAATTTGACATTTTCTTGTTTATTTGACAATATTTCCCAAACGTCTGAGAGTCCCCAACATAAGTTTTTAATTAGTTCTAATGACTATAGAGCACAAATTAAAATTCCTACCACGAGCCTCATTATCGCTTCTTTTTCAAGTTCCACATTTCATCCATTAAGGACTTTAATAAATATGTTTCCCAGCCATATTTTAAGTGCCATATACGCTCCTATTCAGTGACAGAAGGCTTTTATCTATAAATATTCTCCATCAAATGTTCTATTATTTTGTCATTAAACATCCACACTATAATGACTGCAATCCATTAAATTAATGATAGGCCATATAGACATCATAAAAGGTGCAATTCTTTCATTCTATTTTTCACATTATTTGCATTCCATTTGAAATTCCTATTCAGAGAATACCTACCTTCTACAAAAATCAATAAGCTCGGCCGGGGGGGGGGGGGGGGGGACGTTATGTACCCATAAGGCTTAGTTGTTTAGATGAGGTGGAAGTGGTATTGGAATTGGATGGATGGTTAATAGGGGTTTTTATATGGATAAAAAACAACTGTTGTCCTGGTTTCAAAAGTTTATAAAAAGATATTAGGTCTGGTGCGAGATGTTAGGATTATGTGGTTGGTCTGGCTTTAGTCTTTATCCCTCTTAATAAATGGTTTGTAAGAAGGGAAAACCAAGGAAAGAAGTTGTTTAGAGTATTTCCCCTTCTTAATTTATAAAATGAAAATTAACTTTTTTGAAAATTTTTTAGCGTGTAGAGAAAATCAATTATAATTTCTATCTTATCTTAAAAAAAAATCTTTAAAAAAAAATAAGTCGAGTGTCTTAGTTAAAAATTTGATTTAAGACTGTTACCTGTTAACTTCGACAAGACATACAAGCAATGCAATATCTTCGTCGTTTAAATCTTCTTAGGAGATTTTAACGATAAACTAGGAAGAGAGGACATCTTTGGTGGAACAGTCGGAAAAAACCTCCGAATCTCTTATCGATTTTCCAGCGGGGCGAAAAAAGTAGAATCAAGTTCGCGTCAACATCCACAAGGGGACCTGGAGGTCTAAAGACCAACAAACTGTCAATCAGATTGATCATATTGCAATCGACGCAAGACACTCTTCAAGCAATATTGAAACTTCCGAGGGGCCAACATCGACTCGGATTACTCGCAAAAGATCGCCAGATCTTTTTCCGATCGAGTGTCAAGCAACCTTATGCAAAGACCGCTACAGCCAGCATCGAGTATTAAGAACCAGTGGAAGAATTCACAGGCAGCTATTAGGGATGCTGCCTCTGATGTGCTGGGTTTAACGCGGCCACCAAAACGAAACCCCTGGTTTGATAATGAATGCAGGCAGGTACATGCAGCCAAGCAAGAAGCATATGAAGCAGCGCTGCACAGAAGGATAAAATCAGCTCGGGATCTCTACAAGCAGAAGAAGAGAGAAGAACACAAGCTTTTAAGAAAGAAAAAGAGAGAGTATGAAAAGCGGTCGATCGAGGATGTTGAGAAACTAAAATACAGGAATCAGGTTCGGAAGTTTTACCAAGAGGTAAAACGAATGGCTGATGGTTAATGGCTGAAGAGCCTGTAAAGACCAACAGGGAAATATCGTAGTAGAGTTACAGGCCATGCTGGAGATATGGAATTACCACATCTGCAGACTGTACAAAGGCGATCACGAATCAAATTCCGCTGTCAGGCAGAATGAACCATTGAATGAAGACGACGCAAGCCAATATTTCCTTCTACCCGACCTTGAAGAAGTGAAGATAGCAATATCTAAGCTTAAAAACAACAAAGCCGGCGATGACTTGGTAAGGAGCATGCACCAACTCATCTGCAAGTTATGGTTGGAAGAAAGCATGCCCGATGAATGGAACCTCATTGATATCATTGGGAGAACTCAGCGTGATGTCAACAGTGCTTTTGCGATAATACAAACAGAGGCTGAAAAAATGGGTTTAGCGGTCAATGAGGGACAATGAAGGACACCCAACACCAACGTCTTGGAAAAAACTTCACGATAGACGCATAAAATTTCGAAGTAGTCAGAGACTTTTGTATATCTTGCCTCCGCTATCAACACGGACAATGACTTCAGCGCCGAGATCAGAAGGAGAATTTCTTTTGCTAATTGCTGTTTCTTTGGGCTAAGAAAGCAATTGAGTAGTAAAGCCCTCCCCGAACAACTAAGGTGATGCTGTATAAGACCCCCATCATCCCCGTTATTCTATATGGTGCAGAAACATGGACCCTCTCATAAACGGATGAGATAACCCTAGGCCGGTTCGAGAGAAAAGTTCTACGATCTATGGTCCTGTCTGCAAATACAGTGAATGTAGGAGAAGATTTAACCACGACCTGTACGGGCTGTACAACGACACTGACCTAGCTAAAAGAGTGAAGGTCCAAAGACTCGGATGGCTGGTTCACGTGGAGAGAATGGGCACCCCAGAGGGCAGGCGCAGTAGAGGAAGACAAAGCCTCAGATGGCGCGCACAAGTTGATGATGATCTCAACCAATTCGGCGTTCGAAACTGGAGCCAGCTAGCTAGGGACCGAGCTGGCTGTAGAGGTTTGTTGGTTGAGGCTCAAGTCCACACCGGACTGTAGCGCCACCTTAAGTACGCAAGTAAGTAACTGTAAGATGATCAATTCGAACACTGACAGCCTTATTATGGTTGTCAATGTTCAATACGATATTTGACAACAATAGAAAAAATTGATGAATCGGTATTATCGTTTTTATTCATCAATTTTTTTGATATAAGTTCAGATTAAAGAACTATTGTAAACAGGCGTATTCATAAATTCGGTATTATGATAGATAGAAGCAGAGGCAATGCATACGATGGGTTTGTATGTTTGCCTCTCTCGATTTGCACCGTCTTTTGGTGCCAAAATAACAAGAAGAGGTGAATATCGAAAGACAAATCGTGATTTTTCTTCCTTTTGTCTCGTGTAAAAACGGATTTAGCATACTCCAAAACATTAGCCAATTGGGCGCTCGGTGATTCTTTTAGCAAAGGATTAAAAATCTAATTCTATCTCAAACCATAGTGAGCTCTAACCGACCGGGGACTCTAACCCGCTTTGTTATATTAACTTAAAGGTTATATGTTTTTTAGGATCTTATACAAATTTTATCTCCCAGTTTTGATGTTATTTCGGATGCCCCAGGACGACCTTAGTTCTACCTCAGCTGAAAAGTAAAGAGTATCACATTTCGATTTGACACTAGCGCATCCGACAAACGTTCTTAAGTTAACGAAAGTGTTAGTTATCTTACTTACTTACTTAAGGTGGCGCTACAGTCCGTTGTGGACTTGGGCCTCAATCAACAGTCTCCGTCAGCTAGCTCGGTCCTTAGCTAGTCGTCTCCAGTTTTGCACTCCAAGATGATTGAGGTCCTCTTCCACTTGAGTGCGCCACCTGAGTCGCGGTCATTCTCTCCTCCTACGTCCCTCGGGAATAGTGTCGAAGGCTTTCCGGGCCGGAGCATTGGTGTCCATTCGCTCTAAATGACCGAGCCATCTGAGTCTCTGGACCTTGACCCTTCTGGCTAGGTCCATGTCGTTATACAACCCGTAAAATTCGCTGTTCTTCTTCGCCATTCCCCTTCAATGCACACGGGGCCAAAGATGAACCGAAGAACTTTCCTCTCGAAACAGCTTAGGGCACTTTCATCCGATTTTGTCAAGGTCCATGTTTCCGCGCCATACAGCAGGACTGGGATGATGAGTGTGTTGCACAGTCTTACCTTTGTTGCTCGAGAGAGGGCTTTTCCACTCATTCTTAGCCCAAAGGAACAGCGATTAGCAAGAGTTATTCTTCGTCTGATCTCGGCGCTGGTGTTATTGCCCGTGTTTAGTGTTGGTTTTCAGACTATTCTATTTTTTTCTGTGCAAAAATGTTGTCTGTCTTATAAATCCAAGAAAATGATACCTACTTTATGATATTTTTCGTTAAAACGCTCGAAGAAAGTTATTACTTTGTGTCAATTTTTATCAAACACCCTTTTTCGTACTTTAGTTGATTTAAAACAAACAAATTTTGTGAAAATACGAAAAACAATTTTTTTGAATCATATTCTTAAAGAAAGATTCGTTTGGCTGACAGTGCAACGATAACCAGGGAAGCACGTTTAATTTTTCTTAATTTCAAATTGAAGTTTTTAAGTATTTGAATAAAAGCAAGTAAATACAAAGCTTTATTTTTATTATTCTAAAAACTCTTACTTACATCAGTTCAAACCTTCCCTGAACTTTGGTAAATATTTCAACTTGAAAACTATGGGTTCAACGTTCAACCATTCTTTTTTTTTTTTATTTATATATTTTTTATTTTGACAAACAATCATTTTTCATTTTTAAATGTAATTAGGTGTAGGGTGCTCCCAATATCAATACAAAATATGTATGTCTATCTGCAGAAACAAGAACCTCAAATTTTCTTTATATAAAACGAAATAAAAAAATCCTACACACAATTTGATTTTAAATTTAATTTTGAATCATCCACGAGTTTAAGTTTAACATGACAAAGTCAAACCTCATACAGTTTTATTCAAATCAATAATTCCTTCTTTAATCATCTGCAAAAATGGAAATGTATTTAAAATGTTAATACATTCATGTACGTATGCACTGCACATACATTTTTGTATGTTAACTCGAAAAATAAAATTTCTTTCCGCCCACATGCTTAACCCTGCATACATATCAGAATATCTTGTTTTGACATTTTGTTGACAAAATGTATCCTCATCCATTCAAGCTGTTTTCGCAAAATGTGAACTCAATTATGAAAAAAAAGCTAAAGAAAAAAAAATAATCAAATATTCAAACGCACATAAAGCTCTTGAACTCTGTACCCATCAAATTATAATCTCAAAGAAACTGTCAAGCATGTGTCCTTTGGTCCGAATTTGATGGAGGTTCGGTTCCACAAAAAGACAAGTGCGTAAGAGTATGTAAATAGAAAAAAATCAGTTCCCTAAAAATTGGCTCGCCATAAATTATTACTACAAATATTTTTGTATGACTTTTTTTATTTATTATAAGGCACAAACCATATGAATACATCAAACTTAGTCTATTTCTTTTTCTTCCGTCCATACCCAAATAAGCTTCAAGGCTTTAATTTTAAATTAAATGATGTGACGTTTGAGACCCTTGTGAACATTTTTCACTTTAAACGAGCACATCCATTCTGTGAACGAAATTAGTTTTCATGCCTCAAATAGCATAGGTGTCTATAATAACTCATCAAGGACTCAGGCCAATTACCGCATAAGACATTTCGTGTGTCTATATAAGTACATTTGTATGTAGACAGTCTAGCAATCGACAAACCACCCACAACTCTCATCCTCTTCATCTTCTTTCTTTACAAAAATATGGCATTTTGTGTTCATTATCAGAAGTTTTATCTTTTTCCTTCGACGTTAATTTGTTTCTTTCTTCAACTTTATTTGAACATTTAACGATTCCTGGGAACATGTGCTGGACTTTGTGGCGGAGCTGTAATTATCTCGAAATGAGTAAATATTATTCCTTCACCGAATTCTATATATAATTGAAGGTTTAACTGAACTTAAGAACGCCCTATTGATGTATTGGGTGGCTTGAAATGTTCGAGGTGTTGGGTTTAATTAGGAGAAATCGTGTTGTAACTAAATTGTAATGTCTGTAGCGTATTTTTACAGATGACGTTTATGTTTAATCCGTGTTCAATACTCGGTGTATGAATGGTAAAGACTTCTTTTATGAATTCACACTCCAAGTTATAAAAATAATTACATATATTGAAAGTCTTGGCTTAATACAGAAACAGAAAAAAATTATCGTTATTTACAACTATGGATAAATGAATACGTGTATCAGACATTTTAAATGCTAATGAAAAATCTCAAAGAAGAAAATGATTGTTTATCAGTTCTTTTTATTTTAAAGTTAATTAGTTTATGAATAAGTACAATGTGTCTGCCGAGTCAGAAGCGTTGAATAGAGGTTAATGCAAAGGGTCTTCCAATAGGAGGTGTTATTTCGAATAGACCGCTATTTCGGTAGCTGTCACTTTTGAAGCTGTCATTTGACAGAAGAAACTACGCAATTAATAAAATAGATCAATACACGCTTCAACAACGCATTGAAATTATTAAAATTCACTATAAAAATGGTGAAAATTTGGCAGAGACGATTCTACCATCGATCTTTTACGGGAAAAGTTTCCGGACCGTGTTATCTCTCGAAGAGGTGATCACAATTGGCCACCGAGATCTTGAGATTTAACACCTTGCGACTTCTTCCTTTGGGGCCACGTGAAAGATAAGGTCTACGCCAACAGCCCAGCGTCGATTCAAGACTTCAAAGATGGAATTCGTGAGGCTATCGAGGACATAGGGCAGCCACTTTGCGATTTGGTTATGAAAAATTTCATGAAAAGCATATGGTCCTGTAAGCGTGGTCGTGGCGGCCATTTGGCTGATGTTATGTTCTATTACTAATTATTCCTCTTTATAATGAAATAAACATCCGATCATTTATCTCAAAAAATACTATTTTTCTTTGAATATCAAAATAACACCTCTTAGTGGAAAACCCTATATATATGTGACGAGGAGAGGTCCTTTTGTCCTCTTTCCCACAGTAAAAAATTTAAAAAACAGGGAAGAAGTACTTTGCCACCAGTTTGATAAGACAAATTAATTGCTTTTTGTGAAATTAAAGGACACTGCAAGTGCCCGTTTAGCTTAGTTGTTATGTGCCTTGGCTGCTAAGCAGAACGATGTGGGTTTGATTCCAACTTTTGCCCATAAAGTTTTTGTTTCATCTTTCACGGGTATCAATCTGTCAAGAATAAGTGCTTCTCAACTTTGCCGTCCGGATTCAGCGTTAAATTGTAGGTCCCATCAATTCTTCACACGCACACAGAGAATTGTTGATGAGAGTAAGCCACTCTGTTTATTAATTTATAGCAGAATAACAATGGCCACGAATTTCGATCAGACCGAACAAAGTGAAAACGTTGTGAAGCAAGGATGAAAGTTTTTTTTTCACTGCTATGATTTCCTTTGATACGTCCAATGCCTGCAGGGTTTAGAAGCAATATAACTGGAACATTTTTTATTTGGAACTTCGAAAACTCTGCGAGAGCACTTAGAACTTCAAATCAAGTTTTTTTCATATTATTTGAGGTGCATTTTAACAATAGGTGTGTTTTTTAGCACGCGTATATACGCTTAAGAAAATAATTGCATGCAAACGCAACAACAATAAATTTCTATATTCGCTTAGTTAGCGGCGATAATTATCGACGCTTATGAAATAAGCGGATATAAAAACAATGCTACCATATTCCTTTTTCAATGAATTTTCAACCTATGTCAACAATTCATTCCAAAATTCATTCGAAATTCATTTCATTTAAAAATTACCCAAGCAAGCTCTGATTTTGCTGTTTTTTATTTTAAATCAAAGGAAACTATTGGCTACTTTTGTATGTTCCATATCTTCGTATCTCTTTCTCTATCCAGATCTCTTATTCATTCTCTCGGTTTTCTTCTTTGACCAAGAGATTTTTCTGTTCTCTGGAGAAAAAATTCCCGCTGACGTTGCTCTTCTTTCTCCTCTCGTTTACATATCATCAACTTGTGACGCCAAATTGCTAAAACAAAAAATTTGTCGTTTTCTTGTGCACTGTTCATTTTAAGCGTATATACGCGTGCAAAAAAACACGCCTAATATCTGTGCTAATTATAATTATTTTGAAGTTGCTCTGAAGGATAGTGAGACGAAGTTCGCAGGGTCAGCTAGTAATTTTTGTAAAGACAGAGAAAGAAATCTTCTGACAATTTCAAATGGCACGTTTATCCAGCCTTATCATGGATCTCATCCTGCAGTATTTTCTTCCAATATAACAGATCCACGAAATTGCACTACGGCGGATACTTATTTAAAAAAAATGCTAGCTACTTTATTTGTTCTATTATTTTATGTTTCTCATTAATATCTCATCGCCTCACATTGAGGGTATTTCAAATATGTTTTTGTATAGTTTGACAAACGAAAAACAAGTCAAAAATATTTTCCTGAACACACTTTAGAGACAAGCTCAAATGTAGTTCGGGTTACATTTTTAATGAATATTTTTGATTATTTCCCATTAATGAAAGTAGTGAGTACACACTCACACGTATAGAAAAATCAAGTAAGGGAATGTTTACTCCTTGTTTCATTTTTAATGGTGAAAAAATATAGACCAAAATGTAGTATCATACGGGCTTAAATGAAATTAAAAAAAATTTGTTTATGAATGTTAATAAAGCATATCATTAACTTTCATAAAAAAAATATTTATATAATTTTTATTACCCTTTGGTGCTAATGAATTAAATTATGAGATACAATTAAAAATTCCGGTAAAAAAGAAATCTGGAATTTTCCGATTTACCTTACCTGAAAACTTTATAAAAATTTTTTAGTGCCAATTTTCCATCACGAATTTTCTGTTTCTCTATTTGAAAAACAAACTCTGAAATCATTGCACCTTAAATTTCATGCAAACAAAAATCTCGAAATTCTTCGTGTACTCACAAAGTTTTCCGAGTTTTCCATCAAGAACTTCCTATTTTTCTATTCGATTAGGAATTTCGGAACAAAGAATTCTATACAAAAATTTAAGATTCTATCTGTTAGGATCTTCTTGTTTTTGGCTTGCTTGAAAATGAGTTCGTACTCTTCTTTGAAGAAAACATAAAAAAAACTCAGGTCAAAGTTGTTCAGAAGAAAAATAGTGAGTTCTAACCAATTACCAGTAATTATTTTAGAACTTCTTTGAACACGTACCACGACCAAATCTTATTTATTGCCAACACAAACACAAGGTGCTTATTCTTTTGAGTTTGAACCTTTGAATGTAATCAAGTTCGTGAGTTTCTATCGTGCACATAATTTTTGTATTTATTTTACTTAATGGCCTTGTAGAATTTTCGAAATAATAGGTAACTTTTTTCCCACGTTTGTGCTAAACAGAATAAAATTAAAGCAGAAAAAATGAGGGCGAGTAATTTGATCTTCTAAATGTCAAATGGTATAAGCCAGTATATATCCTAATCATTCAACATTCTACGCCAATCTGAAAAGTTTCCAAGGAGAAAATTTATCAACACAACTTCGGTAGCCTTGTTCAATGCTAACAATTTGTAGGCACAATGAACCTTATTCTTAATTAATGATTTAAATGTTGTTTTTCGACATCAGAAATTGTTCTCAAACAAAAAAGGACACATGTTACCTTGGGTACAACATTTTCAGTTCTCACCTCAGAGCTTGAAGACCTTACTATATCTGTAATAGTTATATTGCCGCAGCCGGCGAGGCGGCTATGGTGATTGCATGCAATAAACTTTTACCGTTAGTCTCAACTTTCTCTTCAATATATCACCTTCGTCATAAATGTTTGCATACCATTTCAATTACGAACGACTTTTACAAACATTCATCTTTAATGGCCAACTTCACTCAACCCGTTTATGCAGGTGACGCAAAAAACTTTTTCATTCAATCGAGTATTTTCAGAACAATCAAAATTTAATGGCTACTAGTACTAGAAAAGCTTAGCTAAATTAGAATTTCTTTGTACTTTTAAAAATGTTTTTCCAATCAATAAACTCTTGCCGCGAAATGAATCGTTAGTTTGATTGTTCAACAATGAAAAACATTCAAGATGTTATGTTTTCTTTTTATATGTTTTTATTTTATTGTAGAAGAATTCAAATTAAAACCTTCTTCGGAGCAATTTAAGGACATTTTATGTTTTATCTCGCTGTGGCTGCGATTGTTTTATGTGCAATGTAACTGAAGAACATTCGTTCCAATAGGTACATACATTTCTTGGGCAACGGAAACAACTTGATAAACAATTTACGTTAAACAGTTTGACGTTTTATTTGACTTCAAGGATCCGTCGTTGTGTCAATTGTGTAGTGAATCCTTAATCCTGCACACGAGGGACGTGAGAGCAATGCAAATAGAATTTTGCCTTTATTGTGTTTGTTTTTTTTCCTTTTTTATATTTTTAACGTTTGTGTATTCGTATTTTTTTCACCGCTTAATAAGATTAAGGGTTTGCTATTGGAACCAGTATGTACATTTGATTGACTTAATGTTTTTCGTAAAAAAATTAATTAAAGTGGCGCGACAGCTCTTGAAGAGTTTAAGCCTTATTGGTTTGCTCTCATCAACAATTCTCTGGGTGCGTTAGCAGAATTGGGAGGACCTACAATTCGCCGATTCCGAATGGCCAAGTTGAGAAGCACTTTTTCATGACAGATTGATACTCTTCGAAGTTTTTGTCAGTTCTTCGCAAGAGGCTACCCTTGAAAGTTCAAAATAAAACTTTATGGACACTAGTAGAACTCAAACCCACGACCGACGATCTGCTTAGCAGCCAACGCGCCTAACTTCTAAGCCACGGGCAGCTTATTTTCTTATGATATTTAAAACAGTGGCTATTGCTTGCGTAAGCGGCAATACCTTTAAAGATCTAAAGATCGCAATCAAACAAAAGCGCCCCCTTTTTTCATTGTCTACATCTTCTCATTGTCTACATCTCACAGCATAGCTCTTTCAACCCAATGCATTCAGGTCTGCCTCCGCTCCATTTTTACTCAAACAGAGACAGAGTGCGCCGGAGCAGCTCTGTCTCTCTCTTCTGTGGCCTCTTAGTTCACACAAGCTAGTTTCTCCAAGCTTAGTTTTTGTCGTTATATCTGCGTTGCTATGGATGTGAAAACTTTTACGGCTGCATCGTCTCCAAAATACTGCTTCCTCGCAGACGGAAAAGCTCTTTCTCTATAGCTCTTGAGATAGTTGTTCTTCACCTTTTTTTCCAATATAATGTTAAACAAAAGTCGCATGACAGTGCCTCACCTTGTCAAAAGCCTTTTCTTACATCGAGGGTGTCAGTGAGATCGTAACCACCTTTCTTGCAGCAGTGTGAGTTCTCCACTGTCACCCTACACGGTCGCCTTCATTCAATGGTTCGTTCTGCTGGACAGCGGAATTTGTTTCGTCATCGCCATGGAACAGTACACATAAGTGGTGGCCTTCCCATATTCTCATTGACTGTGAGTCTACTACGATATTTCAATGTTGGTCTTAACAGGCTTGAGTTCGTAGTCTTGGTAAAACTTCCGAACTTCATTCCTGCTGTTTAGCATTCTCGATTGATCGCTTTTCATGGTCTATCTTTTTCGTTTTAAAAAGCTTGCGTACTTCTCTCCTCTTCTAACAGCAGAGCTCGCGCGAACTGCTCTCGTCCTCCTGTGCAGCGCTACTATAATATATGCTTCTTACTTGGCTGCATGTACCTGCCTGATTTCTTCATCAAACCATGGTCCTGTGAAACCCTGCACATCAGACATCAGAGGCAATTCTGCCACTGGTTCTCAATACTCGACTCAATTCTAACTGTAGCGGACTTCCTATGAGGTTACTGAACACTCCATATAACAAGGATCTGGCGGTCCCTTAAAATTGTAGCTGTCCGACGGCATACTTTCTTCTATCACTGTTTTTGTCCTCCTGAGTGCAATATAATTGATAGTTGATTGGTCTTCAGGTCCCCTAGTCTAGTCGAAGTTGAGATGTATGGGAAACGCGTAGGTGGAACCAGTAAGTTTTCATTTTACCTTTGTTGATAATTGCCGTCCTGTTGATCGTTTGCTATGTTTTCTTTAAAAGTCGAGTCATCTCTATGTTTTCGTTAAGCTGTTGTTTGGTAATTCATTGAAGTGATGTTCATTGCTTCATAATGTCACAAGGATTCGTGGTCAAATTTGCTTCTCTGTCATAACGTTTTCCCCGTCATATTTTGGATTTTTGCCGCCACACCGCGAAAAGAAATCGTACCTTGGTTTTCTATTCTAAAATTTGTTTAAATTTGGGTCGCTATTTTGTCATTAGTTAAAGTAAAACAAATTTTCTCCTTACAACTCCCCAATGAATAACACTCGCTCGTTAAATGCGAAAAACGACAATTTTCATGGAGATATTCATCCAAGCAGTTATTACCATCGTCATTGCACACCAAAAAACCACTAAAGTGACGATTTTCTTCCCCAAAGCCAAGTTGAGTGACAGATGTGTCAGTTCATGATGAAATTAAAGTTTATGAGAAGTGCACATCACTGACCCTGATCCCTTGATTCCCCATTATTTCAGTTTCGTTGGCGACTGTCAGTTACGTTAGTTAATAATTAATTCACACCACTCCCACTCTGTTTTCCAGTGAGGCGTAGATACTTTTTTATTTGTTAACTTATTTTTATATTTTATTTCTGTCTCTTTTTTTCTGTAAGAAGTAAAAATAAAACATTGATGTCATAATTCCAACATAACGACATATTGCACCAAAAAACTTTGAACTTCAGGATACCTACCCACTGAGTCTTGCGACAAAAGTTTTTATTTTTCAGGGCGACCTATAAACGAATACCTACATCACGTCGACAATTGACAAGGAAGCCAGATGCAAATAAATCAATCCCTTGAGAAGGAAAAGCTCATCAGGAATAAATCTTTCCACCTGTCACTCACTTGAGAATGAACTAGATCCGTGTATCACTTCAAAAATATAAGAAAAAGAGGAAAGCGGAAAGGATTATATTTTGGATCCTTTGTTTATCGGCTTTTGGTGGAGACGATGACAAGTTTGAAATGTATACGACCGACAATAAAATGGATATCAAAAATATGAGGATCAAAATGTTCTCAGTTCTTTGACTGATTTAGAATTCTTATTTCGTTGAAAATGTAAGGAAGACATCGAAGTTGCATGAATTTGTGGACGTATGTACATACTGTTCTGTTTTTTGTTTCCAATCTACTCTAATATTAAAATGCCTTTGAACATTTTTTAGTGAAACGTGCTAAACTTGGCAACTCACGAATTAAGGGTTTGCTATTGAAACCAGTACATTTTGAATAAAAAAAATGATTTGAATGTTTATTTTTGTTGTATGCATTCAGGTAGCGCCACAAATCAGCCCGGCAGATGGGGCTGAAATCTCTATCTATGATGCAATCACAAGGCTGGATCGACTTACTGGATCAATTACTTTGTCTATGATTTTTGATTCTATTTGCTGGCCCGATAAACGTTGTTTTTTTTTACTTAGCAAGTTTTCCAAACTTTTTAAATATAAGGTTACTAAGAGAAAACCTGCCAAGTAAAAAAAAATAACTAATTTACATTAGTTTACAAGTTTCTTTCAAAACTAATAGGTGATTTTATGTAAGTCCACTTAAGACATTTGCAATGCAACTACGAGTACTTGCTGAATCTTAGAACTTGGCGTTCTTTAAGATCTCATTACTTTTTGTGGCTGATTTGTTAGGCAGAATTTTTGTACGGGAGAACTTGGCTCTTTTTTTTACATTTATGTTTTTGGTGTGATATCATTACTTTTTGCAAAGATTTTTTTTTACATTTTATATTAATTCATAAAACATGGGTGGGTACCATGCCTCCTTAGCAAAAAATGTAAAAATTAATTTTATTTTCTTTATATTGACTGGCAGAATTGCTAGTTTGCCAAATTACAATATTCTACGATGATCAGAGGTGCCCCATATATTTTAAAAAAAAATTTAGGCCGTGTGCAAATTGGGTTAAAAAGTGGTTAAAATTTGAAGTTTAGTTAAATTTTGACACTTTGCATTGAATAAAATGTGTTAAAAATTAGACAAGCTGAGGAGTACCTAAAAATATGACTGTAGTGGTTAAAAATTCATCCATTTTTAACTACAATTCATCGATTTCGCACACGGCCTTATTTTCAAATGGGTAGGTACCACTCCCCCTGACTGAAAAATTTCAAATTTTCGAGTTTTTTCCTTTGTATGTACTTCATGACCCATAACTGTGCCAAATTTCTTGATTTTACTGTACTCGAAAGTGCTGCTTATAATTTAAACTAATAATGTAAATGTAGGCGGCTACCACGCCCCCTAATGGAAAAATTTCAAATTTTCGATTTGTTCCTTTGTATGTACCGCATAACCTTTCACTGTGCCAACCAAGGGCAACGGGAAGTGCTTTATAATTTTGATGATCTGTCAGTGAGTGAGTCAGTTAGTTAATCAGTTACGGTTTTCGTGATTTTTGGATCATTGTATGTATCTGAAATTTACTGAGGTGCTTCTTCTTGATTAGCTTAACAAAATAGATAGTGAGCTATCTTATAAGTCATAACCAAAAGACCATTTTTACAAACGGGGCCTTAAGCCAGAAGTTAAGGACAATTTATACAAAAGACGAAGTCATTGAATAAAGTCAAGATGAATCCAAGCCAAATATAGAATATGAAATTTAGAAACCTACAGTACAAATAATAAAAAAAAAACAAGTCATCAAAAAGTAGATACTCATACGCCACAGTGTATGATAATCGTCTTTATTTATCATCAATTGGATTCAAATATATAACATGGCACCTTGACATTATTATTCCGGAGGGAGACGAGATGAGGCTCGCGGGGTCAGCTTGTCTATATACATAAAAGAACAGCTTTTTTCTGTACGTTCGCAACCGGTTTGACCGGTTGCCCGATTTTCATTAGTTTTTTTTCTAAACTAAAGAAGAATAATGGTAAACATTTTTGGACAAACAAAATTTATAATTTTCAAATCAGAACGGCTGGCAGTGTTGCCAATGTTAAAAAAATCATACTTGTTGTTGAGCCTTTATGGTTATTTCAGAGATGATATGAGATTTATTTGCGAACATGTCCCTAAATGGCGAACAACGAAACCGAACGAACACGAGTTAATCAACATTTTTTGGATACAGTGAGTAGTGCGCGAACTGATGACGACCCAAGCAAATGTACAAAGGACAACGATTTTCGGATATGCACGTGGAATGTTAGGTCCCTTAATAGACCGCGTGCTGCCGAACAGTTAGCGGAGACCCTCAACTGCTACAAAGCAGACATTACCGCTATCCAGGAAATGCGATGGGATGGACCGGGCAAAAGGAGGATGCGACATCTACTATGGTAATTGTTACCGAGAGCAACAACAGCGACTATTTGGATGCGGATTCGTCGTGGGAAGCAGACTCAGGCAAAAAGTCTTGAGCTTCAAATGTGTGAGCGAACGCATCACGACAATCCGAATCAAGGCTAAATTCGGCAACATCAGCCTAATATGTGCGCATGCCCCCACAGAAGAGAAAAAGGACGACACCAAAGACGAGTTCTACGAGCTCCTCGACAAAACCTACGAGCAATGTCCTAGTTATGACATTAAAATTGTCCTCGGCGATTTTAACGCTAAGCTGGGAAAAGAGGACATCTTTGGTGGCACAGCCTGCACGACACCACATCCGATAACGGATTCAGGCTGATCGATTTTGCTGCGGGGCGAAATGTTGTGGTAGCAAGCACCTGGTTCCCTCATCTCAACATCCATAAAGGTACATGGAGATCTCCTGATCAATCAACCGTCAACCAGATTGATCACATTGCGATCGATGGAAGGCACTTGTCCAGCATTTTAGATGTTCGAACTTTCCGAGGAGCTAACATCGACTCGGACCACTACCTCGTCGTAGCCAAGGTAGTGCTACGAATATCCCGACAACGGCCAAAACAAGGAAATGCTGCAAGAAAATTCGACGTCGGACGGCTACAATCGCAAGAGATCGCCAGATCATTCTCTGATCGAGTGTCAAGTAACCTCTTAAGGAGTCCTATGCCGCCAACATCAAGTATCGAAGACCAGTGGCAACATTGCCAAAGAGCAATTAGAGATGCCGCCTCTAATGTGCTGGGTTTCACACAGCCACCAAAACGAAACCCCTGGTTTGATGAAGAATGCAGGCAGGCCCATGCAGCCAAGCAGGAGGCAAACAAAGCGGCGCTGCATAGAAGGACAAGAGCTGCTCGTGAGCTCTACGAGCAAAAGAGGAGAGAGGAACGCCGGCTTCTCAGGAGGAAAAAGAGAGAGCATAAGAAGCGTCAGATCGAGGATGTTGAGAGAGCCAACAGCAGGAATGAAGTTCGGAGGTTTTACCGAAAGGTTAAACAGCTGGCTCAAGGTCATCGACCAAGAACTGATGCCTGCAGAGATAAACAAGGGAACATCATAGTAGAATCGCAGTCAATGCTAGGGATTTGGAAAGACCACTTCTGTAGATTGTATAACGGCAACGACGAACAAAATACCGCCGTCAGACAGGAGCTTTTCATCGGACACGATGATAGCCAACAATTCCGTGAACCCGACCTAGAAGAAGTGAAAACCGCAATATCACGGCTGAAATCCAACAAAGCCGCTGGAGCAGATGGACTAGCTGCTGAGTTGTTCAAAGCAGCAGGCGACGAGCTAGATAAGAGCATGAACCAAATCATCTGTAAGATATGGTCAGAGGAATGCATGCCCGATGAATGGAACCTCAGCATTGTTTGCCCGATCCTGAAAAAGGGAGATCCTCTAAACTGCGCCAACTATAGAGGAATAAGTCTACTGAACATCGCCTACAAGATCCTCTCTGCCGTAATATGTGAACGTCTGAAGCCTTTCGTCAACAATCTGATTAGTCCTTATCAATGTGGCTTCAGGCCAGGAAAGTCAACCATCGACCAAATTTTCACGTTGCGGCAGATCCTGGAAAAGACCTATGAATTCCAAATCGATACCCACCACCTTTTCATCGATTTTAAGGCCGCGTATGACAGCATCTACAGAGACGAACTGTACAGTGCAAAATGACGATGGAGAACTCACGCTGCTCCATCAAGGTTGGCAACGAGCTCACGGAATCTTTCGACGTCAAAAAAGGATTCAGACAAGGCGATGCACTGTCATGCGATTTCTTTAACATCGTTCTTGAGAAGATAGTGCAGAACTCCACCGTCAACACCAGAGGCACTATCTTCCAAAAATCTGTTCAACTTCTCGCGTACGCCGATGATATTGATATAATGGGAAGAACACAGCGTGATGTCAATGGCGCCTTTGTGAGAATTGAGACAGAAGCGGCAAAAATGGGTTTAGCGGTAAATGAGGGAAAAACGAAGTATATGCTGTCTTCGAGGAAGGACACCCAACACCGACGGCTCGGGCAAAACGTCACAATAGACGCGTATAACTTCGAGGTAGTAGAGGAGTTTGTCTACCTAGGCTCCGCTATAAACACGGGCAATAACACCAGCGCCGAGATCAGACGAAGAATAACTCTTGCTAATCGCTGTTTCTTTGGGCTTAGAAAGCAATTGAGTGGAAAAGCCCTCTCTCGAGCAACTAAGGTAAAACTGTACAACACACTCATCATCCCAGTCCTGCTGTATGGTGCAGAAGCATGGACCCTGACAAAATCGGATGAAAGTGCCTTAGGCTGTTTCGAGAGGAAAGTTCTTCGGGTTATCTTTGGCCCCGTGTGCATTGAAGGGGAATGGCGAAGAAGATACAACAGCGAACTTTACGGGTTGTACAACGACATGGACTAGCCAGAAGGGTCAAGGTCCAGAGACTCAGATGGCTCGGTCATTTAGAGCGAATGGACACCAATGCTCCAGCCCGGAAAGCCTTCGACACTATTCCCGAGGGACGTAGGAGGAGAGGAAGACCGCGACTCAGGTGGCGCACTCAAGTGGAAGAGGACCTCAATCAACTCGGAGTACAAAACTGGAGACGACTAGCCAAGGATCGAGCTAGCTGGCGGAGCCTGTTGATTGAGGCCCAAGTCCACAACGGACTGTAGCGCCACCTTAAGTAAGTAAGTAAGAGTAGTGCGCGAACCATCCCTTACGACAAATAATAATTTTGAATAAGGGCAACCCATAGAATCCGTCAATCCGTCAGCGTCAATGAATACGTTGACTGCCAACGTATTTGCCGGATGGAACCGTGCTATAGAATACGTTGTATACTTTCACATTCTCATTAGTTTGGTGAAAAGGTTTTTCACAAAACCGCAAATCTGAATAAAAATTTTAAATTAAAATATACAAAATTATTTTTTGCACAAAATTTTGATCATTCATTGCTTTTCCTTGTTGCTGTGGGAACACGTTGAATTATCAACTCAACAAATTCAGCTGTCAACGGATCAACAGACGCAAAAAGTAGAAAGTTAACCCTATGCCGTCAGCACATGTGTTGCTTATGGGAAGAGTTTTATAAGAAAATGTATATTCTATTGGGCTGTCATTTGAAATCGCAAACGCTGACGCACTGCCGGATTCTATAGGAAATAGGATGGCCCCTTAAGGCTGAATAGCAGACCGGTGTATAATTTTAGGTGCTGCCATTTTGTTTTGGATGTTTTGTTGCCTTCGATGTGTTTTGCTCCTATGCAACCCCGTTTATTTACTGCAACCGACGAGGGAAGAGAACTTTTTATAGTGTCGTGTTGGTTTCGGTGTGTCTTGCAATGGATTTGTGTCCGGGGAAAACAAAACAAACGTTTCGTTAGATTTGGCGTATTTTTAGCCCAAGGAGTTATTTGACAAAAAAGAGTGCCCTGGAATGCATGGCGTGAGTGAACCATCTCTAACCACCTCCCGATGATTGAGAAACAGCCTGGTAATACACAAACATAAACAAACGCAGCTGTTGTAAATTCGCAGCTATCGAAGCCTTGGAGACAAATTTAAGAGGAAATATCGACTTACATGAGTGCCAGATTGGGTTGGCAAATTAGTTATCCGGTCAGAGATTGTTTTCTATTTTTTTATTATTAAATTGTGTAAATGTTGTGTTTATTTTAAAAGCAAAATA
This sequence comes from Sphaerophoria rueppellii, assembly GCA_920937365.1. Lineage (NCBI taxonomy): Eukaryota > Metazoa > Arthropoda > Insecta > Diptera > Syrphidae > Sphaerophoria > Sphaerophoria rueppellii. Next base: position 58,034,375 of record CAKKXW010000003.1, read on the forward strand.
GGTAGTGAAAAATAAGTAGAACAATCTTGAAATATATATTAAGGAAATATAAATTAAGTTTTAGAATAAAATCAAGTGCTTGTAAGCAAGGCGGAACTCGATAACTTAGCTGAAGATCCACAACATCACTACCATACTTTAACATGAATATTTTTTTACATGCTTAAAATGGTGTTCCGGGAGGGCATGGCACCTCCTTCAGTTCTAAAATAGAATTTGAAAAAAAATGAAAACATATAAGAGTTCAAACAGCAAAATATTTGGTTCTTGTGTATAACTTACGATCGTTCTCAAGTAAACAATCATTTGTAGCGGCCAATAGACAGGCATTGCCAAAGTCCATAATTGTACCATCCGCTAGTTTTGCGCAAGTTGGGACGTATGGGCTAAGACGACACTGTGCTCTATTACAGTCCAGCGGGATTTCTCCTTCACCAACAGGAGCGCAGTGGGATAATTTGAACATCAACAAAATAACGGCAACAACGATCAGAGACAACCACTTCATGGTGATACTAATTAGTTTTATTAATTGACTTTCTCAGCCGCAGATCATTTGGCTTTTATATTTTTTCTGATACCTAAATCTACCCCTCACACAGTGTGTTTTTTTTGTTTTTTTTATAAGCCTACCAATTTTATCAATTGTTTTTGTACCAAAAATTTAATTGTTTCACATTTTTGTAAATAAATATTTGTTAAGAGAGAAAATTTTATCAATTTTGATTCCATATGGGCTGCATCTGAAGGTGGCTTCTTTGCTTTTTTTTTTCATACAAAAGTTTGTGAAGCAAACAGCTTGTTTTTGATGGCTTTGTACAGTTCACGCGATGTCACTCGATGTTGACGTGTTATAAGGTTTCTATCATGCGTGTGGATGGCAATCACCTTTCACCTTGCCTCAAAAAAAGTTATGAATCATTGTGGATCCCCGAATTTTTTGACAATTTCGTGTTTGGAAAGAACAAAATCTGTGATTGCAGAGATAAATTTTTTTACATTTTTTCCACACTTAAGAAACTGTATACTGTATCTGTATACTGTATCTTTTCTTACACACTTAGTGGGTACTTTAGCTTTAAGCGATAACCACCGGGTACTGGTTATCATATATCTCTAGATATAACTTGCAAAACTTCTAAGTTCGAGTTCACACGGAGAAACAACAGCACATAAACAACGGCCCTATAAATTTGGATGTTAGTACGCGGGCTTACAACCCTTCTACAGTTAAAAACATGACGTTGTGACAGATACAAACAGAGCTCGGACTCGGATAATGACCTCCCTCTAATGGCAACCACACACAAACACAAAAGGCTTTCCACAAACCTACGAATAAATAATACGCTCGGATTTCAAAAATCAAATAAATTAATGTTTTCTGTTTGTCTGGTTTGTTTTTTTTTTTTATGACAGTTCGCAGCTCGCTGAATTGAATTAGCAAATACTGCAACAAAACATTCGCAATCCGCAGACGCAGGTCGTATCTCCTAATGAATAGACCTTAAAACGACTTGGTTTTCGACTTGACTTTTTAAAATGATTCTTTTCGATATTCCGTAAAAAATGAATGCAAACAAATAAACAGCAAAGCAAATTAAAGCAATAAATATGCATATGGCTGAAGTTCTTGAACACTTGAGTTCTTGAACACTCGAGTTAGTTCACATGTAATGTCAATAATTTAAATGAAGAATAGATTGAATATTTCAGGAGTTAAGATTGCAGAATTTCGTTTTGAAATACCAACTACCAAGTCAGATGTGAAAAGAATTGTTTTCTCTTTGATTGATTCGCAGTGGACAAAAGACGGAAACAAACTGTTACCTGAAACTGAAACTGTCAAAGAAATCATTTTAACTATAAATTTTATTTTGGGGAATAATATTGCGAATCGTTTTACGACCTCATAATGTCAAGCTACAGTGATATACTCAACAATAGATATTAAATGCAATAAAAACTGCAACTAACGCTGAAAAAGCTTCTTTGTTTATACTTCAAAAATAAAATTTATTTATACCAAAAATGTGTTAATATTTATTTTATTTAAAAGAGTAATAAATGTCATTGATTTGTTGTACAATAAATTTGTGTTTCTTCTGTTCCCGTTCTGTGCTTGAATTTGGTTGGCTGAGTCTGTTACTGATGGTAAAACACGTAGATAAATATTGAACTTTGAAGGTAGCTTTCGACGAACTTGCTCGTTTGCTTTACTCTCTACAGCTAGAGCTACACGGCGGCGAACACATTTTTGCGCACGGATTGACACATTGGAATGTTTTATAGCCAATCCTTTTTCTGGTTGTAGATTTTGTGATGACCGCCACCGACTGTAGAGAGACGGGTATTCAATGGAGACCGTTTCAAAAGCTTAGCCAGATAGACTATATCGATGAAGATGATACATTTTTCTTGGCAAGTAACATCAGTGGGCTGAAAAGGATGTGTCAATCACTAAAAGTGAAGGGAGAATCGATTGGTCTTGAGATAAGGGGAAATAAGACGAAAGTAAAGACCACAGGTCGTTCCACACTTACTTACTTAAGTTGGCGCTACAGTCCGTTGTGGACTTGGGCTTCAACCAATAGTCTTCGCCAGTCAGCTCGGTCCCTAGCTAACTGTCTCCAATTTGTACTCTTGGTTGATTGAGATCCTCTTCCACTTGAGTGCGCCACCTGAGTCGCGGTCTTCCTCTCCTCCTACTCAGTCTTTGGATCTTGACCGTTCTGGCTAGGTCCATGTAGTTGTACAACCCGCAAAGTTTGCTGTTATATCTTCTTCGCCATTTTTTCATCAATGCAAATGGGCAATAGATGACCCGAAGAACTTTCTCGAAACAGCCTAAGGCACATTCATCCCATTTTGACACGGTCCTTGCTTCTGCACCATGCAGCAGGATTGGGATGATGAGAGTGTTATACAATTTACCTTAGTTGCTCGAGAGAGGCTTTTCCACTCAATTACTTTCTTAGCCCAAAGGAACAGCGAATAAGCAAGAGTTATTCTTCGTCTGATCTCGGCGCTAGTGTTATTGCCCGTGTTTATAGCGGAGCCTAGGTAGATAAACTCCTCTACTACCTCGAGGTTGTATGCCTTCCTTGAAGACGGCATATACATATTTTTCATTTACCGCTTAACCAATTTTTGCCACTTCTGCTTCAATTCTCACAAATTCTCCATTGACAAACAAAAGCTGAGGTTCTATTCATGGGACATGCAATTCCTCTGGAGCATGCTTCTATCTAGCTCATCGCCTGCTGCTTTAAACAGTTCAGAACCTAGACCATCTGCTCTAGCGGCTTTGTTGGTTTTCAGCCCTGATATTGCCGTTTTCACTTTTTCTAGGTTGGGTTCAACGGAATTGTTGGCTATCATCATGTCCGATGAAAGGCTCGGTTCCTCTCTCTGAACTTCATTGCTGCTATTGGCTCACTCAACATCCTCGATCTGATGCCTCTCATGCTCTCTCTTTCTTCTCTTGAGAAGCCGGCGTTCTTCTCTCCCCTTTTTCTCGTAGAGCTCACGAGCAGCTCTTGTGCTTATATGCAGCGCCGCTTTGTATGCCTCCTGCTTGGCTGCATGGGCCTGCCTGCATTCTTCGTCAAACCAGGGGTTTTGCACATTAGAGGCGGCATCTCTAACTGCTTTCTGGCAATGTTGCCAGTGGTCTTTGATACTTGAAGTTGGCAGCATAGGACTCCTTAAGACGTACTTGACACTCGATCAGAGAAGGATTTGGCAATCTCTTGCGAGTGTAGCCGTCCGACGTCGAATTTTCATGCAGCGTTCCCTTGTTTTGGCCGTTGTCGGGATATTCATAGCACTACCTTGGCTACGACGAGGTAGTGGTCCGAGTCGATGTTGGCTGCTCGGAAAATTCGAACATCGATAATGCTGGAAAAGTGCCGTCGATCGCTGTGTGGTTATTTTGGTTGATCGATCACGAGATGTTCATGTACCTTTATGGATGTTGAGATGTGGGAACCAGGTGCTTTCTACGTTGTCGAGAAATCACCCCGACGTTTAACCCCCAACCTGGAGAACCAGGCACTTGAACTCAATACTAGGCACGGCATAGAGTCTCATTTTATTCGAAGAACAAATACCTTTATATGGCAATCTGGTTAGTTGAAAGCCTCTTCTACGTCACCTATAATTTTTTGCCTCTCCACCATTTGTCGGCCCTTAGAGGGCAAATTGACTCATGATGAGATCTTATAACTAGCTCCTCCATGTGAAATGGGACGTTAAAAACTATCTTATCTTTTGTCTTTCATACATATTAAGACCTTAACCATTTCATATTGTGGATTCTGAAATTTTCTTAGATCGGAAGCAATCGAAACTATTTTTGGATCATGTCTTTGGGCGGTTGCAAGAACAAATTCAGAATGTTAAAAGGCCTACTTGAAGAGTCGAAATTTTACATAAGAAAAGATTTATAAATAACGAAACATTTATATTTAAAAAGAATTTAAACAAGACAAACATTCATTAATCAACAAAATTAAAGTAGATATATGTACATATAAATGTATTTCATTACTGAATACTTTTGATACTTTCTAAAATTCACATCCCAAATTGATTCTCTGTGGGGCAAACAAATTTTTCCGCTGCGCGACTGACGATTATTTTACGATCGCACGTATTTTTTATTTTCACATCTCTTGGGCAAACATTCTGTTTCCGCTTTGCGCGAATATCGATTTTCGTTTTTCTTTTTATTTAAATTTCATAAAAAGTAAATTAATTAAAACATTTCTAGAAAATTCAGATTGTTATCCGTAACGACCATATGGCAAAATTTAGCAAGTAAATATGGCCAAATAACGCTTTAGAAAAGTGACAAATAGCCTTATGTTCCAATATGTTTGCGGCAGATCCTGGAAAAAAAACCTAAGAACTCCTAACCGATACGGACTACCATTTCGTTAATTTTAATGCTGCTTATGACTTATGAGTATGATAGCATCTACAGAGAAGAACTGTATAAAGCTATGTTCAGTTTTTGCATCTCTGCCAAACTCGTTCGCCTGGGCAAAATGACGATAGAGAACCCACGCTGCGCCATCAAGGTTGGCAACGAGCTTACCGAATCATTCGATGTCATTAAAGGATTACGACAAGGCAATGCACTGTTATACGGTTTCTTAAACATCGTTCTTGAAAAAATAGTGCAAGGCTCCACCGTCAACACCAGAGGCACTGTCTTCCAAAAGGCTGTTCAACTTCTTGTGTCGCTGATGATATTGAAACAGCATGATATACATAAATGGCGCCTTTGTGAAAATGAGACAGAATTGTCTAAAATGGGCTTAGCGGTGAATTAGGGAAAAACGAGTCCCAACACCGACGCACGGCTCGGACAGAACGTTACAATAGACACATACAACTTCGAGGTAGTAGAGGAGTTTGTCTACCTAGGCTCCGCAATAACACCAGCGCCGAGATCAGACGAAGAATAACTTTTGCTAATCGCTGTTTCTTTGGGCTACGAAAGCAATTAAATGGATAAGGAAAGATTGTATGACACCCTTATCATCCCAGTCTTGCTGTATAGTGCATGCACGAACCTTGTCAAAATGGATGAGTGTGCCTTAGGCTGTTTCGAGAGGAAAGTTCTTGGGTCATATATGGCCCCTTGTGCATTGATGGGGAGGAAGAAGATTCTATAGCAAACTTTACGGGTTGCACAACCACACGGACCTAGCCGGAACAGTCAAGGTCCAGCGACTCAGATAGCTTGGTCATATAGAGTGGATGGGCACCAATGCTACGGCCCGGAAAGCCTTCGACATCGTTTTCAAGGGTTGAAGAAGTAGAGAAAGACCGTGACTCATGTAACGACTTGAAGAGGTAAGACGATCTCAATAAATTTGGAGTGCAGAACAGGAAACAGTTAGCTAGGTGGAGACTGGTGGTTGAGGCCCAAGTCCACAACTGACTTTAGCGCCACCATAAGTAAATAAGTATTATTTGTAGCTTTATTGCATCAGGCTTGTTTCCAGTACACTTCAAGACCTAACAAACAGGTTATGAAAAAAATGTGATGCTTGAAAATTTTTTTAATTCTAAGACTGACTTATTCAATGATAAAATTAAGTATCAATACTTGTTTTGCTACTAGTACCTACAGATTTACATCTGACTAGCAAATTCCTTGCCCGCTTCGCAGGGCTTCGGCAAACAACGGTCGTGAAATTAGGGATTGGCTGGATGAAGAATACGGTATTCGATGGATTTGCAGAAATAGAACACTATTCCTAGAAATATTTGTCTGTACTTGCTAATCTGATGAATTTTTTGGTTTTTCAATTCTTTTATATCAATTTTTTAGTTCCTGTACTCATTAAACATACCCCAAATTTAACTATCTGAGAAGAGTTTCGTTAGTTAGGGTTTTGTCAGCAAGCCAGGTAGGCATACGTATACTTTTAACGCTCTTCAGGATAGCACAGTGTTATAAATTTTCTTGAAACTATCAATTCTTGGGAAATTTTGAAGTGCTACAATAAAAATATTGAAAAAAAACCTAAATTCGGTTTTCTTTCCTGTTTTAGATTTTTTCAAGTGTAATAAAATGTATGGGTTTTAAATACGCTTATCCATGAGATTTTATTTAATAACTTTTTGTTCATTAGGTAAAAGTAAAAAAACTTTGTGTTCCTTACACATTATTTGAAAAAAAATTGAATTAAAGTCAACATTTTGTTCGGGCAAGCAAAAATTGAAATACCATTTGAAAATTGACCTTAAAATGAGTCAGGGAAGGATACACCAAAGTAAGCCTCTTTTTAATTCGTCAAAAATTAAGGAAATCAGACTTTATTTAAAAACGATAATTACAGAATATGACCAAGTCTCACATCCCAAAGTATATGGCAGACAAATTACAGGATACCCTGTATAGTTGACCATGAAAAAAAACTGGTATTTCTAAAACAACACCACATATTTTTAACAATTGACCTTGCGTCTTATTTATCTTTGACAGGGAATGCAAGTCGAACAGGAAACTGACGACGTTTAGAATCAAATGACATATCTGGTAGCCCATCTGCCATTTTTACGGCTTGTTCTTGTACTACTGCAACGTTTAAGTTGATTGATGTTCCGAAACATAGAAATGGACGCTCATACTTTCAGAGTTAACAATGTGGTGGCAGTCCTGAATATGAATCAAAAAAATTCAAAAACTCCGTCTCGTCGTAAAAATTTCTACATCGTTTTCATTTTTGTAATTCTGTCAAACTTATTTGTGACCAAAAAATTGTCCACTAAATTTATCTCGTTCAAAATAAATTTTTGCATCGATTTTAGAAATACTTTTATCTGCACAGCTTAAATTGCACTTCAACTCAACTAAACGTGATTTTTTAATTTTCTTTACATTGGAAAGACATCTTGAATCAACTGTTGCCTTGGACTTGCATTTACAATAAAAATTGTTTGGAAGTGAAATTCGGCCTTTAGAATCAAGTGAAATTATTCCACTTCAGTGTCCAATAATTGCTTAGGAAATTCTGCTGCAGATACATCGTTCAGTAACTGCACACCAAACATTTTTGGCAACTGTAAGTTGCCTGAAATACCTCCATAAAATTGATGGTTTTTAAACAACTCAATTCGTCTGCAGCAGTTGACCGTGGTATATAATCGGCAAAAGTTTGTCCTCAGCAGCCACAAGATATAGGCTCCAAATTTTTTAAGTTGTGGGTATTAAAGGCTTAACGTAAGTACGGGCTCATCTCAAAAATATTAACCAATACTTTGATTGACCGATGTGGTGTAATACACATATATACTTTTGTTGATCATTGTTACTTCATCTCAATAGTTTGCGCAAATATTCGAATCTAATGCTAATTTGATTAGTGTCTTTAACGAAGTAGTGCTTGATCAAGACATCTTACGCTGCACAACTTCGAGCAACCAATTCAATTGTGGGAATGCTTTATTCGCAAAACGTTTCTGTACACAGATGTGCCAGTTTGCATTGGAAAGCATTCAGTTCTCTATCAGATTGCACTTGCAATGACAATAAACTATTGACTCAAGGTCAAAAAATGTCTGTTTGTGGATTAGAATTGAGCACACCATGTTATCAAACTATATTAATGACATATTCCATCAACGTTCACCCACATTATAAATAAGCCTCTACCTCGCACATACTCTATACCAGAAACGACACTCATTAAAAACAATAGGATATACATATGTATTTTCATACTCTAGAAATTTCGTACATCAAAAAACGTTTGCGGGTCAGCTAGTTCAAATATAATTTCATATCTTCACTGACATTTTTTTTCGATCAAATAAAAATATTTGTCACAATTCTCAGACGAAATGAGTATTCGTATATTGATCTTTTTTTTTGGAGTGCAAAATATAAAATGTTTTAGCATTTTAAACATTTTGAACCATTTGGGATTTGAAAGTATACATTTTATTGTTGCTAAACCTCTACCCTAAAACATCTTGCATTTAGAGAAAAAAATTAGGAAAATCGGTCAATCAGTGTGCCCCGGTTAGCGAACGAAACACAAAAATTAGGCTGTTCTTTTATATATATAGATTTGGTCATTCATCGAAAAAATTTGCAAATAACAAACTGGCAAATACATTTATCTGAGTATACAGCGGTCAAATAAATAAGAGCGTTGTTCGTCAGATAAAGTCTATCAGAACAAAACATAAAACAACACTGTGTAAAAAGTCATCACAAAAGTAATAAGATCTACAAGAAAGCCAATGTTGTTAACAATTAAAAGTGTTATACTGAATATTTAAATCATAGAAGATAATACAAACAATATTGTTAGTTATTTTTAAAGGTGATTTAATAATAATTAAAAGCACAAAAGAAAACCTGAGTGTAATCCTCAAAAATAAATATAGTATTTATTTTCGACACACATATATAAAAATGAAATTAAACTAAATATCTAAACTTATTTTAAAGGTATTCTATAATCTGGAATCTGGAGCAACATAAAAGGAGTCGTTTAGCGGATATTTATAATTTTGTTTGGTGCTGACTTTTTACCATAGTGTTGTTTGCACGTAAGAGAACTTGGCTCTTTTTTCAAATTTTATTATTTTGTCCTGATCTTACATCTTTTGCAAATTGTTTTTTATATGGAAGAGTGAACCTCGAAATGCACTAATCAGCTAGCAATTGGCAAACATTAAAAATGTAATAATTGCTCTGCCAATATAGGTAGGTTAGATGTTGTTAACTCATACATTTTCTCTTTAACGTTTTCGACCATTTCGATAGATAAAATGGGTGGATACCGCACCCCTAAATGGAAATACAATTTTTTCTCATATTTTGCAATGTCATTCAACCAAAGACACACAAGAATTCCAAATTCCAACATCCTAGGACCGTTTTTAGAGAGTGGGCGGAAGCCACACCCCTAAATGAAATTAACACGCCCCCTGAATGAAAAAAATGAAATTTTCGATTTTTTCCTTTGTATACACCCCCCCATTGTACCAAATTTCAACATTCTGATATTGTTAGAAGTGCTTCATAATTTTGATGATCAGTCAGTGAGTCAGGAAGTCAGTGAGTCAGTCAGTCAATTACGGTTTTTGACATTTTTACTGTTCAATATCTCAGGAAGTAGTGGTTCTACAAAATTATTTTTTTACAGAGCCTTTGTACCCATGAAGTTAAAACGTAATTGAAATTTAAAGCTTCTACCATTATGGGTTCAAAAGTTATGGGGGGTTAAATATGTACTTGAGTTCGATACTGTTAAAAGGGAGTAGTGCTAGAACTTGGCTGGGCACTACCGTGCCCTTTGATCTGACAGTTGAAAAATCCAATATTTTGTTATCTGCCGAATAAAAACTATCTGCTTGTTTATCTGACGATTGAAAAATCGGCTCTAAATGAATAAACATATTTTTTTTCGTTTCTGATACTACTTCGCGACTGCTAAGTACACATATCCTTATTTGTGTCAAAATACATTGACTACACATTTTGAGGACAAAAAAAAACCCTTAATTCTTTGAACTTTTAATAGTTTTTCTTTCCTGGCCAATCCTTAAAGATATTGATAGAATCGCATGATACTAAAACCTTTTCTCAAGAGCAATTCGATTAAATCTCATGTTAAATTAAAATGCCTTCCTTAATGCCAAAGTTCTTTCCCAAGGTCGGGACATATTTTCTGAGCATTATTAGTTGCTGTCAATCTAATTGATTTTTTAATTAAAGATGCAAGAAACAATGAATAAACAATTCGACCTCTTGAACCGAGTCTCCAAAAACGATTTCCAAACAAATGTCAAAGTAAAAAAGCACTCGCTTCATTTGTTTCTCATAATCAAATAATCATGAGCAATATACGGAGTTCTTCAACCCCATTACAATGAAGTCCTCCTTGTTCGAAATGGACTCGTATATCGTCGCATCGACCATAATCACTTTGGGGTTACAATAGCATAATGACGCCTAGACATAAAGTGGCGCCATTTCTACTTAATCAAGTGTTGACACAGCTTAAATGGAATGGGGTTTTCATTTTATAGCGGAGGCGATTGATTGTCAAATTTATTTACACCACCAGCATACATGTGTAGTATAGCCATGGAATGCTAAAACTAGTCATAGGAATTGTCATGGACAGCGCCAGGCGGGGTAAACAATCAAAACCATACAACGGGAAAACAATGCCAGCTTGCCACGCCATATTTCGTGATTTAGCGTTTGGATATCATGACGCGGCGGCGGCGGCGGGTTTTGTAAGCGATGATGAGTTTTTCTTTTATATTTGCCATGAAATTAAAATAGCTGAAATTGCTTAGAGAAATACAACTCCTACTTAATGATGTGGAATAAATCAAATTCTATTGCTGTGTAGTGCCAATATATGCGCGGATAGAAAGATATATTAGCGCGGGCTGGAAATGGGCTGCAAAATGTGTCAATTGCATCACAATGGCACCAAACTATGTTTTGATATAATAAAAATACACAGCGCCTTTCATTGTCTCGCTAAATTTGATATATCAGTTCAGAACCGTTCCAGACCGATGGCGTGTAGCTTCTGCTTCCTCTTTACAAAATAATGTCGTCCCATCCTTCTCATCGCCGCTGCCGCCGCCGCCGCCGAGAATTCGATACGTAACTGGTTTTTGTTTTATATTTTAATTTAAAAATCACCAAATCAATAATTCTGACATCAAGCATTTCGTTTGGATCGGTGCCAGATTTTTAAGGGCAGCTTGTAGTGTAAAAGGGAGGCAATTCTGATGCGACCTTCTGGTGGATCATACATGGTAGCAAGCACAGTTGAGGGGCAAAGAGAGCATTACAGCCATACCATAACGTACAGAAACTCTAAGGACGAATGTTGAATGCGAATGCGAGTTCGCATTGTTTTATTGTTTCGCTTTTTTTATACATTGAGGTTAAACAGTTTGTTTGTCCTTTGGTCGCTGTGGTTAGGCATGAAAACGCCTAGAAACGTCAGTGGCAGACCGTTATATATGTTGTGTCCATATTATTGTATCAAATTGCGTTTCTTTTTTTGCTTTTCAAGCTCTAGATGTGACTTCTGAATAGAGGCAAGAAAAACCAGCTGACATTGCTTTATAGATTTTTTTAAAAGGATTTTGCAGCGTTGAAAGGAGATTTCTCCAAGAGATTATATGGTACCTGTGTTTTTGTCTGTTGTTGTTGTACTTGTACAACCACCTTAACGAAAGAATTTTTGCTGCACGAAATAAAATCAATAGATGCGATGGAAGGAATCTTTGGCATTTGGCTTACTTTTCAAGGTTAGGCTTCTCGTTATTTAGGTATCGACAACGACGACACAATTTACTTTGATGATGATGACGGCGATAAGATGGAAAAGAAAGACTTTGTTTATATTTTTTAATGAACTACTGCGTTTTTGGCAAATTTTTAGAAATTAAATGAGCAGCAAAACCGAAATTATTTTTGGATTGCAATAAAAGGAAACGATTATGTTAAGGACTCAATTGAATTGACAATGAGTTCAATAAAACTTCAAAACCGATGCAAAACGGTTTTCAAAATGAAAACAAAAAATTTAATTACGTACACTATGGCGTATGATTACTTTTTTATCTTTGATTAATAAAACATCCTATACAGCACCGTACACATGCACTACAATCGGGATGCAGTCCCTATCGTATCGAGCTCGTTGGCGTACGACATACAATTTTGCACTCCGAGATTTCGGGAGATCCTGCTTCCAAAATTCCAGCGTACCAGAATCTGCTTGCTGTAGATTCGATAAAACTTAAGAACATTGCATGAAGTGGTGAGTGTTGATGGATGTGTTGATTTCATAGAGCGTGGTGATTTTTGGTGTTGTAGACATGTTTGTAGAAATAATTTTGCTGTAGCTTGTTCTGTTTTATGTATTTTATGTGTAAGAACTTGTTTCCTACAGGAATCCTACCATGCTGGTATTAAAGCACACTGGTCACTGATGGTAAGAATGCCCTCCGACGTTGTTACCCGTGAAGCCTTCGAGTGCTTTGATGCAGCTTTGGATGTCGATGCCTCAGTTTACGAAGGTGCCTTGATTTCAGAGCTGCTATTTTAAAGGAAGCTTTGAGTTGCTGGATGGAAATAAAAACTTGTCTGTTTGCCATGGAAACTTTAAAGAACTAAATTTGGTCAAGAACAAGCGGACTGCAAGGGACGATGAAAAATATCGTTGCGAGTGAAAACATGCGATGAATTTTTAAATTCCCTTGGTATGCAAATAGGCTTATTGCTGTGGCTGCATAACGTCGGTTGGGAGTCCTGGATGTTGCAAAGAAATCTTTTGGCGTAATGAAGTCGTCTAATTGTCGTGGCAATGTGCAGTAAATGTTGCTTTTAGTGAACGATGCCAACGCTGCACCACATCGTTGGCTTGAGAATGAAAAGCTATTGTGTGCTTGCCTTAGGAAAAGCGAGATATCATCAATCGGGATGGCTTCAAGCCAGCTCGTCCAGATTTAGTTCTGTATAGTAACAAGGAAGAACAAAGTTAGTTAAATTAAGTTTGGAACTTACCGGTTTCATTTTTTCAAGTCTGTACTTAGCAACTTGACAAAGGCACATAAATATCGGATTGTCAATAGCTGCAGTATGAGAGAGAGAATCTGCTAGAGGATTTGCTCATCTGGCATGTATGAAGTGAGCGTCGAATATGAATATGAAAAAAAATTACCCCGGAACAGAAGTTTCCTATCGAGAATCTCCCAAGAACTTTTATTTCCCAGGGAAAGAAGTATACCAACCTTAAAATAGGTCCGTTAGCGTACTTTCTGCACTAAAATAAGACGGAACATTTAAAGTAAGCGAACGGGAAACAACAGATTTTGCCAACATTTTAATTGTCAAGTTTTTTTTTGTATGAAAAATTGAGACTTTGAATTTATTTATTTAATTGCTATTTTCAATCAAATTTGACACTTTTCACAAATCAGCCCAAAGAAATCGATATCGACTTCGAAGTTCATTTGAAGTAAAACTTTTTAATCGTGATTGTTTTTTTTTTTTTCGAGGAAGGTGGAAATATTTTAAAAAGGAACCACACAGCAAGAAAGACAAGATCTTATAGTCGATGTTAAGGAGACTTATACCTTTGTAGATGGTGCAGTTCAGGGATTTCCTTTTTTTGAGGGCTATCCGAGGTTCATCTGGCATGCTTTCCTACGATCAAATTTTGAAGATGAGCTGGTGCATGCTCCTAACCAAATCATCTAGAGCTGCTTTGTACAGTTCGGCTGCTAGCTCGTCTGCGCCAGCGGCTTTGTTCAACTTAAGTTAAGATATCGCTATCTTCACTTCGTCCATGTCGGATGGGTGGAAAGTTCTTATTGTATCTCTTAAAGTTCACCACAGCAACTTGTCAAATTAATCTTTCATTTCATTTAATTTCATTCATTTATTTATTCATTTTCACATTAAGATTACAATCTTATTATTTGTGAAGGCTATTATAAATATGTTGAGAGTGAGTTCGAGAACTTCAAATTTAATATAGACAATAGTATGGGGGGCGACCGTAGATTACCTACCTCATAAGCAGAGTGGGAGAAGTTTAGCCACCGTCTTATGGTAAATACATGAGTTTCAAACCGGGTGGTCGGCACTTTTCCTGGGGCTTTTGCGCAATGGGCCTGCCGGTTGCTTTTTTGGTGTCAGTTATACCATGCGGTGAGTGAAATGTAGGTAGAAGTCAATAGACATTTCGTCGTAGATACCAAATATTTGTCGTACAGAAATAACAGCGCCTTTCCCTTTGTCCGGACCATCTTTAAAAATCGCTATTTTTTGTGACATTCTACCTTATCGGACTGAGTGGGCAAATGGGTATAAATTGAAAGCTTAGAAATGTCCTACATAAGAATCGTACTGGCTACCGGACAAACTTTAATGCCAATCAATGAGACCGCCCACATTATCGAAAAAAAGTCAGTAATTACTCTTAATGATTCTTTTTCCAACTCAGCATCAACATTGTTTGGGATTATTTCTATATAAAAATAGGATAACAGATGAATGATAACAAAGTTGGCTATTCCATAATATATTAGGGGCTAAAAAAGTACGACTTAATCTGTTCACATCGTTTTTATTTATCATTTTTTTTTCACTAGAAAATAAATTTGTCAGTTCAATGAAATGACACAACAAATAACCGATTAAAGGATTATTTGATTATTATATAACATATTAAATAATTAGATTAATCATTTTATTCGAACAAATAAGATAAGTAACATTAGACATAGAACATAGATAACAAACATTGCATACTTCCACCGTTAATAAATTATGATATCTAAAGTTTCAAGTATATCATCCTCTCATATCTTCCCCACTCAAAAAGGAATTCTCTTCTTATTTCCCTTAAAAATGATGTCAATCAATCATTTAATGTACGGTGATCCCCCCTGAAACCAAAGTGGTATTAACTTTCCGTCTTCAATACCCACACTACAATCTTGCTGCCACTACTTTTGACGCTTCTGCTCAGTACATACGCCCCACTTAGAACTTACAAAACTGTTTTTTTTAAGTTTTCTCGGTTAGAAATTTGAAACAGGGGTACAAACTGGAGTCCAAATTCGTAAGTTTTGAAAAAAATTCCTACAGTCAGTAGAAGCATAAAGGTTCTGAACATTGATTTCGGCAGCATTTACACTTTTACAGTTCCTTTAAGCATACATATGTGAAGTAAAGTTTTGAATAGAGTTGTCAGTAGTCACTTGCAACAATATTGTCTTTACTCAACGCCATCAAACGCAGCCTGATAACGACCGTTTTTTTTCAAGAGATGTCGAGTGGTTTATATTTTCCTTTTCCTAAAAAAAACTGGCCGTATAGTCGCAGCCCTGGTAAAGAGGAAAATCTGGGTAACCTTCTTTGCACACAAAAGTTTGCTTCCCAGTGTCGAAGCTAGTTGAGTACAAAATTTATTGCAATGACGTCATTTCCTTTTCAAAAACGGCCATTGTTAACCAATCTCCAGTTCTTTGAATTATACATAATTCCAAGTAAAAACAGAACGTCCTGTGTCAACCTCGACACTATACAACTTGAATTTGGTTTTTGACTTGCTTAAGTCTGATAATAACCTTGTTTCGCTTCTTCATGGCTAACAATAGTATTCACATTTTCTCACTTTTTTAAATATAATGAATTTGACGTTGATAGAGAAACGACAGTTTTCATCCACTGTTTAAATCAACCTTCGTGTCTCCCAAAATTAGGAATCAAGGAACTTATATTCCCCAGGGATCCTAAAAACCTTTACTAATGCCACAATCCTTGAATAAATGATTTCTGAGGCATTTAACCAAATGCAGCCGTTCGTCTTTTGCATGTCCCGGAAATAGTGAAATTCGAGACGATTGACTTCATTCCGGACAGCAATGCTCAGATCTTTGATCGATGGACTTCCGGTGGAACATACTCGCTTTAAAATCATTTCTGATGTCTTTTCAAATGTTATGAGTTTACTATCGACCCCAGGAGATTGAATAATAAACCGTCAATAAATTCTACATCTTTTCAATGGCTCGGACGGGTAAATTTAATATATCCACCTTGCATACAATTTTTGTTGGTTAAACAAATAAAAAAATAAATGGAGACATTCAAGATAGAGTCAACCAAATGTTCCTTCAAGGTAAGAATCGATTACACTCTGTGTCTAGTTAATATGTATGGAAAATGCGCAAATAAATTTGATTTGGTTGCAACCGTTTGCAATAAATACATCTTTAATAAATCATGTTTCGAAATCTTTTAATCAGATGCCATTATATTCCAAATTAACACAATGGACAAGTTACAAAACTTAAACTGTTTATAAAAATGTGATTTTTCGTAGATTTATAGTCGAAGAATAATTTTCCTAGAGCAAAATAAAATTTCATACATAACAAACGACAGATTTTTCATGCGAACTGGAAGAAAAAACTATTGATACAGCATTCCGATACGTGGATTTACATTTTGTTGACTGAAAAAAAAAACAGTCACAAGTGAGAGTGTGTTAGAAAAAACCATAATTTTTTACTATCTAAAAAGATCAAAAACTGGTGTAAGCTGTTAAAATAGTTTTTTTTTAAGCCCTAACTATATTTTTGGATTAGCCTACAGAAATCATTCATCTTATCTATTTTATATGAGAATAAACAACCATAAAATGTTGATTGCATGAGTTGAAAAAAAAACATTAAAAGTAATTAACTGACTTTTTTTTGAAAAATTGCGGTCGGTCTCGTGAGATTGGCCCATATCATAGTTTGTCCGACTGATTAGATTACTTATTGTAGACATTCTAAGCTTTCATTTGATACCCCATTTGCCATCACATGCACGCCGATGAGGTAGAAATGTCACTCAAAAATAGCGTTTTTAAAATTGTCGGACAATGGCAAGGCCTGCGTTATTTGAGCTTGTACCGACCATATGATTTTGGTATCTACGAACGAAATGTTCTATTGACTATCTACTTACGTTTTCCACTCACCCGTGGTATAAGCCTGACACCAAAAAACGCAGACCGGAAGTCCCATTTAGTCGCCAAAAGGCCCAGAGGAAAGTCTGTCCGACCTCACCGTTTTTGAAAACATTCCATGTCATTTCCCAGTAAGACGGTGGCTAAATTTCCCACTCTGCCTTATGAGGTAGTAATCTTAACGGTCGCCTCCCGGGACTATAACAAACAATATTTAAATAAATAAAACTCATGTACACGCTTTATCTCATTTAATTATTATTATTTTTATTTTTTTTTTTTAGTATTTAATTGTAAACCCTCCAGCCTCATTGGTCAGATGCGTTAAAGAGAAACTACATTTGAATGGAGGCTACCACGATATCTAGAAATCAATCATCTAGAAAGTAAAAAATCTCGAATATGAAAATTTCGAAAACAAAAATCTAGAATGGAAAAAATCTCGAAAACAAAAACCTATAAAATACAATTCTACGAAATACCTAAATCATTGAAAGAAATCTCGAATGCTAAACTCTAGAATGTTTTAAGTTTGGAATATTTTGAAGACAATGTTTAGAAATTTCGTGCGGAACAAGTAAGGCAGAGCCCTCCCCAGGAAAAACACTCAAAACAAATTTGAGTCCTGGCCCAGAAAATTTAAGGTTTTTAGTTGTAAGGTCGACCCTTACACCTAAAACTTTTGTTCTATAAACATTTTCACAAATTTGCCTGTACAAAGTTAATTGAAAATTTTCGCATGAATCTGTTCATGTTAGGGGTGACTTGTTGAAAAACGTCAGATGGAGAAGGAGGACTATAGAGTATAGAAGTAGAGTACTTACAAAAAGAAAAACGTATGTTGAAAAAAGTCCCCCCTCGAACGAAGAGGAATAGCAAACTATATGTTGGGTTTCTGTCTCGCAGGTCCTTTTAACAACAGAGTCCGCACACCAGCTCAGTTCACTTTATTTAAAAATATTAAAAAACCAGAATGAATTTTGAAATAAAATAAGTTTATGTTTAATTAAAAATTTGAAGTCTATATTATTTTTTTTCAACGTTGGAGAACATAAACAAAATTTTGAAGTCTATATTATTTGTTTTCAACGTTGGAGATACATAACAAAATTTGAAGTCTATATTTTTTTTTCAACGTTGGAGAACCCAACAAATTGTGCTACAGCACAATTCACATCCATACAAGCAGAATAGATAATACAAGAGATCTTACAAACAGCACTTACTCTACTACTGACCGAAATAAACCTTTGGGATGTCCCACCAGCAGACGCAGGGCAACTATATAACGTTCCCTATTGTAGTAGCTTGCGGATGGTGTAAGGTGAGTTCCCATTAGAGGATTTTTCGATCAGAAAATAATACCTAGAATTCTTCAGCAGACGTTACAAATTCAATAACTGAGCCAACTTGCCCAATCGATAATCTCCTTAGCTTTGCTATTCTCATTCATGTGTCTATTGAAAGCACCCTTCCATGCAAGGTTTGCAACTTGCTGGACCTTAAAGAGTTACTTTAATACATATACTGAGCCAGCCGAACTTCGTATATATACGCCTATATTTTAAACTCCAGAACACGAAAAGTTTTGAACTTCCGTGATTTATTTGTATGTATGACTACCACAACACTCATTGAATAAGAATTTCAGAAAAGTTGGTCTGCTCAGTACTAAGGCCTCCCTTTTCTAAAGGTTAGAAAATTATGGACATAAGAATTGTTCTGTTATGTATGTTGCAAAACCATTGTAATTTGGTTAGAAAATAGACCACTGCTTGCTTATGATTTGAAATAACCGGTGTTAATCCGTGGCCGAATTCAAGGTCACCGCTGATGTTATTGATCGACCATTCGAAGATTCTTCGAATGAAACCGACTTAGCGGTTTATTCTTGTTTAAAATATGACGCGTATAGAAAAACACACATTGCGTAGAGTGTTACTGAATAGAAAGTGGTGTGCAAGCAATAAGATTATTCATTGGTTTTGGAATGGGAAACCTCAATAAAAAAAACTTTGATCGCTTTCTCGGTACTCTCTCTTTCAAAATAAGGACTAAAATGGAAAATGTGTTGTCAATTCCTACAGAGACCCAAGCATAATTCGAACAATCACTACGTTTTATGTCTTCATTCAACCGTTAAGAAAAGGTTTTTGTCTAAATGAACCACACGCTGAGTTCAAAATGAGAATAATTTCCTTTCACAGTAACACTAAAGCCTTTTAAAACTTTGATGACTCTCACTTTCCCGCTAACAAAACTACCCTTGCATGCCAAATTTTTCATTTGCCTACTTATTTTACCATCCTTACATTAGTGTTGACAAAATGGCATTAACGAGGGCTCGGTATGACAAGGAGACATGACCACCAAACTATAAATATTATTTTAAAAAACAAAACCAAACAAAAGTAATCTCCAATTTCAATTTAACCCAACAAATGTGCCAAAACATTAGCATTTCAAGTTTTCCCCGAAAACAGCTTCCTCGAGATAACTTTTCCCAGACATGAAATTACAACCAACTGTTTCCTACATCCCTTCAATGAACCTTTATCCATCACCGAACTGAAACCATGCGTGTTGCGTTACCGACAGAATAAGGGTCTGTGCTGGTTGTATGCTGTGAGTCGTATGATTTAGGTTCCTGCATTATTCGAAGGTATGACAAAAAACATGATTACACTTTCTTTTGTGTCTTGGCTGTGACAGAATAAATGGTGACTTTAATATTAAAATTGTGTACATTTGGAATGAATCAAATGGACGGGGTTGTTGAAACATAGTATAAGATAATTTCAATACAGTAATGCGTAATTGATAATGTTAAACATTGGATGGTGCTCGTGGAGTAATGGTTTTGCTTGGTGAACACCCGACGATGCATTCTGCGCGTGTAGGTCGTTCTGAACTCCTATAATACACATTTTCGTCCATATTTATTGGTGAAGAATTGACAAAAAAGATGGAATAGGTCCCATGGTGAATTCCTTACTTTTTACTTAGTTTAATTTGACAAACATATATATACATGTCTTGCACTTGCCAGAATGTATATACCGCGCACCTTGCCAATCAGGAATGACTCATTACCATATTGTTTTTTGAGTTAAATCACTGAAGTTGCGTTTTTTGCCGCCGACTATAGTTGACTATAGTTTGAACTATTCTCCTCGGTTTTGCACGCCAATATTTACGATTCGTAACCGACAAGTGTCGTTGGTTGGCGGTCAGTGTTTAAAGTGTCAGAATCGTGACTATTTCTAACTATTACCCAATTCATCTCAGTGAGGTGAGTTTGTAAATGGTTGATGTGTCCAATTGTCAATCTGGAATCTAAAAAAAAAAAAACCATTCCTTTTTTCCCACCCCCCATTTTTGTTTTACCCCGTAGTTTTTCGTGCATTTTTACAACCGTCGTTAGTCATCCGTATCAAAAGGATTTCTGTCGTCTTCAATTAAGAACTAAATATTATCATTACAAAAAATAGTAAAGAAATATTAAGGTTTCCCCTTGTTCTAGAAATTTAAATATTTGTGTATTGGTATTTTTCATCCAATGACATTGTCGGAGAAAAACGAAACTTTACTTCCCCGTAGTGCGAACGACTGAAGAGCGTCGGCGCCATACTCGAGAAAGAGTTGGCGCCGCTGCCCATGAGCAGATGAACTGTCGAAACCCTCACACGTTACGAACGGCAAACTTAGAGCCTGTGGAAGGGTTGGAGAAGCAGAGCTGGAGCAACAAAATGTGTGAAAAGGCCCGACCGGAGAGCATGAATAGAAATCTTAGGTAAAGATTTTATTCATCCTCCAAACCGACTCTCCATATAACCGTTATTTAAGGTGCTCTTAGGCTCGTCGAACTACACCGTTTTTCTGAACTCCACCAGTAACTTACCCTAGACTCAACTAGGAAGCATGGACGTGTCTCAGTTTGGAGAACAAGAAGAGTCCCTTCGTGAATTCACCCGAAGTGCGGTACAAACGCCATCGACCGACGCGGCTTCCAGCATATTGAAATCAAGCGCAGAATCTTCGAAAGACAACTACGAGCGACTCGCGTATGCAGTAGCATCCATCACACGTCAACCAGCTGACCGAAGTCGAGGCAATGCTGGAAGCCGAGGCAGAAGCGCAATGAATCGTCCGCAGGAGAGATGAATGAGCTGCTCAAGAGTGATCCGGGAGATAGGACGAAGCCATCATAAGAACATGGTGAACTAAATTCGTGCGCCGAAGGAGCGTATCGACCAAAAATTTGATCGCGTAATCTGACCGATCGGATCTGGAGCAAGTCCCATATGGATATGAATAAGCAACAGCAGAACAAAGCTGATCCGAACAGACAAATTAGTTGTTTGCATTTTCGTTGCATTTTTATGTACATATTCTGTCGCAATAAAAAAAAGTTTTTAATTAGTTTCCAGAAAATAAATGACTTTCTTTTCAATCCGTTTATTTAATCAAAAAGCACGAACATAGAGAAATGAATTAATAGTTGTTTCATCGGAATCTGGAAGCCGCAATTAGGAGAAGATTTCAAGAGCTAGCCTTATGTGGAAACAGCTTGAAGTTGTTATGGGAGGGTGGCGCTACAGTTTCGAATCAATCCAATTTGCCATTTATCTTGCCTAAAGATGGGTTGTTAAAAAATAATAAATAAATTGTTCTTATTTCAATTGTGCTTAAGAACCTACCATGATAAAAGTTCATATCCTTGAATTTTCGTAAATAAATAAAGAGCAACGAAAATTGTTGTCTCGTTTATCCAGTTTCAATTATAATGATCAAAGAGAAAGAAAATTGTAACCTCAAAAGTGATTGTTTTTTCCTGATGTCTTGACTAGATCAACCAAACCTCAACTAAAAAGCGTTTTTGGAGATTTCAACTATTTCCCCCTTAACTAATTTTCAAGCTAGTGACACATCAACCATAATTTTTTGACATGAGAAACTATAGTCAGAACTAGCGTCAGCGCAAAAAACGCACTTCATTCTGACGAACCTAATATAGGGAAGGAACTAAAATACCGTTATGTCATCTACTAGTGTCTTTAAAAATTAAAAACAGATTTTGAATATAACCGCATTTATTGTTTTTTTGTTTTTTCTTTGTTTTAAGTTCATTTTTAACAAAAAGTTGATATGCAATTTTGTTGCCTCTATTTTCCACCAATCTTAGAATTCTTTTTGGCATACTATTAACTAGATTTTTCAATATGGAGTCGTCGAAAGCGTTCCATTCTGTCACAACTGCCTCTCGCAGCTCAGCAACACTAGCAAATTGCTTATTATGATTTTCGATGGGGTTGAAATCTGGAGAATGTGACAGCCGCTCCATCAAATTAATGTTTTTCGATTCGAACCAATCCAAACTTTGACGACTTACATGAATTGGGGCATTAGCTTGCTGGAAGACATGTTCAACTCGGCGAAATCGTCTTAAATAAGGTACTAAATTCTCCTCAAGGACCAAAGTGTAGTCAGATCTGTTTATTCTGGTATAGGTTAAGGCAAGTGCAACCTTACCACGCTCGCAGAAGGCCCCCCAAACCATACACCTGCAACCAACAAAGTTCCTCTTGGAAAAAAATTTTTTCTCTTTCCTCAAATCGTGCCAATATCCTCTAAAACCATCTGGTCCATCTAGATGTAACTTTTTTTCATCACTTAAAATAACCTAATAAAAAACCATTCCAGTATGCCATTTGGAATACCGAGATTTTAGTGTAGATTAATAGAAAGTCACTTACGGTTTTCCAATCTCGATTCATGTTTTAGCGGGCAAATTCCAATCTTTTTTGTTTGTGGGCTGCTGTTAAATTTGGAGCTGGCACCATTTTTCCCCGAACAATCACTCCATTACATTTAAAACCACGATAAACGGTTGAAACCGAAGCTCCTAAGCCCCATTCGTTACGAAATTCCGTCAAAGAATGCACCGAATTGGATGCAGCATTGATTAAACGCCTCTTGTCGCGATGTGTCAGCTTCTGCGGACGCCCGGGTCTTATTTTTGTCCCATAAGATTCTGGATGTTTTAAAAAATTTCGAACGATACGATCCGATCGTGGCCGCTTGACCGAAGAGCCAGGATTTTGCCTTTTTTCAATTTCGCTTAAATGCGTACCGCGTGGCATTGTTGTTTTTTATTTGAAATTACCTGACTGAATGCAGCGTCAAAGAGATTTGCATTGTGCGGTTATATTTTTGCAATACATCAAAATCTGTTTTTAATTTTTAAACACCAGGAGAGGAAATAACGGTACTTTATTTCCTTCTCAATTTGCTTCATCAGTGATGGAACTCAATAAAAAAAATAGTAAGGAGTCCCTCCAATTGTAGGTTTTCTTTTAAATGCATTTTTTGGGTGCGGTTATACTTATGCAAGGCACTGTATGTATTCAAGTCACTCTTAAGGTCAATCCAATGAACATTGTTTTTTGAATATAAGTGCTTATTAATCAAATATCAACAATACAAAAAAAAGGTACGATGGAGCTATTAAGGGACGGTACACACCATAAAAAAAATCCATTAATTCCAAATGGTGCTGAAATGCTTAAGCTAAGCTAAAATCCTTTTGTTTTTATATAAAACTGCCTTCAACAATTTTTTACTTTGATAAAGTACCTGCATTAATATCTGGTTATTTAATTCATTTCAGTTTTTTGTTCTTCGTTCAATTGGCCAACAAATCATAAAACAAAAAAAGAACTCATTTAACGGCTTATGCCACAGCCATCTCCCAAGTGGCTCAATTGATTTATTCATCTAGATATAGTGATGCATGTTATGTATCTATTATGTTCACGATAACAATGCCCGATGGGAACATCTGCAGCTGTTATCAAATGAAATTTACACGTTCAAAACTTTTATTTAGGATTTCCCCCGGGGCTGGGCAGGGTATGTGTGTTCAAAGACAAAAAAAGCGAATAAAGAAAAAAAGCTATCCAACTTGACTTTTACAAATATTTATTGTTGTTTTAGGATTTTTTTTTGGGTGTTTGTGTCCTTATCTTTATAGGGTCTCTGACAGGATATGAGATTATTAAGTGTGATTGATTGGCATTTACATTTCGAGATTTCAGCCAGTGGCTAGATATACATTAACGGGTCTGTTTGAGATAAAAGCCACTTTGTAACTCGAATTTTATTTGACTTTCAAATTGTCTTACTTGCTGCTGTGAAATTTCCGGAACTCAATTAGCTGTAAAAACAAAACTTAAATTAGTTGTCAACAAATTTCGGAAGATAGTTATTTTCCTCAGAGAGAGAAAGAGAAGCCATGGTGCGGTTTCGGAATTTTTATTATACAAACGTAATAAAAGTGGAACTTAGTATGCAAACAATATATCTACAAGTACCACCACCACCGGAAGGTTTCACTTTGTAATTTCCGTTGGATCGCAGTATACCTACCCAACTACAAAACTTATTTGCCTCGAGGATTGCCCAAGCTGAAATTCAGTGATACGTATGGTGCTTATGTGTAGTGGAAGGCTTGTGCATTGTGATTGTGTACAGACTAAATGAAGTCATCTCTTAATTTCTCATTTTCACTTGAAAATTACTTGATGAAAATTAAAACTGGGTAGTGAAGAACATCCGTTGTTTTGTATGTTTTCAATTAAGAAATTCGCTATAAAAGGTTCACAAATAGATATACGAGGATATGGCTTTGGGGTTAATATTCGTTCTTGACGGTTATGACAGTGTAAGGGATGCATGTAAGATATACAGGCTGATTCACGAGCGTTGTGCTAAAAAGCTAGAGCGTGTAGGTTGAGTTAAGACAAGAAAAAAATCGTATGGGAGGGGGTCTATTCCCCCCCGTTTAGCCAGGAGGGGCAATTTTCTGAAAAATTGACTTATTTTATACAAAAATATTAAAAACCAACAGCTTCGTGTTGTATTTTTTTGGAAAGCCAGAAACATCTTCTTTCATTTTGTTTTCAAATTAAATTGTTTTAACGAATAGTTTAAGAAATATTAATTTTCAAACTCAAAAAATTTTCAAAAAAAAAAAAAAACATTTTTGAACTAAGTTTTTTTTTAAAATTTTGTGTAATTAAGTACTAATTTTGTTTTAAAAATTCAATGCATGTTAATTTTTAGTCGAAAACAGAAAACCGGATGCAAAAATGTCTTTTCGTTTTTGAGAAATAAAAAAAAAACCAGAACCACTTTTTTCTAAGAAAATCTTTGTTTTTATTTTTACCTATCTCGACTTTTAGTTTTATTAATTTATGAAACATTAAAATTTCTTTTAATATTTGTTCTTTAATTGGAATTTTATGAGGCCTCAATAAAGTAGAAAAGTATTGGATTCTCCATTAATAACGGAATTCAGAAATCGGGGTCCGATCACGGTGTGTCCAACAATACCAAGCCAGACGTTACAGCTAAAGTGGTGTTGAGATTTGTTCTGTTGTGGATTGGATTCACTCCAGTGATGTAAATTGTGAAAGTTAATGACTCCATCCATGGTAAATTGTGCCTCAATCGTCCAGAAAATCCTTTCAAAGTAGTTGTGTAAGTGTTCCGTTGCAAGCACTCTCCATGCTCTAGATTGGGACACTCCGAGCATTGTAGCTATCCTCCTTGTACTAATGGAGGGATTTCGTCGGACCGTATCTAAAATTCTTTCCATGCTACGACTCGGACACCTTCTATTGGGATATCTTTCAGCGTAAAGTCTTTCAGCTTCTCGATCTCCACCATTAGCTAAACCGTAGCAGAAGTGCATGTCCGCTAACTCTTCTCGAGAGTATGAGTTTGACATTGTTATGTGTTGATGAGTCAATTGGAATAGTTGTTTACTAAATATGCGATGCCTTTTATTCGCCTTTAGGTCTTTTCGTTCAAGAAAAATTGGGGTTTTATTATCTTAAGCTCCTAGCAGGTAGAACCCTTCACCGACAGGTGGCCGCGGCCCCCAGGCATAATAAGAAATTTCAGATCAGTTTTCAGTCGTTATCAATGAACAAAATGATTAATCCAGGGAAAATCCAATTCTTTAATACTTTATTGAGGCCTCATAAAATTCCAATTACAGAACAAATATTAAAAGAAAGGTAAATGTTTCATAAATTAATAAAACTAAAAGTCGAGATAGGTAAAAATAAAAACAAAGATTTTCTTAGAAAATAGTGGTTCTGTTTGTTTTTTTTTTATTTCTCAAAACGAAAGACATTTTTGCATCCGGTTTTCTGTTTTCGACTAAAAATTAAAAATGACATTGAATTTTTAAAACAAAATTAGTACTTAATTACATAAAATAAAAAAAAAACTTAGTTCAAAAATGTTTTTTTTGTTTTTTTCTTGAAAATTTTGAGTTTGAAAATTAATATTTCTTAAACTATTCCTTAAAACAATTTAATTTAAAAACAAAATGAAAGAAGATGTTTCTGGCTTTCCAAAAAGGGAAACCACGGCGTTGTAAACGAAGCCGTTGATTTTTAATATTTTTCTTATAAAATAAGTCAATTTTTCAGAAAATTGCCCCTCCTGGCTATTTTTTCTTGTCTCAACTCAACCTACACGCTCTAGCTTTTTGGCACAACGCTCGTGAATCACCCTGGATATGTTTACAATATACATTTATCTATAATAGGCGTGTTTTTTTGCACGCGTATATACGCTTAAAATGAACAGTGCACAAAAAACGACAAATTTTTTGTTTTAGCAATTTGGCATCACAATTTGATGATATGTAAACGAGTGGAGAAAGAAGAGCAACGTCAGCGGGAATGTTTTCTCCAGAGAACAGAAAAATATCTTGCTCAAAGAAGAAAACCAAGAGAATGAAGAAAAGAGATCTGGATAGAGAAAGAGATACGAAGGCATGGAACATACAAAAGTAGCCAATGGTTTCCTTTGATTTGAAACATAACAACAGCAAAATCATAGCTTGCTTGGGTAATTATTAAATGAAATGAATTTCGAATGAATTTCGGAATGAATTGTTGAAAATTCATTGAAAAAGGAATATGGTAGCATTGTTTTTATATCCGCTTATTTGATAAGCGTGGATAATTATCGCCGCTAACTAAGCGGGTATAGAAATTTATTGTTGTTGCATTTGCATGCAAATATTTTCTTAAGCGTATATACGCATGCAAAAAAAACACGCCTAATGTATATAGTATTAATCGGCTATGAAGAGTGCACGTACAGTAACTGAAAGTCATTCAAAAACGCATTGTATGTCCCAAACAATAAAAGAGATTTCACAAAGTGAAGCATTTTAAGCTTTACTTTATTGCTAAGTAAAGGGTCCGCCAAATAAAGTTTTTTTTTTTTTTGATAATGCTATAATAAAGAACTACTGAATATTTTCACAAATTTCTTTTTTTTTTTTTTTTTGAAAGTACAATCGTTCTGGTTAATAATGGAAAATAATTTCATTCAATTGGCTGCCAAGGCTGGCCATGTAGAAGCCAACACGATCAGTGCAACTTTTAAGCACATTATCGATTGTGTGCAGCTGTATTTCACCAATAATTGTCAATAATTGTCTCTGGCTTGTCGGCGTTACACTTATATTTTACGGCACCCCACAAATAATAGTCCACAGCTCCGAGATGGCGATAATAATCTTCAAAAACAGGGCGCAAAACATCGAGTGTAGCTTCGGTTGTGTGGCTAGTAGCACCGTCCTGTTGAAACAAATATTGCCAATACCCTTCTCTTCAATTTTTGAGAACAACAATTCGTTCAACACCGCCCGATAACGACCGCCATTGACTCAAACGGCCACACCTTGCTCATCTTCGAAAAAAATTGGCCCAATTATGCCTCTGTACCATAATCCGCACCAAACCAGTGACTCGTTTTTGGGTGTATCGGCTATTCAATGCATGCGTGCGGGTTTTCTGTGTCCCAAATGCGACAATTTTACTTGTTACATACTGAAATTTTTTTTTTCTTGGCAAAATAGGTATCTTCTCTAGGTCGATCGTAGTCCCACTTAGCGAAGCGAAAACGCATTGAATGGTCAGTTAGCTTCAACTCTTGCGAACGAAAGGCACTCTGAACTCTAAGACGCATTCGAAAATGAAGTTCTACAGACAATTGTTGGTCCCACTTATAAATCGCCCCGGAAAGTGATTTCCAGTGCAAAACATGTCATGTGGTAACGTAGCTGACTAAATTCCCGCTATAAACATAGCCAGAAAACCTAAGCCGTTTGTTCCTTAATTTTAAGGCTTTGGTCGGGAGACCCATTTTGTGGTCCCCATTCAATACTTAATTAATAAAATGAATTTCGATACATCATTTCACAGGCAAGGCGCTTCCGTAGAAGCTGAAACTCTTGCTTTGCGATGTATTCTAACACATGAGAAAGATCGCACTCGTATTTGCTGTCCAAGAGTTTCACTGGCGTCAAAAATCCAGACTTGTCCACTATTTCTAAGCGTCATTTCTTGAATTAATTCAAACTCTGCTCATATTCCAGGCTGTTCTCAGTTCTCATAGTCTCCAATTCTTGGATTAAGCTTCGACTGTTTGTTTAAATCATTCTTCAGATGCTGAATTTGAGCAAAAATTGCCAAACAGGTTGCAACAGAAACAATATAAGGATTGTTTCGAAGGCGACTACACAATCCATCTTCTGAGAACCTTTTAACTGTTAGATAATTTTTTTCAGAACAAGTCTCTGGTAAATTTTCGGTTACCAGCTTTCATCAAAGTCCTTGAGTGAACAACAGTGCCAAATTTGGAAAAGATGTGTTGTACTGAGTCAGACGTACAAGAAGCGTTCTGACTTAGTCGTTTAAAAGAGAGAGGCAACAACCTACATCATAGAGTTTCACATCTTTCAATTTCAATTTCAATTTTGTTTTCTTTCGCAAGTGACTAGATGTTTGGGATACTTTTTGGAAAGCCGTCTTTACCCTGTTTCCGACTTCTTCTGCCTGTAAAATAAGTTATGCATTCCCATGAATATAAGCCGGAGGAAATTTCTTGACCACGCACGATTCTAGATGGAGGAATCATATACTTACATTCGAATCACTTCCGCTACTGCTCGACGCCACCGAAGATGTAAACGTAGCTTCTAAAACAGAACTATAGAACTGAAATATTGCAGTGATTTTAGCCTTCCTAGATATTTGTGTTTCACTCTGCTTTGTTTGACACTTTTCATTTTCAAAATTAGTTCAAAGGTTAAGTGTTAAGTGTTTAGTTTGAGAAGATTTTATTGTATTTCATTACTTTCTGTGATGCGGGAGGAAACAAAAATATTTATCTGGGTGAGATCGGAATAAGTTTCGCGAAACTAAAACTGAATGTTCCGAAACTGTCACGAAACTGGAAGGTAGTGTTCCGAAACAGACGGAAGTGCTGTTGGTTGCCAATTTTACCTACTGTAGTGGTCAAAAGTCTGATATGCTCCAAAACACTCTCTTTCAGTTTCGTGAAAGTCTTGGAACATTCCGTTTTAGTTTCACAAGTCAAGCGACAATTACTGAGTGCATCCTTACGGCCTAACAAATTCTCGGAAATCACCCGGGGCAAGTCATCCCCTAACTCCACCCAACCTACATCAATGATTTACGTCACTAAATGTCTTCCAAATTATCTTTCTTATCATAGAGATGCTTATATGATACCACTAAGGCTAAATACCCCTGCTACTCAACAAAGACATTTAACGATGACAAAACTTTTCCATCCATGAGGGCAGGTCCTTTCAATTAAGGTTTCAATTCGACAACATCTTTAAACAATTATTCCTTCAACTTTGACTGTAGTTTTTATCAAACGAAAAGTCAAGATGGTCTTTGAATATCACAATCTTTAACAAAAATATTCAAGAAAGATAAAACAATAAACAAACCAAAAGACCCAAGTCAATACAATGGCGAACAGAGTCTACGGGTTAACTCTTGGTTCTGTATAGAGGAGACCTTTTTTTTAAGTAAAATGACCAAGTAAAATTTTATGGAAGGGTTATTGCTTGACATTTTTTATCCTCTACAAAACAGGAATTCAACAGATAGTTAGATTTTATTCTACTTGTACTTTGGCAATACAACGTTAATTTATGTCCAACAATAAAAACGTAGCATCTTAATACTTAAGGACAATATTGAGTACGCCAGACGAATGACAATGGAAATTACAACAGACAATTTTATTAATTGAATAAAATCATTCAACCGTTCCTTCTGTTTTTCACATTGTCTGGCTGCTACATACCTTACCTCAAGTCGAGAAGGGACTTGTTGATATTCTTTCCTTAACAAAAAGACAATTTTGTTAATGATAAGGATAAGGATAATGTTGTCACGGTCTTTAAACGCTGAAGTAATGTCATGCTAGGGTAGGCGAATTATACTTTGCGAATTATTGTTAAATTTTATCATTTTGACCAATGAACGTGAAGTTTGGGAATATTTTAACATCGATCTGTGAAAGGCCTTTTAAAATAAGATAAATCTTCTTAGAGAAAATTATCTTTTATTTTCTAGAGATAGTAAATCTCTTTAAGAACAACCTTTTAAATTGCAATGCAAACTGAATTTAATTCTTTGCTTAACAATTACACTGAACATTGGTGGACAAACCAATTGACCGGAAAGTTATAAAATCTAAATGGGTGTTTAAAACAAAAACAGGGGCCGAATTACGGCATCCGTTATCGAATAATACGATACTGAATTGTGTGTGTTTGGCATTCGCTCTCACGATATATCGAGCTATGAATCGAGCTTCTAGTACAATAATTTTAAATTCTCTGCTCAGCTATCGAGCGTAATTTCATTCGACACACAAACAGCTCACTGATGGGGCAACTTGCTAAGAAAAAACTAAATTTTTTTCTTTGAGTTATCTTATTATGAAATTGTTAGCCAATAATTTAATAAGATCAAGATTTTCCTCTCCAAAGCTTCACCAATCTCGTCTTTTGTTAACAGTCAAACTGTGTTTTTTCATAAAAAAAAATAATAATATTTTTGCCTTTACTATTTCCCTCAAGTTTTGTTTATTTATTTGTCAAACCTTTCAAAATTCCTTCAAAATAATCGAGACTCGATAAAAACTACTACAGTTTTGAGTTCTCAAACGATACGTGACCTAACGTATGTCATCATCCCAAAATATTTACTCGTTCGTTCGATCACTGATGCGACTCACTCACTCGATAGCGGATGCCGTAATTCGGTCCAGGCTGGAAGGAACTATAGAGAAGCGAAGCGAAAAGCACGACTTGTTGCGAAAGGTTTTGACCAGATTCAAGGAGTTGATTATCAATAAACCTAATCACCAGTGGCAAATAAAAGTTCAGTCCATTTGACTCTGGCAAACGTGGTTAAAAATGGTTAGGGTCATTATCATCTAGATGTTTCATCAGCATACCTTAACGATGATATCGACACACGACACACTAATTTTGATGAAACAGCCGGAAGGGCTTAAACAAGGCAATGAGGTTTCCAAATTGAACAAAGCAATTTATGGACTGAAACAGAGCGGAGGCCTTTGGAACTTAAAGTTGGATGGAACTCCTAAAACGCTTGATTTCAATGCTTCACAATGTGACAGGTGTATATAGTTTAAAATCAATAACGATCAAATAACGCTAATTACAGTTTACGTGGTTGATCTTATCGTTGCAACAAATGATTCCAAAGAATTTTAATTGATGAAGCAGAACTTATCTGAATGTTTTGGAATTAAAAACCTTGGATATCCTAAACTCTGTGTCGGATTAGAAGGAAGGATTCATTAAAAATTTACTTAATAAATACGGACTTTCGGACTGCAAGCCCGATCAATTACCAATACCTACAGGTTTGAAGTTGTAACTAACCCCGAAAATTAAAGGAAAGCAAAAGGAAGTTGACAAAACCAGGAAGCCAATTGATAGGGACTTTACTCCACCTTTCAACTTTTAGTAGACCGAATACAGCCCACGCAGTGAATGCCTTATTTCAGTTCAACAACGATGCTAGACAACAACGTTGAAGTAAGTGCTGCAATAAAAATCCTCTGGCATTAACAAGGCTCGAAAATTATTGGAAAGCAGAATTTTATGTTAACCAAAGTTCTGTTGCAAAAGAAGCATCATTCTCACGAAATCTGCTTGAAGAACTTGGACTTCATCAAGGAGCAGTGACAATTTTTACCGACAACAAATTTCATACAAAAGTCTTTCTGGTACGATATGAATTATATTTCGTTGGTATAATTTATGCTGTTTCGAAACGGTTTACCCATAAAGGTTGAATATATCTTAAACCTCCAGTACTTTCCATAAGCATAAGCTAAATAATAATCATACGCTTTATTTTCACTATCCACACATCAATCAATCAGAACCTTGTAGAAGACCGTCATCAAAAATTGAGATAACAAAGTCCTTGAATGTAGATTTGTAAGTATGTTTGTTTCATCGGAAAAATAAAACTGACATACCATGAAGTTTTGCTTGACGTCGAGATTAAACATGGGTATTAATAGGAAATTACCTTTGCGGGTAGAAAATTTGATCTTCATAAATCTGCATGCATATACCCTAGCTTTTCAAAAATGGAAAAAAATATTCTTTTTTAAAAGTGGTATCCCCATTGTATTTATCAACACATATTTTTTAAGGCCACACCAAAGAGATGTCCAAGTCCTTCCATTTATATAGTCTTGTCCACTTGAACCCAATTCCATCTCTCGACAACAAACTACAAAAGCCCTTTCATACTTTTTCTCTTGCATCTTGGCTCGTCTCAAGAATAAATTATAACAACTGTCATTCTTAATGAATCCTACTTTTATTTATGAAAATGAATAAATCATCATCATCAACGGCCTGGAAAAAAAACAATGCAAAGCCTTTATTACTGACTGTTACTGCCTTCGTTCTTTCAACTCGTTTGCCCTTCGAGTCCCCATTCATTCTTTTGATGAGAACAAAGCCCCAATGATGTACCGCTATATAACTTGCAATAGTGAACGAGGATCATTACCATGACTTAACCTGTGACTACACAGTGACTGTATAACGACGATAAAATGCGTAGCGTATCTTTTAATGTCACCTCCTTTATTCAGTACATTGTTGGAATTGTTTTACCTGGTTTCGTTTTTGTTGTGCGGTTGTAAATAATGTTAGGAAGGACAGTTTACACAGGCGCCAAACAATCCCGTTGCTAATGAAAATACCTTCAGTCTTCGACCTAGATTTTCTTATGATGTGTAGTGTAGTTGCCAGTATAACTAACTGTCTTGAGAAGCCCCCCTTGTGATTTTTCTCGAAAGTCGAAACAGCAGGAGAAACAAGAAAGCCTCATGGGGTGCTGCTATAGTCATGTCTTTAGTCCGTTTCGCCTCTAATGTAATTAGCATCTACTGTTTTCGTTGTTATGCAGTTGTGGTTTCAGTTTGATGATATTTTTTTCCTCTTTTTCTTTGCAGACATTTACTGTTGCTTTTTCGACCCAACCGCAACCAGGACACCAAGGAATACATTACTCATAATCCAGAACTAACCAAAAACACGCCACCAGAATGGATGAGGACCGCGACGAAGATAGAGTATGAGATTAAATGGGGCTTTAAAGCCCCACGGAGCTCCATTCATTGGACGCTCCATTGGTGCTAAGAACTATCGTGATAAGCGACCGCAAGAAAAAAGCAAAATAGCAGATTGCGATCCAAATAATAATAACAACCACAACAACACGTTAATCGCAATAAGAAGTTATCAAAGCAATAACAACATCACAACACTACCAACCGCAACAGCAACAGCAGCTGTAGCAAATAATTATTTTAAACGCACGCAAGGATATTTTAATCCTTCTAATTCTTCTTCTTGTTTCTCAACCGATAAAACCGAGGACGACGACGCTGACATTTTTATTCATACGCAACCCAATCGCACTAACAAGCCCAACAACAGTGTTACATCAGCAGCGAAAATGGCTTTAAACTGCATTCGTCCAAGCGACTGCAATGTTGCACTCGCAAAAGGACGAAAACGACGAGGTGTGGCGTCTGCTTCTGTGGTCAACAATGAGGCTATCGCCGCCAAGCGCCAGCAGCGCCACCCAAACCCAATGCGTGCCCCACAATCATTATTGGCCAACTTAGGTGGCCTGTCCACGCTCGTTCTTTGTTTAGTTTACGTTTGTGTTTTGTTGCCGAGCCATGTCATATGCGACGACGATAATGGCTTCTTCCTTAATACCTTCAGCATGGGACTAGAGACAACAACTCCTGAATTCGGTAAGTGGAAGTGCATTTGCATAATTTGCATTCAAATATCTTGGGAATTTAATATTTTTGCGCTCTTCGCTGGGCTGTGGCCTTATGTGGCTACGTGTCTATTTCTAATGTTGAAGCTTTCGCGATATGTGTATGGCAAGTGGGAACGATGATTGTGTATGAACAAGCCGAAGGATTTTGGCGTTAATTTGGTTGCAAAAGCCTACACGTCACCGGAATTTGTATTTTTTCTAAGGCCGTGTGTGAATTGCGTTAAAATGTGTATTAAAACTTCACGTTTGGTAAAAACTTGACACTAGTGTGGTGAATAAAATGGGTTAAAATTTATCCTCATGTGGAGCAGGTTGAATGGGTCAAAATATTGACGTGTTTGCTTCTGTTTTGTTGTTTTGTTCTGTTCTTCTCCGTTTTATTAATAATTCTAGAGATTAAAATAAAATATGTACATGATGTAATTTCATCATATTTTAAAAACGAAATAACTGTTCTTTCTCTTGAGAATGATAACAAGTATCAACTGTGAAAACATGTTTTGCAGTGTTGCCACATGGAAGAAAACAATCATCCAAAAATGGAAATTTTTGTTTGAAGATGGTTTACTGTTGCTTTAAATTTTCTAGAAAAATTAATGAAAAAGAGTTTCCTTGTTGTCTTGAGCGTATATTCATGAAATCTATTGCTTAAAGTTTGGTTTTGTACACGAAATTATTTTACCTAGAAACGTAAAACCATTTTTTGCTGAGGAAAATTTCTTAAATTATGAGGGAAATTTATAAGTTACTACGCAGAAATGTCGGTTAAAAAAATCCCTTTAAATGCAATTCACACAGAAAATGGCTTCATTTGTTCCCTTTTTTACCCGAATTTCAATTTTGAATACACATTTTAACGCAATTCACTTACGGTCTTAATACCCAGTTGTGTGTTTTTTTAGGATAAATCACCATAAAGCGGTAGTTGGGAGCAAATTGAATACTTACGACGATAGAGCTTTTGTCGATCATTCTGGTTGCCGTGGCTTTCAAATAAAATTTTTCACAGTTACAGCATTTTTGTACACAACACTGTATAGAGTCAAAAACATTTTATCTCTTTCACACCAACTTCTTATTATATTAAGACTGTATTTTAAAAAAGAACAGATACTTATTTCTCTGGAACAATGTATAATGAACTCCCCATTTTTGCGATTAGGTTGGCTGATAAGATTTTGGTATGAAAATTTGATTTTAAATATTTCAATAAATACCAAAGTTACCGCTCCATCATCAGAGTGTGTCAATCATCAATTCTGTTTGAAACAAAAAATTATTTTCTGTGGTCCACCGAACTAACTTATCAGAGTAGAAAAATAAGTAAAAACATTAGTTGTTTTGCAAAATCTACAGCCAATACATCCCTTTGGAGTTGTACAATGTACACGAACGTTTGTTTTCAAAGTAAAGTTCGATAATGAGGACATACATTAAGTTCATTGAATAACAGTGGCGCCATCTGTCGTAAAATTGGTCATACCAACTCGTGAACTCATGTACAACTACTTTGCCCAGGAAAATACGGCTTATATTACTCCTGAACATTCTAGTTTTCTATTTGTGATAGAAATTTTCTATAATCGGAAGATTAACATTTATATGGCCAAACAGCGTTTGGCGAGTCAGCTAGTAATCAAATATTGTCTATGATACTTTTGAATATTGTTTTTTTTCACAATTACTATCTATAAGATTTTATTGTACTATTGTTGAAATTATTGCAGAAATTATCATAATTTGGATATATAAGGGTGGTTTTAGATTTTTGATTGCCAATAAAAAACGCTAAGCAGAGTTCGGTCAAAACCTAATTAGCTCTAAGCAACACATCCCGCGTCAAATGAGAATACGATGAGGGGTTCGCGAGATAATCGATCTGAAAAAACCTAACGCACATATGCACGAACGCACATACGAACACACAGACATGATCATAAAAACGCTTGATTCGGATTCTAGTGACCTTGAAACATGGAGATATGCAAAAATTGGAGATTTACAACTTCGGACCCATTACAATAACTTCCTCTGGGAAGTTAAAAATTAGATATATCTTAACCCAGAAAAATATTTGGGTAGAACAACCACAGCAGCAAATCTCTATCATTTTTATTTCATTTTTTTTTTCGTTTTTTTCTATTTTTTTCTTGTGTTTTTTTTTTGTCCTTGTCAATGTATAAGCCACCATGCCTACTCTACTTAAACCTAAACCCAAAACCCTTAAACTAAAACAAGTATGAAAGCCGGCCAAGGATCAAAACCCCAACCTAATAACTACTCATTATCAAGTGCTGACTGAAGCCACCAGAACTGGTTCTCCTGCTTCACCCTATCGATTCGGTCCCGTTCGGACACAGCCCTACTGAACCGAAGGAGTTCTGCTCCGTCTTGTGCGAGGACGTCTCGACTGTAAAGGAGCTCCCGATCGACGGTTCTTTGCCTGACGTGGTAGATTAACGGCACCGCCAATCTGTCCTGTATCAGACGGCATTTATCTAAATAGAGCAATGCCTCTGGTGGAATAAGGCCGCTCAAGCGTGCACTATCAAAATATTCGTCGTTTGGATAGAACGCCCCAAAGATCAAATTATTCTTCGAAGTCTAGCCCTCGCAATGTGACCCCGAACAAGTTTTATCACGAAATTGTCAATTCTGTAATATGTATGCTGTATTGGCTATCTAATGTTTTGATCTTAAAAAAAAATCAAGAAAATGACTAACGCGAATTCGCTCAAGCTTCTCATTTTCAAGATTGAATCAATCGGACCAGTGGTTAAGGCTGCAAGTGCGTTTACAGACGGACGGAATCGCCGTCGACTTCTCTATCATCGACAAAATTTAAGAGTTATCGGTGGTATGGATTGGAGATATTTTGACTTAGGCTTAACACAAACCGAAGCGGACAAACTGTTTGCTTGTCGCAAGACAAAAAATCATGTCGTTCTTCACCCCACACCAAGGACGACAAAGACAAAATATTTTGTCCTTGTCGCATTCGGTGTGTTTTGCCAGCGGACAAACAAAGAAGACAAAAATTGAAAAAAAAAAAATTAGTTGCGTTTTCCCTTGATTTTATTTTGCTTCTTTATTCCTCGATGAATTGCACAAACACATTTATCGAGAATCAGACAAACTGCAAGAATTGCATGTGTATAATATACAGCATACATACATTGCCGTCTATTTCTCGTGTACGTGAGACGTGAGACCTCACGGGATAGAAAAGTATAAACAAAAATGAACCAAGTGGAGATCGTCCCTACTAGGTATACTCTGCGTCTGCAGACACGTTTTGGAATTACATGCGTACATACAATTTACATACATACATACGAAGAAATTTAGTCGAGTTTTCATGCACACTTCTTTAAAACCACAAACATAAACAAAAAATAAATATCTTCTTTTTTCTTAATTCTTCTTTTTCAAAATTCTTTTTACCCTTAAAACAACATCCATACCAAATTGCACAAAAAACAACAAGAAGTATCAGATAAAATACAAACCCAAGTATGAGTAACCGACATGTCCGTTTGTCGAAATCTGTTTGTTTGTCTTGTTCGCTTTGGTCTGTGGTTCTTCATAAGACGGCGTGTACTTTTAGGCGTCGACATTTTGTCCGGGACTTTTTGTCTTCTTTGGTGTGGTTTGCTCCTATACAACCCCATGTATTTACTGCAACTGACAAGCGGACAAGACTTTTTATCGTGTCGTGTCTGTTTCTGTGTGCGTTGCCTCATAAGAGCAATGGACCTGTGTCCGGGGAACAGCGAACAAACGTTTTGTCCGCTTCGGTTTGTTTTTAGCCTTAGTCCTTGTATGTGCGGTCATCCTTGTCGTCTCGAACCTGGGGATTGCGATGAGAAGTCTATCTTGGCTGGAGCGTTGTCGTCCATTCACATCCACATCTTGATACAGCTCGTACAGTTTTCGGTTGAAAGAATTTTTCTTTCCAAAGTGCCCAGACCCAATTTCCCTATTTTACTTATCGTCCAGCACTCTGCGCCGCCGCACAGTTGTCCAAAATGACTTATCTCGTTGCAAAAATCATAACTTTTGAACGGATTGAGGTAGCGGTGCAATTTTTTTTTTAATTTGAAGGAAATTTCCAGGGCTGTTACACCAATGAATTTCAAGAAAATTATTTCACAGGGTGTTTCGGAATCATCGGCCGAAAACAGATTTTCTCAAAAAAACTAAATTTATAGAAAAAATAATTGAAGTAAAACCTTAAAAATTGTCTTTTGTTTTACAAATGTTGATAAAACCAAAATGATGGCCCCCTAATTGTTTTATAGGGTGTTCTAAAATAAAATTCATCACAACAGTGGATGCGAAAATTTGGCAAAGAAACTTTTTTATTTGCTTTAAGCGGTCAATAATAATGGTTTATACCTCTTAAGTGACATATTTTATGTGAAACAGTAAAGTTAAAAAATAAAACGGACCAAATATTTAAAAAAAAAATCAAGTTTAATTAAAAACATATAGCTTCTATTAACTCATTATAACTTGGAAATACGTCAACGTTATGGCTTCGCAATGATTTTCGCATCAATTTGTATTTTTCCTTAGATAGTCCCATATCCAAGATCAAGGCAAGTGCAGTCGGTACCATCATATTTTATTGGATCCCTTTGAGGTGTAGGAATACTCGCTTTAATCCGCTGCACTCGTAATGGGCTAGCACTCAGAACAGCTTTTGTGATGTCCGCTTTTGCCTTATTATTATCCTTGTTATATTTCATACTAAGAGCTATTGACACATTTTTCCGTCGAAATATTGCTCGTAGTTTCCATTAGTTTCCTCCTTTTGGTGTATTCCGAACATGCCTGCAACGATTTCGAAGGCCTTCCTCTTGATGTACTTGGCATGTCACTGTCTTCCATTTCAACCTCTTGTATAGTAT
This sequence comes from Sphaerophoria rueppellii, assembly GCA_920937365.1. Classification (NCBI taxonomy): domain Eukaryota; kingdom Metazoa; phylum Arthropoda; class Insecta; order Diptera; family Syrphidae; genus Sphaerophoria; species Sphaerophoria rueppellii. The sequence goes on from CAKKXW010000003.1 coordinate 58,073,600, forward strand.
ATGTTCCATTCAAAAATTCTTAATTTTTAGTGAGAAATCTTTCTTTGTGTCTACTACTTTGTGTCCATTTTTGCTTAAATAAAGCATACAACTTTTGAAGTTTCTTTTTAATTTCTTCAATAACACTAATTTCTGCGTATTGATTCTGAAACAATTGCACAAATTCTTCGGAATTCGAAGCATTGTGAAAATGTTCCAAAAGGACTTTGTTTGAAATATTCATAATCGAATTAAATTAACACGATCCGGTCTTTAGTCAATTGTTTTGAAAACTTATAAAGTTTATCCATTGTCAGAGTTTATATAACAGATGAACATGCACACGCACAAGCATTATTTCACCTGTGAAATTTAAGCTACCCAAAATACATTACTTTTTAGCTCTTTTATTGGGTAAGTGAACAAAAAATAATATTTCTCTCTAACTGTTGGATTGGATCATAAAATAAGGATCTATAATTAAAAATATCCTTCAACCTTAAATATAATTGTTTACCTAGTTTAAGACTTATAATAATCCTTTGGCTTATTAATTGCAGGAATCTACTTAAATAGGAAAATGTAAATAGGCAGATTATAAAAATTGGTAGATATGGTAAAACATTTTGCAAAACCTATATCAATTTATATTCGTAATAAAATCCAAAATAATATTTTTTTATTCTAATTCAAAAAAAAAAAAAAAAAAAATTCATCCGTTGCTTTGGTTGGTTGGTTTTTACAAGTTTCATACATTTTATGATACTTGTGGGTTTTTCGACAACCTTATGAATGACTTTTTTATTCATTATTATTATCATTTTTAAAATAAAGTAAGAAAATGTTATGTTTACGAAGCATTTTTCGGAAAAAAACTGACATCAAAGTCAAAAATAATCACGGACAAGAACAACGGAACATCCTTCAAAAAATAATATCTGACCAATAAAAAAAAGATAAAAAATTTGTAAATGCAGTTACAATGGATAATATTTCTTCTAAAAATTAAAACCTTAACATCTTTGCTAGCATAACTATTAACAGAGCACTAAGCGTTTACGTGGATCAAGGTATGCCAAAGTCAGCGTTTTCTCAAGCCTTTATTTTTTTTTTCAAACTACAAAATCTTGGCAGTGCGCAAGTATGCGCAGCTAAATATTTTTCTTTTGGCTCAACAATTGGTTGATACACATACCCTATTCGGCTTAATGCATGGACTTGGATGGATTTTTTTGTAGCTCTATTCAAACTCCATAAATTGTAAAAAAAATGGTGTTTTTTTGTTTCATTTATAAAAACCTTAAAAATTATTTTTTTTTGTTTTCAATTACAAATTTAAATTAACTTATAAGTAACTAAACCAGGAACTATTAACAAAAAATAAGATTTTTCATTCAATATGCCATAATCGCAAAAATGAAAATAAGGAATTTTGTTTTTTTTTTCTTTTTTTTCTCTAGAAAAAAATTAACTAACTTTGAAGAGCCCTATAAATTAAACTAGTGATCAAAAAATTATTTTGTTTGCTGTTTTTGAAGCTCTGTCTATATTTCTCTTAGAAATAAAAAACAAAACAACAAAAATAAAACATCAGATTTTGTATTTTTGCCACGACTTTTCCCTTTTTGGACAACTGTGCGCCGTAGAGTAGAACTGATAAAATCAAAGTTTTGTGTAGCAGTCACTTTGTCTTTCGAGTGAGGAGTTTTGAACCCAGTTGTTTTGCCAAATCTGCTAACAACAGTGACGTTTTTCCCTAGGCTGTGGACAGATGTTGGTTTGTTTGTTGATAGCATGTACTTTGTTTTGTCCTCACTCACTTCAAAACCAACGAGTTTCGCCTGTTCTTTATTCACTGTAAAGGCCTCTAGCCCAGCTGTCTTGGATCGACCGATGATGTCTATGTCGTCGGCATAGCCGGTTGGATTTGTTGAAGATAGTGTTTTCCGTGCTCACACACACGCACTATCTGCTCCAGGATTTTTACTTGCGACATATAGAATATATGGCAAGTATTGAATTCGTAAAAAAAAAAATTGAGATGAGGATGAGATATGATATTACGATGATAGAGAAGTCGAAAAAAGAGGGTCTGGTGATTCCGTCTGTCTGTCTGTCGGAAAGTTTACAGGCATCTACAGCCTTAACTACTGGTCTGTTTGACTTCAAATTTGGAAATTAGAGGTTTGAGCAAAAAGTCATATCCCAATTTTTTTATTTTTGTTTTAAGATCAAAATTTTTTGATTTTTTTGGCCAAAAACCAAAACATTTTTTTTCACAAAAACGGCCCGAACGATTTTTTTTAAACTTCCTCGAGTTTAATTTTTTTAAACATTCATGTGTTTTATGTAAAAAAAAAAATTTGTATTGCTCCAAAACGGTACCTCCCATAGAACCGTTTTTTTGTTATTAGATTTTCTCGAAAACTGAAAGTCCGATCAGCGTAAGTTTTTTTTTCGAAAGTACGTATATATTGCTCAAATAATAGTTTGTTTTAAAAAAAATTTCAATTTTTTTGTTTTTGATTTTAAAAAAATATTTTTAACTTTTTTTTCAAAATTCTGTATCTCAAAAACGAATCAATTTTAAAAATCCAAATTGGAGTATAATATGTATATTTACATGGTCTTGAAAACTGCATACCCAAATTAATTTTAAGATATTTTTGAAAAATTTTATATATAAAAATTAATTTAAAAAAAACTGCTCCGACGATTTTCAAAAAAAAATTCAATAAATCAAGAATAAGGTTTGAATTTGTTTGGCATTTAAATTTTTGGAATGAAATGTATATACGAGGTACATTTCCAAATTTTAATTTTTTTTTTAATAAATTCTAATTATATTTATATATATATGTTATATCAGAGCCCACTTGTGCACCCCCACAAACACTTGACTTCAAATTCCAATAGTGTAAACATCTAAAAATCTAACAAAGAATGTCAAACGATTGAATGCCTTTCATAGCGGACGATCGTATCCGATCTTATAAACATAAAAATGCATATCAGCACTTTTTGCCTTAAGCAACTTGTGTGTAAGTACCCAATGGATACCAAAGATATTTCTTCATATTATGAATCAGTTTTCATCCGCAGACAAAATGCTGCGTTAGCAATTAGGCAATATAAAAGGGATTACTTGAGCTCAATGTAATTAGTTCTTAGTTAGTTCTTACAACGTATAGCTGAAGATTTCCCCCCACGCCCCACCAGTGGTAAGGGATCTGAAGCTTTAAACTAAACTCCAAATAAAGATTATTTCAAATTTAAAATTAAATTGTTTTACTCGGTGGTGTTCTCTAACGAGAACACAAATTCAATTTTTTTTATAATTTTAATAAACTTAAATAAAATTGGCGCAGTCGGTAGGATACCAGTCAGACTATAAGTGAAAATTATAAGAGACATGGTAATCCAGTGGTCGAACCGGAATTAAAAAAAAATTTTCGCGACTCAAAAAATTTTTTTTTTATTGTGAAAATTAATAAATACAAAAAAGTGTTTTAGTTGACAGTAAAAAATTAAATGCAAAAAAAAAAAATTAAATTCAGTGAAAATAAAAAGGCGAGCAAAAATCGGCGATTTCATTGAAAAAAATTAAAATTGCATAACACTGAAAAAAGTGAAAGTTGTGTATCGAATGAAAATCGATTGCAAGTATAAACTTGATAAGTGTTTAAAATTCGAATGAAAATCGAATTCGAAAATTAATCAGTGACTCACCCCAATGCATATGGTAATGCCACAAAACTCCATAGAGGAGGATTAATTTTGAAGTGCGGAAGAAGTGGAAGAAATGAAAAGTAATTAAATAAAAACTCTTTACAAAAACAAAATAAAATAAAACAGAACAAAATAAAAATTATTTGTTTAAAACTTTTGTGTGAAGAAAAAACGCACATCAAAAAATTAAAATTTACGGTTCATATTATAAAGTAAAAACTTTTTGAATCCAACGGCAAGTGGCATGTAAACGAAAGCCCCAACGTGAAGAAAAATTTTAATCGAATCAGAAGAGATTCGCAACGGCAACAAAGACAACATAATTTTGATTACTATCGAAAAAACATCATGGCGATTAACCAGCAACAAGCAGCATTAGAAGCAGCAGCAGCCGCAGCAGCAACACATCAAGAACAGCAACGAGTTGGTAATAATATTAATAATATTAATAATAATAACCATGTAGTATTAAGAAGCCTACAATTAAACCCTTTAAAATACATTGAAAGACTTTCTACCTTTGATGGAAGAACAGAAGATCTTCCAATCTTCATACAAAATGTCGATGACATTATTCCAACTTTATTAGAATATAATGAACAAGGTCAAAAAATGTGCATTAATTTGCTTAAATCTAAATTTATCGGTAGAGCTAGGCAAAGCATAGAAATCCACACCCATTTGACAAAATGGACGGATATTAAAGCAATGCTTATTGAAAATTTCGGTGGTTTTAAGAATAGCAACCAATTATATGAAGAATTGAGAAATTCTCAATATAGAGGTGATGTAATAAAATTTTACAATAATTATATTCAAAAAAATCTCTCTTTATTAAATCAAAAATGCCAACAAGAAAATAATTTCTTAGATATTCCTCGTAATAATGAAACAGCATTAAATATCTTTAAAGAAAGAAACAATAAAAATAATTACCAAAAACAGAGTAATAATAATTATAATAACAATTATAATAGAGGTAATAATCCTAACAATTATAGACAACAACCCCCAAATGTTGAGCCTATGGATGTATATCCTACATCTTCGCAAATTAGGCGAACACCTAAAGCCAATTATGTAGATAAAAATATAATTCAAAATGATTCAGAAGGTAATGCAAATTTTCGGTATGCAGCCTCGGATCAAGAATGGGATTGCCCTTTGTTAAATTAAAAAAAGGACAAAAACTCTCAGAATGCTCATTGATACAGGAGCAACAAATAGCCTTCTTAGAGAAGAAGATGCTCCAAAGAAATTAATTAAAATTAGGAAAAATCCTTTAGTTATAAAAACTTGTGGGGATCCAGTTACAATAAATAAAGAAATAATCATACCAAAAGATCAATTTATTTTTTCAGTCATCGAAGACTGTGAATTCCATATTCACACATTCAGTTCCGAATATAACGGAATATTAGGGAATAATATTTTAATCCCAAATAATTGTGCTATCAATTATAAAAAGAAAATGTTAGAGTTGAACGGTAATAGCATACCATTCTTTCTCAGCAAAAATGAAGAAGAAGAATATGAAAGTACAATCAATTACTTTAATGATATTTCACAAATTGACACAATTATTGATGATTGTTTCACAAATGAACTAAGGACTGAGCATTTGAACGCAGATGAAAAAAATAAATTAATAAAATTATTAAAAACGCACAAAAATTCGTTTTATCATAAAGGTGACGATTTGAGTTTCACCAACCAAGTTAAGCACAACATACCAACTGAAAATACTTCCGCTATATACACAAGGATATACAGATATCCTGAGGTCCACAAAAAAGAAGTGGATAGGCAAATAAAAGAGATGCTTGAATCAAAAATAATTCAACATTCTACTTCGCCTTATAACGCCCCAATTTGGGTTGTTCCTAAAAAAGAAGACCACGCTGGTAATAAAGAGTGGCGAATAGTAATAGATTATAGAAAGTTAAACAATGTTACCAAGGAAGATAAATATCCTATTAGATAAGCTAGGACGAGCAATATATTTTACAACGTTAGATCTTACAAAAGGATTTTATCAAATAGAAGTTGAAGCTAAAGATAGGGAAAAAACAGCATTTAGTACATTAACAGGACATTATGAGTTCGTAAGAATACCATTCGGTTTAAAGAATGCACCTGCAACTTTCCAAAGACTCATGAATGAAGTCTTGAAAGATTACATAGAAAAAATATGTTACGTTTATTTAGATGACATCATAATATTCTCTTCTAGCCTACAAGAACATATGGATTCACTCCATAAAATCTTATTGACACTCAAGAATGCAAATCTTAAAGTATCATTAAATAAATCTGAGTTTCTACGAAAAGAGACAGAATTTTTAGGGCATGTAGTAACCCCAAATGGTGTAAAACCAAATCCAAAGAAAATTGAAACTATAATGAATTTTCCTATCCCAAAAACAGTAAAAGAAATACAAAGCTTTCTAGGATTAACAGGATACTATAGAAAATTTATACATGACTATGCAAAAGTAATTAAGCCTTTAACTTTATGCCTAAAGAAAAACAGCAAAATAAATATAAATGACCACGATTACAAAGAATCTTTTCATAAATTGAAAACGTTAATGACTAACGATTTAATAAATAGACACCCTGACTTCTCTAAAGAATTTACACTAACAACTGATGCCAGCAATTTTGCTATTGGAGCCGTGTTAAGTCAAACACATGGACCTCTCAGTTTTGCCTCAAGAACACTTAATAAACATGAGTGCAATTACAGTACAATTGAAAAGGAATTATTAGCAATAGTTTGGGCAACGAAACAATTTAGACATTACCTATACGGTAGACAATTCATTATTAAAACAGATCATAGACCTTTAGTATGGTTACACAATTTAAAAGAGCCAAATACCAGACTCCAACGATGGAAAATAAAATTAGAAGAATACGATTTTAAAATTGAATATATCCAAGGAAAAGAGAATAAAGTAGCAGATGCACTTTCCAGAATCAAAATAGAAGACAATAAAGTCATATTACATAACCAAGATGAGTTAGCAACACAGCATAGTGCTGAATCAGATAGTTCACATCTTATTCCTATTAGTGAAAAACCGGTTAATTTATTTAATCGACAAATAATTCTTGAAATCAATGAAAATGATCATCAAGAAATTTTGTACCCACATGTTGGAAAAAGAAGAATAATATTCAGTAGAAAAGAATATAAAGAAGAAGACTTTATAAATATAATAAAAGAAGTAGATACAACGATATTAAATTGTATGTATGTTAAAGATGATGCAATATTTCAAAAATTCCAAGATATATGGAAAAAGGAAAATAAATTAAGTAATAAAATATTACAAAGAAGCATGACTATATTAAAAGATATAAAAGAGTTAGAAGCAAGAGAAATGATATTAAGAACTCATAAAAATCATAATCACACAGGAATCGAAAAAATATTCTTAGAAATTAAACGAGAATATTATATGCCAAACCTTAAAAATTTAATTAATAAAATAATAAACAATTGCTCAACATGTATGGCAAAAGCAGAAAGAAACCCAATTAAACTACCTTACGAAAAAACGGAGACTCCAAAGAGTCCTAACGAACACTATCATATCGATATATGGTTTGTTAATAAAAAAGAAAAATATTTATCATGTATTGATAAATTCTCTAAATTTGCAGCAGTTGAACCAATCAAAACAAAAACTTATGTAGACGTAATAAACGCTCTCACTAGAATATTTTCATACATGAAGAAACCAAATAAAATTACTCTCGACAATGAAAACGCATTTGTATCAGAAACATTTAAGAACTTTTTAGAAAATAACAACATAATCATACATTATTGTACAGCAAATAGACACACCGGAAATTCCGATGTAGAAAGACTTCATAGCAGTCTAAATGAACATATGAGAATCTTACAGCAATTACAACTATCCAATGAAGAAGATATACCAATAAAGCACGCTACAAAAGCACTTGAATCTTACAATAACGTAATCCATTTAACTACCAAAGAAAAACCAATCGACGTTCACTTTAATAAATTAGACAACGAGAAAATATATGAAAGAATAGAAAAAACTAAAATACAAATTCTAAATAAATTAAATGCAGGTCGAATAGACAAAGAAGTCGATGAAAATTATATCAAAATAACTGAGCCCGAGAAAATTAAAAATAAAATCACACCTAAACATAAAAAAGTAAAAGTTACAAAGAAACAAAATAAAAAATACACGTTAGACATAGGTAATAAATATAAAAAAATCAAAAATAGAATTGCTCATAAAGATCAATTTCCCGTACGTAAGAAATTTACAAAAAATACTATTGATTCCAGATCCAAAAAGGATAACACATCGAACATGGCAATATACAATCCCACTTCACATCCTGATGATATTAACGTTAACAATAATGACCACTGTTAAAGCAGAATTAGAAATAATTGATTTAAATAATGGGAATGGATTCACCATAATACAATTAAAAGAGTATCCATTAATTAAAAATTACGATACAATTGTCCACATAATAAATCTAACAGAGTATGAACAAAATATAGAAATCATGGAAAGAAATGTTAAAAGAATGCCAGAAGAAAATGATAGTATAATTAGGAAAATGACAAAAATACGTAATGAATTTGAAGTTCTTTTACCTCACCCAAAACAAAATAGACAAAAAAGAGGATTAATAAATATTGTAGGAACAGGTTTGAAATTTTTATACGGTACCATGGACGATAATGACCGTCAAGACATTGAGGAACATTTAAAAATTATAGAAACAAATAACCATAATGAAATTAACAATTTAAATAAACAAATAATAATCAACGACAAATTTAATAACCAAATCAGAATATTAACCGAAACTTTAAAGAATGAAACAAATAGTATAATAAAAAGAATCGATACATTTATAGGGACCTATAGCTACGAACAAGATATAGCTAAAATACAGTATGAAATCAAATTAAGAGAAAATCTTGATTACTTACATGAGGACATAGAAAAAATTAAAGAAATAATAATGACATCCAGACTAGGAATACTTAGTAGAGACATTTTAACGACAGAAGAAATTAACAAGTATGGCATTAATATAGATAACCTAGAAGAGCTAAATCTGAGTTTAGCATTATATAAAACCAATATTATATTCATTATTAAAGTACCCAAATTTACAGATGAATTATACAAAAAAATGTATGTTCTACCAATCCCAAATAAGGATAATAATTTACAATTAAAAATAAATAACAATCTGTATCTGACCAATAACCAAATTATATATGAAGATACAAAATACATAAAAAATTTAAGTAAAGTAAATGATGATTGCATCGAAAATATACTTAAGAAATCAATGAATTGTAAACTAATAAAAAATACGAAAGAAGAAATATTAGAAATAGGAAACAATAATCTTGTATTAATTAATGTAAAATTACAAGAAATAAATCAAAATTGTAATAATCAAAAAATTATAATAGAAGGAAATTACCTTATCAAATTTGAAAATTGTAAAATAAAAATAAACAACAAAGTTTATGAAAGAAATAATTATAAGCATGAGCCAATAATTCCCAATACAATTTTAAATATTAATTATACTAAAGTTGAAGATTTAACTCTTGAAGAATTACAATATGAAAATATAAACAGTTTAAAGGAAATTAAAGAACTTAAATATAATCACAAGAAGTCAAGTTTAACTATATACTTTATCATTTTAACAATAATAATCATTTTAATACTTTATGCTTATTTAAAATTAAAAAATAAAGATAGGAAGATAATAAATAATGTAAATCTTCCAACGGTTACTTTGCAACCATTAGAAGACTCTAAAGGGGGAGGTGTTATATCAGAGCCCACTTGTGCACCCCCACAAACACTTGACTTCAAATTCCAATAGTGTAAACATCTAAAAATCTAACAAAGAATGTCAAACGATTGAATGCCTTTCATAGCGGACGATCGTATCCGATCTTATAAACATAAAAATGCATATCAGCACTTTTTGCCTTAAGCAACTTGTGTGTAAGTATCCAATGGATACCAAAGATATTTCTTCATATTATGAATCAGTTTTCATCCGCAGACAAAATGCTGCGTTAGCAATTAGGCAATATAAAAGGGATTACTTGAGCTCAATGTAGTTAGTTCTTAGTTAGTTCTTACAACGTATAGCTGAAGATTTCCCCCCACCAGTGGTAAGGGATCTGAAGCTTTAAACTAAACTCCAAATAAAGATTATTTCAAATTTAAAATTAAATTGTTTTACTCGGTGGTGTTCTCTAACGAGAACACTAATTCAATTTTTTTTTATAATTTAAATAAACTTAAATAAAATTTATATATATATATTTTTTTTTTTTTTTTGAGTTAATTGTAAGCTGTAAGTAAGAGTGTAATCAGAATTGCTTAAAGTATATCTCTTATTTTAACACTACTTTTTGCAGTTTAAGCAATCATAAATATTTAGTTTTAGCATACAGGAGCAAGTTCGTACGACCCAGTCGTGCACATTTTTTATTGAAGAAGTCAAATGACAGCGCATCTCTTTGTCTTAATCCTGCACATGTTTGAAATAACTTGGACGAGCTGTTACCCATTTGCACACAGCACTGCGTATTGTTTAGCGCCATGCGACACAACTGGATCAGTTTGTTCGGGATCCCGAATTCAGACATCGCCATCATGAGCTCTTGGCGGTGGATGCTATCATAAGCAGCTTTGAAGTCGATGGTTGGTTTCCACTTGAAATTCTGGTCTTTTCCAGGATCTGCCTCAGTGTGAATATTTGGTCTATCATATTGATCTGCCTGGTTTAAAGCCACACTGGCACACGTGCCGATTATTGTGTTGCAGAACGTTTGAAGACGCTCACACAGTACGTTAGATAGGATTTTGTATGCAACTAAACTGCGTTTAGTATTTTTGTTTGTTCATAAAAATATTGAAATGTGATATGTGAATATTTAGATAAATGTAAATGAGTTGTATGAATTGTACGAAATTTTGAAAAGATGTACATGTGTGCATTCTAAAATGCAATTGTACGGATTTTAGTAAGCTATTTTTCATCTCCACGTCAAACTGAGCTGTGCTCCACTCATTCACTTGTATTAATACTAGTACTTTGCTCTCAGATTTTCGCCTTGTTTGTTTTTGTTTCATTCTGCTCTACCAGTCAACCTTTCGGTAAAAACCAAATGTGAACTACATAAAGGATGAAATTGAAAATTACACTGTAAAACTCATTTTCTTCTTGGTCGAGTGCTGTGTGAACCGCAGCTCTGCATAGATGAATGAAAATCTTGTTTTGTTTTCATTGTCTTGTTTTAAATCGTGTTTAACGTTTATCTTAACTTATGCAGGTTTTTGTAATGCATCATTAGAACAATCCGAAATACAAAAGAATACCAATAAGAATAAGCAAAGAATGATACCTTATGACGTTTTCTAATGATTTCAATACCAGAAGAACTGGGACGTCAATTATATTATTATGCATACATGTTAGACTCACTCGCTGTTAATCATATTATATTAAAGTATCGACCCAAAATAACTCCCTATCTACAACATAGGGTACTTCATATTTCGCACATTATTCCCATCACGAAACATAATGTCTCTATATATTTTTTTCTCCCTATTAAGGTCCTTACTAACTATCATTGCGTCACGTCGTCAACGAGTGTAGGCAGGGTAGCTTTTGGAGCACAAATATGGAAATTATGTGGGGCAATTAGGAGGTGTGTTGCCATCATGAATACTAAATGAAGGCAAATGTCTGATATTAGGACCAAATTACTTGAAGGCAGAAATGACAACGCTACGGATGCAAGGGATATTTCATTTTTTTTTTTCCATAAATGGGTAAAGCACAGGATCATGAGTTCCATTATAATTTTCGTCTTGCATTTTTAGGGTTATGTTTATGTCCTCTTTGTTAGAGTTGAGCGGTTCGCCGACTTTTTGGCGAACGGTTGTTAAACGATGTGTTTAAAAAGAGTGATATATTCCACTAATTGAGATGGAAAATTGTTGGTTTTGCTCCAAAAATGGTTGAATTTGCTCTAAAAAAGTGTGAAGACCAAGAGGCGCACGTGATATTTGTGAGAGTAAATAATTTGTCAAAAATGGCTTGACTTTAAACACGACAAACACAAAAAAATGAGTGATTAAATAAAAAAAAAAAAATTAACCATTTCTAATCCATAAACTCGATAAGAAATAAACTTTTGATTTCAAAATGAACTTACATGACTCTTTATCTTGGTTTATGTAAATGACTTTACTACAAAACTGAATATTTTATTTAATATTTTTTCCATGATTTATGAACCGATTTCCAAGTAAGTTAAACCTTATGCAAGAAGGCCTGCAGAAGTGCTAATGAATTCACATAATTTCGTGCTGCTAAGAATTTTTTGTCACGCAACAAAAGAATTTTGAAAGTAAAATTAGCACGTGGCCTAGAATTTAGTAAGACTAATGCATTTTAACTTGATTTACTCCAAAAAAAGAAACTGTTTCGATCATTTTAATACAGGAAGTAAGTTAAGGAATATGGAAATGAAAACAGTTTTCAGCAAATAAAAATAGACTTGAAAAATTGAAAAATTTTTTGGTTTGTTCAACAATTTGACGAATTCAAGATTTCATATTAAAAATAATAGAATCAGTTTTGTACTTTTGTATGTGTCGCAGTTGTCAGTCCCATTGCCTATTGTGTGTTTTTATTAGCGTTTGCTCCAGTTTAAAACCCTCTCCTTAGTAAGCAAAATAGTGTAAAGCGATGCATTTACATATCCTCATTCGATATGCAAATATAGAAATCTGTGGAAAATAATAATGCGGTAAAGGATTTGTTCCAACATAAGAGTTTTTTTTTTTTTTTTGCTTGCGACACATCTTCAATGTGTCATTTTGACCCAACAAAAGTGGGGTCCGGCGGCGATTCCATACGTCTTTCAGTCTGTCTATTTTTAAGATCAAAACTAAGAGCAGTCCACATACAAATTTAACAGCCAACAACAACAAAAGTTTAAGTTTCCTCAAAAACGGTTCTTACAATTTTTTAAACATCCTAGTAAACTACATTTCGGAACACCGTTTGCTCTAAAACGGTTTGATTTTAATTAGAAAAGTACTCTGCAAAGGAAAAAAAGAGCATCCGCAGCTTCTCAGCTCAAAGATTTCACAGTGTGACGTGTCAAGAACAACACCCGACGTTTTTTTAAAAGGTCGAATCAATTAGCTTCTGGTTTCATGCCAGCTGACTGGTCTTTAAGTTCCAAGTTTCAACTACGGAGGTATACCCCTGCTTATAGTTGCATACAAAACCCAGTCCAACATAATGTGTGAGCGTCTTAAACCGTTCTGAAACACAATAATTGGCACGTGTGTCAGTGGGTCCTTAAGCAAGGCAGGACAACGATAGACCTAATATTCACACTGAGGCAAAATAATGGAAAAGACCAACGAATTTCAAGTCGAAATCCACCATCTTTTCATCGACTTCAAAGCTGTATGATAGGTTTCACCGTAAAGAGCTTATGGTGGCGATGTCTGAATTCGGGATACCGAACAAACTGATCCTGCTGTGCCGCATGACATTTAACAATATACAGCGGAGGGTCGCTCCCAAGGAGCTTTGCTTGAGGCCTTCAAAGAAGAAGATCATCAGGCGATGGTCGTTCGTTATGAAGTGCACGAGAACTAAACAAAGTACATGCTAACAACAAACAAAAGAATATCTGTCCATCGCCTAGGACAAAACCTCACTGTTGATAGCAGCAATTTCGAGGTATTTAAGGAGTTCACCTTCCTTGGAACAAACATCAACCCTACAAACGGCTTGTTAGTGGAGATCCGGTGAAGAATTAATTTAGCGAACCTCTGCGACTTCGGTTTTGCCAAAAAACTGGGTTCAAAACTCCTTATTCGAAAGATAAGATACTCTACGGGCGCCGAGTGTTGGGATATAAGTAAAAGAGGGTAAATGGTACTGGTCACTTTCGAAAGAACAATTCTTCGACGGATTTTCGGTCCCGAAGGCGAGTATGGCGAATTGAGGAGAAGAAGAAGAAGAGTGAAAGAAACCATTTAAATGTTTTTCTCTTTTATATCGTTTCTTCTGCGTTGTTAAAACTATATTAAAACTCTCTCCCCCTCACCTGGTGTTCGCACTGTCGGTCGGTTGGTATATTAAGGGTATCAAAAACCCTACTAGTGCAAAGGTGCAGGCTTAAAAGCAAGGTAAGTAAGTTAGTTTGGTCAACTCTGTTAAGCGTGGGTACTGTTTTTTTTTTTTTCAAGTATCGGATAAGTTTCATTTTCATGGCTGTTTTTTTTTTTTTTTTTTTTATTAAGAGCGTCTACTGGGAAATTGTCAGACAGTCCAAACTTCAAAGTCAACTTCAATCCTTTCTTGAGAAATAAAACTTTTATCAACAACCTCAATTATTTCATAACAACAGCTTCTCATGCTCGCATATTTTTCACCACAATAAAAGCTTAAGGCAAGAAAACTAAACCTTACTTTCACATGGTTAAGGATTATGCTAGCATCCTTATCCAAAAGGTCATATTTTTAACTAAGTATAAGAGGATGCACGAAAATGTCGGTCCTGTTGACATTTTATTTATTTTTTGTTTAACTTTTTGTTTCAACATAAACTCTCTGCTGGAAATGATGAAACGAAGCAGAAAGTACGGTGCCTAGGTGTTTTGTAGAAAGTTTGCTGTTTTCATAAATTTCCTTGCATTCTTATTCTACACTAACACCCTTGAAAGAAGTAGAAAGACTTTTTCATGTGTTATTATTTTGTTTTCCCTTTTTTTTTGGTAAGATGCCAACTTTTAAAAACTTTCCATAAAGTTTTTGTTTGACAAATTAAGCTTGTTGTCTAACAGTGGGTCTCAAAAGTATTTGAACAGTTAATATTTCTTCATCACTCCCTTGTTTCTTGCTTTTGTTTATTGTGTGACAGACTGTAAGGATATCAAATGGTTTAATGGTTGGGAAATAAATCAAACCCAGGTAGGCACTTAATTTTAACAGAGCTATTAATTTCTATGCGAAGATTATAAATAACCGAGCGAAGAAAAGAATCACTCAATCGATTTAATTAATCCCCAGCCATTATTGCCAGCTGGTTAAGCAAAGAAAGTCTTTAAAGCAGCAGCGGATAGCATAAATTTGTTCTATTTTTCCTCTGCATTTAATAAAAAGTTCTTTTTGTAAACACGCAAAAATATTATTTTCATAACGCTGTAATGTTTTTCAAGCTAAAAAGTCCATGATATTACCATAATTACAGAGCAATTGTCCTTGCAATTGGATTGGTTCTATTGTTTTCAGGAAATAAAGAAAAAAATGGAGGAGAAAGGGAAAAATGGAAAATATCGATGTGCCATTACACGTAGAGTTTTTTCCTTTCCCTCGTTTCGTTCGATAAGTTTGTTTGTTCTTCGCATGTTTTCTTTTCTATTTGGCTTGGGAAAAAGTGAAAGAAAGTGAAAAAAAAACAAGTCGAACAATGGAGTCAATCGAATCATTACTTTTGAAAAGTTTGGGAAAAGTTTTGAAAAAATCAGACTTTTACTTCTTAACTCTGTTGATTTTGGATGCTTTTGTTCTATTTGATCGAAAACTTGAACTTGGAAAGAATTATAGAGAAATGAACAGCTTTGTCGCATCTCGCATGTTCTTGCTCTAGTAGTTCTAGTTGAATATTAATTAGTTTTGTATTGACAGAAAATAAGAAATGTATCTTTTTACAAGCTTGTACATATGTACGTTTATTAGTAAGGTCAAGATAGTTGTCTATCAGGTTCAGGTAATTTATTTGCGTTTCTAAAGTACCTAAACGTATGATAAACACATTTTAATATTTTTTTCATGATACTCTTTTTGATTATAAAGTTCGAATGTTGAAAGACTCCATCATTTAAATGACCACCACGCGAATTATTTCAAGCATTGATTCTTTTAAGGTAATTTTCGACCACTTTTTGACACATATTGGGCGGTATCTCAACCATAACTCGACGAATGTAGATTTTTAAGTGCTCAAGATTTGAAATTTATCTGCATAAAAACGTTTTTTCGCGTAGCCAGTGGTGTCCAGTTGATATCGCCACGACTAGAAATTACACGCTCGAGTTGTGTGGCATATGGCACCAACTTGTTGAAACCACATTTTCTACAAGTCGTATTCTTCAAAAGCAGGCAAAAAAAAATTGGTTATCATGTCCATAACGCTCCGAATTGACGTTGACAGTCGTTTCATCGTTTCGTAGAATTAAGGTCATCAGACCTCCCGACCAAAGAGCGCACCAAACAGTGACTTTTTGTCGTTGTAATGGCCTCTCTTCAATTATTTGAAGATTCTCAGAACTCCAAATACGACAATAGGTGTGTTTTTTGTGACTATCAAGTAAAGTAAGGAAAACAAAATATCCAGAAAACGATCCAGATTCAAACTCGATTCTACTGTCAATTTTAATATAAATTTAAATGCTTTTATAAAAAAAAACTGACAAAATTTGACTTTTCCGTATTCAATTATTCAAAAAATTTACTACAGCCCCTCTGAGTTTCAAAAAAAGGAATTCACATTCCAAGTAAGTCCCCTATTACACTTTGACTCACGACTCTCGTCTCACTTTTGAATTTCCTTATAAATTTTTATTCGCTGAGACAAACGCTATTACACGTTGACTCGTGCCCCATGCCTCAAACTTGACAATTATTGTTTGTTTTATTGGAGTATTTAAATCCTTCTCGTTGGCTTGAATTTGAATTTGTCTGAAACTCTCTGGTTTTCAAACAAATCCGATGTATTTATCCTAGCAACAAGAAAATCGAATGAAAAAGAACAGCATAAAACGAATATGAGAAAAATGAAACGTCAAAGTGAGTCTACTAAAAAATTTGCCCGAGACTCACCGGGAATTTTTTTTTGCTTCTCATTTTCTCACATCTGCTTTCTTTTCGCACTCATGTGAGCCGTGAGCCGTGAGGCATCGTGTAATAGCAGACTAAGTTTTACTCTCGATAAAAAGCTAAAGTAAAATCCAGTCAATTTTTATTGTTTGTTTTCTTTGTTTAATTTTGTTTTTACTTTACTTGGTTGTCACGAAAACACGCCTAATGTTGTTTATTAACATATCCACCGACAACGAATGCGAAATGTGCTCGTCGCTGAAGAAAATTTTCTTCGAAAAATAGCCGTCCACCGCCTGTTGTTCAAGCACCCATTCGACGTATCTAAGACATTGTGAATGGTCAGCTGGCTTCAGTTGTTGTGTGAGCTAGACTTTATTGAGATGTGTAGGTGTAGATCCAAATGCAAAATACGCCATAATGTGCCATACGACAGTCCTAATTCCTGAGAACGACGAGGAATCAACACATTCGAAACTGCTGCAACACTTTCACCTACAGCAGCGATATTTTCAGTGGTACAAGCGAAACGATGATGCACAGGTCTTACAATATCTGTGACCAATCTAGTCTCTTAAATTTTTGTTTACAATTTTGCCAATTGCTTGCGTAATTGGACGATTATGTTATCCATAATCTTCTCTTAAAGCACAATATAGGGCTGTTGTAGAATCACCATTTTTTGTAGTAGGTTTTATGCGTTGTGCGATAGTTAAAACGATCCATTTCCGTCAGACTTTTAGTTTACAGATGTCGAATTCCAGCCCTATACTGTTGTAACCGCAAAATGGATAAAATGTTATTAATAAGGGGCGGCGGCGCTCACTCAGGCGTTAACTGTCAGGCGAGTAGAATCTACATCTTCTCTATATCGAACTGGTGGAAGTGTTACCATAACCTCCACGAGGCGGCCACTGGAAACGGGTATTTTCCTTTCCAAGTTCCCCCTTCAAACCAACAACCACGAAACCGACAGCAATCTTCGGATATGAAAGATATATAACCGACCCAAGCAACAAAAAAGGAACAACGGTTTTAGAATACTCAAATGGAACTTACTATTGCTCCACGGAGCCAGAAGTACGCAGCAGAAAGCCGATGTCTTGGTCAAATAGTATAATGCTGATATAAAAACTCTTCACGAGGTAAGGTTAAGGCTAAGAAATTTTGTCTTTGAAAATCAGAAGAACATTTTTACTACAGCGGATAGCCGCGTTTCTTCAAGCCTGATACAATCGTATATCGAGGTGCCAACATCGACTCGAATAACTATATTGTTATAACAGTGTTTCGCGAGAGGATTACAAATAGATTACAACTACACAATGCATCTGCTCTTCATGCTCGAATCAACACGGCTGCTTTGCGCCATGAAGACACTACGAACACCTATAAGCACGCGTTTGAATCGCCAAGCTCGTGCTCAATGAAGAGGGAAGAGTAAGTGTGGATTCCAGAGTGCAGGGCGTGGAAGAAAAGTGGACACGTCTCAAAAACAATGTCATTACAGTTTTGCTAACCGGTTAAAGGACAACAAAGCCGCAGTTGCCGATGGCATACCTACAGATTTTCATACTGAGACACGCATATTTTCATAGAATTTAAAGCCGCCGACGACAGCATAACCATGGTGGAACTGTACAAAACCATGAGAAAATTCGGCACTCCAAATAAATAAAAAAGACTATGTAGAATGACCATGTCCAACGTTACAATTCAAATTAAAGTATCCGGAATGGTGTACAGACCCGTCAAATTTTCAATAGAATTCGTTTGCAGAAAACGTTTGAAGAAAAACTGTTGTGGTGGGAAAACAGGAATTCAAAGTAGTGAAATGCTTCAATTACCTTGAGTTTGTAGTAGCAGGCGATAAAAATATGGAGGAAGAAATACAAGGGTGGCTGCTCAAAGCCAACAGAACCCTCTTTTGTATTTCAAGGCTCTTCAAATCCAAAAATCTTACCATTTTTCGAAACTGCTGATGTATAAAAGACGATAGTCTTACCAATACTCAACTACGGATCTGAGACCTGGGGTGTTTACCAAAGGCACTCTGAACTCTTAGCCTTGTAGGGGAGAGAGGATTCCGGAGGCGATGTTACTACGAGCTATATCAAAGCTACCGTGAAGCAGACTTGATGACAAAAATTAAGCTTGGTAGACTATAGTGAGCTAATACCTATGAGCGAAAATTTACCGGCCCGGAAAGACCTTTGCGGAACACAGGTAGGAGGTGCACCGCAGACCAGGACGCACAAGGCCTTGGGGTCGGAACTTAATGGCGTCGGCCAACAATCGGAATGCATGGAAGAACTTACTGGAGCAGGCTCAGATAGGATCTGGTTCAGATAAAAGTAGAAACTTCATTGGCCAGGCTGACGATGATGATGATGATGATGGTGATGATCAAGAACTCAATTAGCGATTGTTGCAACTTTCCCAAGACTTTCTTAATGAAGCCTGTGTAGACGTTACTCAAGTTTCAAGCCCAACATCGAAGACCAGAAGAAACAAGAAAACGAGAAACTCTGATAACTAAATATAGCTACTACCGATCTACTTTTTGAGCTCCCTAGACTTGATTGCACCCCATTTTCGGCCCTTTCCTGATAGTCTTTATTTAAAGGAATTAGAGGACAATAAATCACCAAATATTAACGTGGAAAACCCTCAATGACAAGTCTATCACCAACGGAATACGGCATGCATCCATACCGGCAGCAACTTTTGAGAAAGCTTAAATACACCTTAAGTTGTAAGCCAGTGAAATTGCTTCTTGCTTTTATCACAAAGTAGTTGAGGCATTCAATTATAATACCCTTGTTTCTAGGAATGTCCATTAATTTATTAACTGTGCATGTTAACGGGATGCTGTACCGATTTGTATAGACACCTTTATTCAAACAAATAAACCCTCATCGTCGAATATGTACATGGTCTCATGTATATAGAGGTATATCACTAACTTCGGTCCTAGTGAATTATGCAAAAGAAGTGTCTTTCAAATATTATGAGCTTTCTTTCTAAAAGTAGATCATAAAAGTGGTTTTAACTCAATTTTGCTGTGCATTCTTTCAATGTGAGTGAAATTTAAAATTTGGCAACTTTTCAACGCAACACTCTCACGATTGGAATGTGTTGAGTTTAAAACTTGAATAATGTTGCAACCGGGAGCAATAACCACTTGTTTCATCTATCGTTCATTTAAAGAGGATTATAACTGGTCACCTGTTGGGAAAAATATTTGACCGGGGTGGAAGTATGTCGGTGATTACCTTAAGGCCACACCTTCCATACATTCAAACTACTTGGCAAGGACGATTTTAGTCAATTCAATTTATCAAATTACCCCCTTAAGAGTGTTTTGTCTAAAATTTTAAAAGAAGAACCATTTAACCTTAAACTTTTAAGCCATAAAATAAAAAACAATAAAGTGAATAACAAAACACAACAATTTCCATTAAAAATGAATTAATAATCTCCTAGTTTAAAACTGACGAACAAAAGACACATTTTTTATCTTCATACAGCTCGTTTCAAGTCAACTTCTTTAATGAACCCCATCAACATTGGAACACCATGCAATTTATTTCAAAGTGCAAGCTCATTTGTTTAAGGCTTATAAAAAGCGAGGAAAATTCTAACGCAATTAGAAAAGTGGTCTTATTCCTTTCAATTTATTGTTAGTGTTTGATAAAACAAATTGGAATTTAAAATTATTCCTCGGGCTTAAAAACTTTTACAATTAATTGCAAAACAATGACGGCCTTCTTTTTCATGCATACTTTTAGCTTTTAAGTCAAAATTTAAGGTACCCTTTTAGAACTTTTTAAAATGGCAATTATTCGAGCAATTTATAACTTAAGGTAGGTTCCAAAAATAGATTGAGTTTGCTGTTAGTGAATTTTATGACGAGCTTGACAATAGAATGTGTAGAACCATTTCAGAAAAAAAAGTTTGGATGCGTTTTGTTTCCAGGACTTAGTGGGGAAATATTGTGTGATTAAAAATCTAATTTGCATCGTTAAATCAAACATCATTGTTTCGTAAATTCTATTCTTAGTTACTTACTTAAGGTGGCGCTACAGTCCGTTGTGGACTTGGGCCTCAATCAACAGTCTCAGCCAACCAGCTCGGTCCTTTGCTAGCTGTCTCCAGTTTTGCACTCCGAGTTGATTGAGGTTCTCTTCCACTTGAGTGCGCCACCAGAGTCGCGGTCTTTCTCTCCTCCTACGTCCCTCAGGAATATTGTCGAAGGCTTTCCGGGCCGGAGCATTGGTGTCCATCGGCTCTAATTGACCGAGCCATCTGAGTCTCTGGACCTTGAGCCTTCTGGCTAGGTCCATGTCGTTGCACAACCCGTAAAGTTCGCTGTTGTATCTTCTTGGCCATTCCCCTTGAATGGCAGACGGGCCCAATGATGACCCGAAGAACTTTCATCCGATTTTGTCAAGGACCATGCTTCTGCACCATACAGCAGGACTGCGATGATGGGTTTGTTGTACAATTTTACCTAAGTTGCTCGTTAGAGGGCTTTTAGACTCAATTGCTTTCTTAGCCCAAAGAAACATCGATTAGCAAGAGTTATTCTTCGTCTGATGTCGTCTCACTTCTTCTAGGTCAGGTTCACGGAATTGTTGGCTATCATCGTGTCCGATGAAAGGTTCCTGTTTGACGACCGTGTTTTGTTCGTCGTTGCCGTTATACAGTCTACAGAAGTGGTCTTTCCAAATCCCCAGCATTGATTGCGATTCTACTATGCAGACATCGGTTCTTGTTCGATTACCTTGAGCCAGCTGTTTAAGCTTTCGATAAAACCTCCGAACTTCATTCCTGCTGTTGGCGCTCTTAGCATCCTCGATCTGACGCTTCTCATGCTTTCTATTTTTGCTCTTAATATCACATTAAAAAAGTATGTACCAGCTTATTTGCTTATCGGTCGTACGAAAGCATGCCCGACAAATGGAACCTTAGCATCGTAAGCCTTAGAAAAATAAAATATCTGAACTGCAGCAACTAAAGAGAATCAATTTGGGGTCTGAAAATTGATTCTCATTTGGGCAACATTTTTTCCGCTCGCTTCGCATTCTTGTGCTCATAAGATGCCACCGAACTTTGACATCCCAGAGTGCAGAAGAACGTTTTATTTCTTCAAAGTTAAACAGATTACTTTTACCAACTAAAAGGGTCGATAACAGAAAAGTGTGGAATTTTTTGATAGACCATCAAAAAGAAAAAAAATTAATATTTAACGAGCAGTTCAAACAGCAAATCAATAAAAAAATTAATTCTGTGCCTCTCTTGCACAAAGAAAGCGAAATATTTGTTCTTAATTTTGTTGTTGTTTTTTTTTTTTTTTTATTTTTTTAGTCTAGTTCATAAAAGAAAAAAAATGTATTAATTTTATTTATGAAGTTTTTACCCACCTAAGTGGGCCCAAAGTTCCTTTACGGACCTTATGCCACCCTAGTTGACCGAGAGAGTGCTTTACCATTCAATTGCTTGCATGAGTTATTCCTCGTCTAGCTCCGCAGCTGGACTATTTGCTCCAGCGGCTTTGTTCGATTTCTGTCGTGATGTTGGCGTTTTCACTTCGTCTTGATCGGATCCACGTAATTGTTGACTATCTTCGTGTTCAATGAATGCCTCTTGACTGACAACGGGAATCTGAGAGTCTTCGCCGTTATACAGTCTAAAAAAATTAGTATTTCTTAATCTTCAGAATGGACTGCGATTTTATTTAGCCTTGATTTGTAAGGTCGTGATGCGTACCTTTACACATTTCAAGCTCAAGACTTTTTGCCTATAGGTCTGCTTCCAACGATTGATCCGCACCCGAATAGCTGCTTTTGTTGCACTCGATAGCAATTACCATAGTAAATGTCGAAGTTTTTCATCCTCCTTTTGCCCGGTCCAACCCATCGCATTTCGTGGATAGTGGTCATGTCTGCGTCCACGTGCTGTTTGTTACCAACAACAATCTTCCACAGGGTTTTGACCCTATCTCTAATGCAAGTTTCAGGTACTAGGCATCGGATGTTTACCACGTAGAGGTGAGAGTAGGAGTTGATAGAAAAAGGTTGGCAAAGATGCTTGTGTCCACGTGAATTCATATAATCTATCAGGACACCTGCTGGCACTACTGCAGTCCTTCTTATGGGACTTGTTTTATTTAATACCAAAAAACTACAATACTTGCCTCATAAATGTGCCTGTTTTTTTCTACTCTCATCATCACTTACATCAAATCCTACTTTCAATGCAATTGCAAAAGAAAACCCTTTGGTGGAATGCTAAATTAGATGGAAATCGATCGATATCTCTAAAGAACCAAGAAATAATCTCTTTTCTTCCTCCTACATTTTCCGATTTTGATTCTTTCTTCTCAGAATGGGAACAGTGAACATTCAATGCAACCTAATGAGATAGCATAAATCGGAAAAAATCCTTTATAAATCCCACGGAAGTTAAACTCCCCCACACGCTGCTCTAACTTGAATATGAAAATGAAGAAAATTGAATAAAGTCTGGTTGGATGTGAAAAAAAATGAAGAACTCCGACAAATAATCCTTCAGCCATAAATTCTTCAATGGGAACACAAGCATAACATTTGCATTCACTCCATTGCCGTTTCCCGTCTGACTTGCGACAAAAACAAAAAGAAGAAGTGTTCATCTTGCAAAGCAAAAAAGTGACAGGACTTTCTTTTCCACACCTAATGATATGCAAATGACCGAATCAGTACCGCTCTGCCGCAAATTTTGAATACACAAAAAATGTAAAAGCGAAATCCTTGTCGTCGTCGAGTATGTGTTGGTTCTTCGTCCTTTCAAAAAAAAATCTGTTTTTCTTTCGCCTTAAGTTGGAAGACCAACAAAAAAATATGTTTCAGTTTATTTCCTATCCTCTTGAAGGTACCCCATTGAAAAAGTTCAGCTTTTCATCTTTCAGCGCCCCCTAAGGCGTCTTCTATCATCGTCCTCATCGTCCTTTCATCATTTCTCGTTGAATGCCACTTAGAAATGCCATGTGTGTTAGCTTTCTTGAATTTTAATTAAACAGTGTGAATGTTAAAGGAATATTATTTCTATGCATGCCTGCATTCTAGCACGAAAGAACTTTTCATGTGAGGTGAGAAGAAGAAGATGTCACTCGTCGTCCATTTTGCATACATTTTTACTTAACATTCCAAGGACTTTTATTTTTTTCTGATTCAAAAAAAAAAAAAACAAGAAATTCTGTAATGCACTCAATTGAACAGAAATTCATTGAACACCAAACACTCTCTACAGTAAAACGCTGCAGCTATTAATCCTTGCAAACAAAGGACATTCGAAAACTGGTGCAAGTGGTAAAAAGGACAATCTATAAAACCACAATGGCGTCATTGTTTTGTAGATTTCCACTTTTCATCAAATACAGTAACAACTAATACAAAAATGCAAAATCTGTTAAAGGTAGGTACATCTCTATTATTTTTTTTTTCTCAAGATAATCCCATACTACTGAATGAGAATAAAAAAGGAGAGCAAACGGTAATAGCCTTAAAATGGAAAATAGCAAAAAACACTTGAATGGATCTAAAAACAGATACCGAAAGGCCCTCTCCTCGTCCCCACCACAACTACCAGCACTGTCATTTGGAATAGTTTTGGAATGAACAGTTTTATATTTAGACCAACTTGGGGCTATTTTTTTGTTTTTTAAGGAAACCAAGACGCAGTTGTTTAATAGTCACTTACCTAAATATTATAAACAAGCGAACGTAGGCCTGAGCTGGAGGATGACGGTAGGTTCTGCATCAGAGATATTTTTCCCCAAGTCCTTGTTCGCCTTCATTATTCATTATGAGGTAAAGGCTGAGTGTGACAAGCAGGGTTGTGAGAGTGTTTTGGAAAATTGAGTGTTTCTGAAAGTGGCTGACGTAACCAATTTTCCGTTAAGTTTGGAAAAGTGCAACGAATCAGAATTCAGATCGAGAGCAATTGCGTATGAATGCGTTTTGACTTTAACACACATGAATTTTGAAAACAAGAAAAAGAAAATAAGTCCTTCCTCAATTTTTTACTTGCGACCCAAAGAATAAATGGTGGCAAGAATTGTCATCATTATCATCGTCGGTCTGACCAATGAAGTTTCTCCCTTTATTTTCGGTCAGGGTGGGCTTCAGTAAGTTCTTCCATGTTTCCCGATTGTTAACCGACGCCATCCAGTTCAGCACGACAAGAATTTGTTCGTCTTGGCCATCTATGCAGCATGAATTTGGTCTGCCGTGCTGTCTTCTACCATGATGAATTGTACAGTAAAAGAATTTCTGGACCTGATTCTTTACGCTCATATGAGCTAGGTGTCCACTTGTTCAGCCAACCGGAGTCAATCAAGCTCAATTTATAGCCACCAAATCTGCTTCGCTTTATCTCATCAAGCTCGTATCCGGAATCGCCCTTCTTCACAAACTTTATTCTCTGTAAGATTTTCTCTCGAATGCGGCTAAGAGTTCAGAGTGTCTTGGGCTAAGTGCCCAAGTGTCGGATAAATAAATAGAGTGGTGCGACAGCTCTTGATGAGCCTAGGCCTAAGTGGCTTACTCTCATCAACAATTCTCTAAGTGCGTGTTAAGAATTGAGGGGACCTACAATTTAACGCCGATTCCAATGAAGCCAATGAAGTTTCTCCCTTTATTTTCGCTTCAAACGGTATTCGGTACGGGAAGGCCTCAGCACGCCAAGAATTTGTTCGTCTTGGTCTACGCCATCCTTCAAGCTCGAATTTGGTCTGCCGCGCTGTCTTCTACAATGAATTGTACGGTAAAAGACCTTGCGGTCCGACTCCTCTTCGCTCATAGGAGCTAAGGTGCACAACTTGTTCACTCAATTTGACAGACTGATTCGCTAATATATACAGCATCAGCTTCGTAGTAATTGTAAGATTCCTTAAAGAAGGCCTATTTCGTTCTTTTCTTGCTTGGCTGGTCGAGTGCCTTTGCACTGCCAACTCAGTAATTAACAGATCGACACTTCCTTGAATGTGCAGCCTCTAATCCTAATTTCTGCCTATTCGCCAAACGTTTTCTGCAGACGGGGCCTTACCAACTGTTTTCTTCGTCATTTATATGCAGCACCAGATTTTTTGCCGCTTCGCCTGCTCGTTCTTGATAAATAAGGATTGTAGAGCTTGTGGGTTCCTTCTCAAGATGTCAATTGTCGTCTGCGAATGCCAATAATTGGTTGGACTTGGTGACGATAGATGTTCCAGAATCACTGATTTGCTTTTTCCAGCGCCAGATTGAAAAGAAGGCAGGCCAGTCCATTGAAAATGTTGACAGTCTGTAGAATCGCTTTGCTTGAACTTGGTCATGGTTTATTAATTTATTTGGGATGGCTTTTTACAGTTCTACCCTGGCTATACTGTCATATGCGGCTTATGGGCCTATAAACAGATGTCAGCCTGTTTTAGGGTAAATATCTGATCAATTGTTGATTTGTGTGGTCTGAAACCGCACTGCTTGCAATGATGTTGTCATCTTGAAATCGTTGAGTAGTCATTTCTTAGCTAAGCTAACAATTGTGAAATTCACTTCCCATCACGCCAAAATGCCTTTGGGATCGGTGATCAGATTTCCCTCTCCATTCTTGCAGTAGGTGCAGCGTGGTGTTTACAGCGTTACCAACGGATTGGTAGGACTTCCAAGGTTGGTGCAGAGCTCGCTCTCTGTTTCTTTCATTTTCACAGACAATATTTTTTCCCAAGCTGCTTTCCTTTGCTTGTGAAACTTCTTTTACTACTTTCTGAGCATTTATATTCCACTTCGCTTGCTCACGTTCCATGAGAATATTGCATTGCTCGATGTGCACCGTCCTTACGTTCAGACCTCGATCTCGTTTATTGCATTAGTGGATTAGCAGTATGCATTCATTCAAGGCCACTTTCTTCCAAGGCGCACTCTGGATCAGTCTTGCTCTTCCTCTTCAGATTGAGTCTTTGAAATCGATAAAAACGTTTTATGATCCGAACATATAATAAAATAGAGTGCGCGACAACTCTTGAAGAGCCAATGCTAAGTGACTTACTCTCATCCTCTGATTGCGTGTGGAGAATTGAGGGACTACAATTACACCGATTCCGAACGGCAAGTTGAAGCACTTTTTCTTTACAGATTGATACTCTTGGAATTTTGTCAGTTCTTCGCAAGAGGCAGTACCGTGAAAGATGAAATAAAAACTTTATGGCACATACGACTCGAGAACAGACGTTTGCTTAGATCCAACGCACTGACACTAAGCCACAGGCACTTACAATTATATGTGCCATCGTATGTCCGCTTGGCCATTGAAGTTTTTTCCTTTATCTGAATGACAACCGGGATTCGGTCCGGGCCTGCTGTAGCAAATTCTTCCATGTTGGGCAATGCCATTCAGTTCGGTCCCCTAGGCTTTGTGCGTCTTGTTACTCGCCATTCTTCCAGCGCAAGGCTGCATTGCGGTAGATTTGATATAGCTCTTAGTTATATCGTCTCCGGAATAATCTTTCCTCATAAACTGGGCCAACTATTCTCCCAAAGACTTTTCTCTCGAACATGTCTAAGAGTTCAAAGTGGCTATTCATCCAGGCTTCGGATCCGTTAGATCGGTAAGACTATCTGGTAAGACTATCGTAAGGATTTGTGGGTTTAAAGAGACTTGAATGACTTAAGTAGGTTCTGTAAGCTTTGAGTAGCCGCTTCTTCTTCTTCCATGTTGTTATCGACCTCTAATACTGACCAAAAGGTAGTTGAAAGATCGCATTACTTCGAATTCGTGCTCCTCCAGCGTATTAGTTCTTAGTTTTTCTCGGTGACGATGGTTCCTCTATTAGATGTTCCAGAGCCACTGATTGCTTTTTTCCAACGCCAGATTGCCTGAGTCCTTTGTAGTGCATGGGATATAAGTTTCTATACGTGCACTATAATTTCAAGTACTAGTTGCTGAAGTAATGGTTCTACACTTTGGATCTGCTCAGCTGGTATATGCCGTCAGCACTTGCAGCTTTGTTGTCCTCTACCAAGTTGATAACTTTTTTGACTTCATCAATGCTTGGTGGCTGCAACATGATTTTGTCATCTTGAAATGGTGAAGCCGTCATTTCTCCTCCTCGCCCTTACCGTAGGTGCAGCGCAGTATAGATTAAAAACGATTTTCATAATTCCGTACCATATATGTAGGTCAAGCATGTTAATTGCATTGCATAGTACAAGAAAAATGTGTTGGGTCTGAAAGTTAATAGCTTTTCCTTGCTGTTGTATTATTATGTGGGAATGATTTTTTTCGAAACTTAAGAATTTCCAATTCAAATTTCGTCTCACCAAACGCATCAGAATCGCCGTAAAACACGAAGGCACCCTGCACTGTTTGACATTTATTTGGAAATGCAGGACTTCTACTCTTGCAAAGTGTGATACAACATCTACTTCATCATGGTCAGAATGACATTCCCCCGTGCTTCGTCGTCGTCGTCGACTTGGGAGGCTAGCGCTGATATTTTGCTCCCATTTGGACTTGTACGGAGTCCCTTGCAGGAAATTAATTGTCAAATGACTTCCAAGCAATTGACATACTTCCTGACCTCATATGTCATTCGGAGTAAAGTCGCCCATCTCCGCATGTTCTCGGTCGTCGCCTATTACACATAAACAACATCATCTAAAAGGCAATAAAAAAGTGTGCATTTTTTAAGATAAAAATCCTCTCGGCGATAAAACTCTGCAAGAGTCCTTGCAGCCCTCCTGCCTGTGTGTATTCCAGTCGACAGTCCGCCTGTAGGTTATGATGTATGATTGGGCCTTATAGGCCTCATGCTGATGCTGCGATAAAATTGTTTTTTAATTTATTGCCATTTACGCGCGTTTTCATTTTGCGAATTACAACGCGACAGCGACAAACGTTTCAATTAATTTTCCATATTGCTCTGGTAGATGGCGTTGGGGAATGTGTTGTTGTCGTCTTGTGTATAGGTTCGAAAGAATATTCGAGTTATTTCGTTTCTTTCATTGGAACAACATGGGAGGAACTTGCAGAATATTAAG
>CAKKXW010000003.1:58121391-58132308 GCA_920937365.1 Sphaerophoria rueppellii
CTGGAGTTTCTACGTTAAGCACTCCGATAGCTTCTGTATCCCGTCGGTGACACGACAAACCAATACCTTTTAAAGTACTTTTCCTATACCAGGACCTAGCGAGCACCGTCTCGTCCAAATTTATACTCAAGAAAGAAAATGTTTGAATTTATATTTGATTCCTTTGTATTGAATAAAAGTCTTAAGAAAGCGATACTAAAGGATTTTCCAATAAGAGATGTTATTTTGATATTAAAAAAAAATGTAATTTTTTGAGATAAACGATCGGATATTTATTTCATTATAAAGTGGAAGGTATGCCGTTAATAACGGAATACAACATCAGCCAAATGGCCACGACCACACTTACAGGACCATATCCTTTTCATGAAATTTTCCATAACCAAACAGCACAGTGGCTGCCCTATGTCTTCGATAGCCTCACGAATTGCATCTTTGAGGTCTTGAATCGACGCTGGGCTATTGGCGTAGAGCTTATCTTTCACATGGCACCAAAAAAAGAAGTCACAAGGCGTTAAATCACAAGATGTCGGTGGCCAATTGTGATCACCTCTTCGAGAGATAACACGGTCCGGAAACTTTTCCCGTAAAATATCGATGGTTTCATTGCTTGTGTGTCACGTAGCGCCGCGCCGCCGCCGCCGCCGCCGGCCGTCTTGTTGAAAGTAAACGTTGTCCGGATCAATACCGTCCAGTTCCGGCCATAAGAAATCATTAATCATCTCTCGATCGCACAATCCATTGACCGTAACTGTTGGTCCAGCCTTATTTTTGAAAAAGTAAGGTCCAATGACCCCACCGGACCATAAACCGCACCAAACAGTCACGCGTTGAGGATGGGAAGGCTTTTCAAAAATAACTCTTGGGTTTCCCGAGCCCCAGATGCGACAGTTTTGCTTGTTGACGTAGCCTCCGAGGTGGAAATGTGCCTCAACAGTCAAGATGATTTTTCGATGAAATTCCGGATCATTTTCATGCATTTCAAGGATCAAATCAATCAGCAAAGACACGACGTTGTTGATGATCAGTCGGCTTGAGTTCTTGCGTTAACTGAACTTTATAAGCCTTGAGACAAAAATCCTTATTCAGAATACGGTGTAATGCCGTTTGTGGAATGCCTAATTCCAAAGAACGACGAGGAATGACAAACCTGGGATATCTTCAACACTTTGGGCTACAACAGCAATATTCTCAGTTGTTTTTGTGCGACGTGTACGGGTTTTACTCTTCACATCACTATCTTGTCCCAATAGCTCGAATTTGTCCACCAATTTCTGTATTGCGGTCTAACAAGGTGGTTCACGACGACCCAAAATTGTTTTAGTTTTACGAACCGTCTCTGCCAAATTTCACCATTTTTATAGTGAATTTATTAATGGCGTAGTTTCTACGTCAAAAAATGATAGCTTCAAAAGGGACAGCTACCGAAATAGCGGGCTATTCGAAATAACACCTCTTATTGGAAAACGCTTTATAATCAACTAGCTTACCCCTGAGCACGTTGCTAAGCCATCCACCAACTAGAAAAGAGAACAAGAAGATGCTACCCAAATATTCAATTAATTTGATTCATTTTATTTATATGGCAAAACAGCGTTTGCTGGGCCAGCTGGAGTATGTACCTATTTATTAGGTTATATCTTTTCTTTTTCAATTCAAGTTTTACTTTTTTTCAAAAATTATAATATTCTATTTTTTTGATTCAGAGCAATTATATCATATCTCATGAACAGCTCCAATGATTTTGTACAAACTTATATATAACTATCTACTCAACTACCCAGGCATTCCCATTTGGTGACAAGACTCCATTGTTCGGTTTTTTTTTTCGGCACAAAAATTAACTTAGAATTTCGAATATAGTTTAGCAATACACGAATAAGTAAGAAATTAAATTAATTAAAAAATTAATCCCACAAAACTTCTTATGATCGAATTGATAAATTATGTTTAGTTGAATTAAAAGCTTGTATTGTGCTGTTTGTGGGCTTTATGTGCGATTCATGACTGTCCGAAATCAGTCGACTTTCGCGAAATTCGAACAATATCGGCCTAGCCTTCCTCAATTGACAATAACCATACTTTTTCACACATAACTCATGAGATCCTTAAATGATTTATGAATGGGTTAGGAAGGTTGTATGTTCCACACGTACAATTCTATACATAGTGTTGTATTATTCTCCTACACAACGGCCTTTTATCTCATAGTGTCATTAAGTTTAGGATGAATAAGGGGATTTAAGTATTGCGCTAATGCGCAATCATCATGATTTTGATTCTGATATTTTTATTGAAGAACTCTCTACCCTAATAAAGTGCTATTTTCCTAGCCAAGTCCGGACAATGACAGAGAAAGTTTGGGACTGTTCTTTTTTAATCTTGATCCTCACAACTACGGCGGAAAGTGTTGTATGGTATACTCAATTATGCCGCATGTTCCCCTATACAGACCAGTGTCCTTCAAATGTTGCAACGATCCTGAGTCTTTCATGCCTTGGTTTGGAGATTAAATTAATTGATTTGGGTTTTTTTTTTATATGGGCCAGATTTTCCTAGGTGTAATACAACTGGTTGATCTACCTACTGTTTGCTTCTGATGGGGAGGAATATTGTGAGGATATTGCCCTTCACAACTCCAAGAGAAGCGTATACTCTCACCGCATATGAGTTGCGAAGGAAAGGCTGATCCTGCCTAGCTAGCTCACCTGCCTTCTCATTACCTTAGGCCCTACGGCCTGGACGCCTGGTATCCAGATAAGAGCAACATTCAAGTCTAGATCCTTGAGGGCCTTTCTGCATTGCTGGACCAATTCAATGAATTGGCCATTGAATCAATGTCAATCTATCTGTAAGTATAGCTACATTTGGCTAGGAAAAGAGCACTCTACTTAGGTAAGGATTTCTTCAACGGTATTGAGGAATCCTCCCCCCCCCCCCTTATCTCTCCCTCACTAAATGGCACTATGAGATAATAGGCTGTATAGGGTAGGAGAGCAATACAACATTATATTTAGGATTGTACGTGCGGAACATATATCATCCATAACCCATTTTTAAATCTATTTAGAAACTCACGAGGTATGGTATCAAAACGGCACACTCAGCGCTAATTGTGTCCTCCGCGTAAGTACGACAGCCATTTCTACCTACCTACCATAGCTACATTTTGGTTTTGTTGTATATTTGTAAATGCTATAAATTATACAAGCTTTCTTTATCACTTTCAATTCTAACTGGAATACACTGGCAAATTTGGAAAGTCTTTAAGATTTTGAAATCTTAAGATATTTATATAGAAGATACCATCACCACCAACATCGCATTCCATCTTCGAACCATCATTAAAGATAGTCGTGTTGAAGTCTTTCGCCACCTCGCCTACCTGCCAGCCGGTTCTTGACCGGATCTTACTTACTTACTTACTTACTTAAGGTAGCGCTACAGTCCGTTGTGGACTTGGGCCTCAATCAGCAGTCTCCGCTCGGCCCTTAGCTAGCTGTCTTCAGTTTTGTATAGAAAAAGCGATTAGCAAGTGTTATTCTTCGTCTGATCTCGGCGCTGGTGTTATTGCCCGTGTTTATAGCGGAGCCTAGGTAGACAAACTCCTCTACTACCTCGAAAAGTTGTATGCGTCTATTGTGACGTTCTGTCCGAGCTATCGGTCGGTGTTGGGTGTCCTTCCTCGAAGACAGCATATACTTCGTTTTTCCCTCATTTACCGCTAAACCCATTTTTGCCACTTCTGTCTTGACCGGATCAGGACTCTAAAATTCTTTGAAGTGTTCAAGGGGAGGGATTTTTAAGGAATGACTGATGGTAAGTAAAGAGTCCTTATATATAATTATACATAATAATAATTAGTATACACTTGCATGGATCATTTTGGAGATTTCAAGTTGATCAACCTACTTTAAAAAGCTACGTCTAATAAAACTGGCTGTCAGAGAGTTGAATTGTTCATAAAGGATGATTCACGAACTTTGTGCCAAAAAGCTTGGTTTGAGGCAATAACAAAAAAATCGTTTTGGATTTTACCCAAAAATCGATAAAAACAATTTTTAGCCTATATTCGATTTTTCCAATTTCCCGTTTTTCCGTAGGGTTGTCTTCCACTTTTTTCTCACAGGAACCATCAAAAAACATATTTTTTTTCCTCAATAGAAAAGGGCCGTAGATAAGGGGATCAGCGCTTAATCGGACGGTCGTATTTTTACGCTCCCAATTTGCGATGTAAAAATTAAAAAAAAATTCGCGCGAATGTTTTTAATTTCACATACCAAATTGATTCATTTTTGGGCAAAATTTATTCCGCTTGTGTACATCTTTCTGATGCTTGTGGCTGCATCAGAGGGTCATTATCATTAGTTCCGAAAACCATTTTCTGACCTCGAAACCAGTTTCCCTGCGCCTCTGAATAAGCGTTTAAAGGTTAATTACATTTAAAACTCAGTTTTTTTTTTATTTAATTTTTTTGTTACACTCGACTTTGAAGGCTTTTTAAATAATCAAAAAAGATCGAACATTAAATGTTTCGCACATACTATTGATAGAAAATGCCACTTTTTTTTACTTCAAATGGTTGCAAAGAACAGGAAAACAGGGTCTTTTTTCCATATGTTGACTTGGAAACTTGGCCCAATGTCAGGTTATTTACTCTTCTGGAAATGCGGTCTTATTTCCATGTAAAATGTGGCTTTAATTCCATAATGCAATTGAAATCAGGCCCGTGCGTCGGTTGTTATTTCAATTTCTTCATGGAAATAAAGCTGGATTTAAGGTGGGGTCTTATTTCGTAGGGCGTTATTTCACGTCACCCTGCAATACTTACCTAAACATAAAACAATTTTCGGTTTTTCCAATTTCCATATCCTGCAATTACAACTGATTTTTTTTATTTCTTTTTCCCAATGTCAAATTTTCGAATGTAAACGATGTTTATAGGAAGTTAAATTATAAAAACAAAAAAATAAATAAAATAAAATCACCACTCAGCTTGAATTGTTACTGGGCTGGGCCTAAACAAATATTTTTGTTATTCTGTGATCTGAGTCAGATTTTTTAAAGTGGAACCGGCCCTATGTCTTCATTTTCTTATAGGTATAGTATTCGTTATTATTTAGTATTGACATACGCAAACCCAAAACACCATCTATTCTGTTTCATATATATGTACATTATCTGATAAAGTATTCTTTACAAAAATTAAGCCCAATAAGAACAACGACCTAACTCCATAACTAAACATTTATTGATTTATCAAAATGAAAAAGTGTCAATTAAACGACCGACGACGTCGGCAATGTAGACACATACCAAAATAATTTGGGTACAAATACATTATTATAATAACAGTCGTGAATCGTTATGCGGGTTCCCCCTTACTTTAACCGCTAAAAAGTGTTTTTATTTACAATAATAAAATTCAAATAAATAATAGACTGGTTAAAAAAAAAACACATGTCTGCCGTTTTCTTCAAGCTCATGTCTATACATAAGTTTTGGATGTAGATTTGTACAAGTATCAGGATGGGATTCACATTTTTATTGTTCTGTTAATTGCTTTGGGTTTGTTTGTTGTTAAATTAAAAAGTATTCGCGTTAAATTGATTGTAATTGACACATAACAGTTCAATACTGAACAATTAAATAGAAAAACAAATTTAATTCAATATTTTATATTAGTTTTTCCATGACACAAAATTAATTAGGTATAAACACAATTTTTCTTGATTGGGTACATTACCTACTTTCGTAGCCAGATTCACGAGACAAGTTTAATAAACACTACCCTGGCTTAGTTGGCCTGGCCGGGGCCTTGATGTCAGAGATAAAATTGAAAAAGTGATCGACCTTGATGTAAAAGAAGTTGTGAGAATGAGATTAGGTTTTTTTTCTTCATTACAATAATTTGTCTAAACAGTTTGCTAACCAGTTCAACAGTTGTGGTTTCGGCCTGCATTTATATCTCGTTTATGGCAACGTTTTCTAAGATAACTTATTAATTTTTTTTTTATTAACCACACATTCTGAGTTCAATCTGAATTCTATTTTCCTTACGTTATCTCAAGATTCAAGAACACTTTTCTTAACTTTGTTGACATTACCATACTACCTAGACGTTTGAGTAGCACTTTAAGACAGTTAATATAATAAAATTGTTATTCCCGCAAATGATGTATGTTTCAAATCTATTGCACAGTTCAGCGCAAACACATTTTCTTATCGCTTTCTGATGCTTTGACGTCATCTCATACATCTTTACAACCCATTTTTTGTGTGTCAATGTAATGCACAGAAGACACAAAGCGACCATTAAACTAAAATACGATAATTTATTCCTAATACGCGAAGTATAAATAGATTTATTTGAATAAAATGAGATTAACAAAGTGCATCTGTTAGATTCTTTGTGAAATTTGTGCGGCATTTTTTTTTTTTTTGCTTAACCTTGGTGAAACAATGTTTTTGTTTGTTTTGTGGAGACTGCATGAATTTGTTAATAGAAAAATCAGATCAGATGGCGGTAGTAAAAGAGCGACTCCCATTTTTAATGGTTTTGAGAAAACTTTAAAAATAAATTAAGTGTTCAAAAAAAGATGGTCTTCAATGCCATTCAATATTTCAAAAAAAGTAACACAGTTTGAAAAAAAATCGAGGACGTCTCTTTTGTTCGTGAGAGCAAGATAGAAAAGCTTGCTGTCAAAATGACAGGTTAGCTTCAAGAGTATTGTCGTTTTCCATTGGTCGTCCAGAAGCATTCGAAAGAGTCCAAAAGTCTTCTGAAACCGTTCCATTGGACTGACTTTGACAGACGGAATGCTTCTGAGAAGGGCAGATATTTTCTGTTTTGAAAACAGAAGCGTCCGAAGAATTACACATACACCATAACCCGTTCCGTTGGAGGTAGAAGAAGAAATGTCAAAAAAAAGACCAATGGAAAACGACATATGCGTTTTATTGTAATAAATAATAATGATCCAATGCCTTCATAATAAAAAGCAAGTTAGCTGCAAGAGTATGTGTGTATGAAAAAAATGAGTTTTGAGGTATTTGGAGGGTAAAATGTAGGTAGGTTTCCAATCTTGTTATAACTGATCAGTGGAATGGATAATATACATATAGACATCGTAAGAAGAAGATTGCGTTAGTTAGGCTGAACTTTTTGGACGCATAGCTAAGAAAGAAGCCATTGCTGACTGATCGTCACAGAAAGGCCCGTTTGGAATTCGCCAAAAAGTATAAACACTGGACTGTCAATCAGGATCTGTTTTGATGGTTTGATGTGTCCGCCGCCCAAGGTCACAAGAATAATTGTTTATAATAAATTCTAATACGTCCGCATCCTTTAGGACGTTATGATGCCTAATGCGGAAGAAAATCTACCTGTTATTTGGACATTTCAGCAGGACAACGAGCCAAAGGATTCTGCAAGTTTCACTAAAAAATGGATCACCGACAACTCCCTTGCTGTTTTGTATTGGCCGTCTTTGCAGTCCAGACTTAAATACTATCGAAAGCCTCTGGCATCAATACAAAAATTGGAAATATTCCAAATTTCTACGAAAAACTTGAGGATGTTTGGAAATCTAAATCCTATAAAAGTTTATCAAAATTTGGTCAGTTCTATGCCCCGAAGAATACAGACTGTGATTAATAATCGTGGTTACTCGACAAAATATTGGAAAATATTTAATTTATCACATTACATTTTTCAAATAAACCTTAATGTTTCTAGTCACGTTCCCGGTCCTTTAAGTTATTTTCCCCTTTTTAGCTATATTTTTTATTTAAGAGTTTTTTTGAGCAAAAAATTAACAAAATAATAAGACAGCCCAGAAAAATTTTAAAATATATAAAAAAATTTAAAATTCAGTAAAATATTTTCTAATTACGTACACGTGACTGTATGTATGGTAACAAAACTTTATTTATTTTCTAAAAAAATGTTGACAGTAGTGTAGATAGTTTAAAAGGAGTGTCTACAAAATCGGCCAAGCGGTTCTTGACATATGGTCAAAGATGTAGGCAGTCCATTTTCCCCATATAAATACCCAGAATCCAAAATAATGGCTTTGATGATTTCGAAATTGTGTAAAAGAAGTTCAAATATATAAACAAATAAAAAACTAGCTGACCCAGCAAATGCTGTTTTGCCAAAT
Source organism: Sphaerophoria rueppellii (assembly GCA_920937365.1). Classification (NCBI taxonomy): domain Eukaryota; kingdom Metazoa; phylum Arthropoda; class Insecta; order Diptera; family Syrphidae; genus Sphaerophoria; species Sphaerophoria rueppellii. Next base: position 58,129,554 of record CAKKXW010000003.1, read on the forward strand.
ATAAAAAATCTATAAAAGCTATTTGAATGTTTTAGTTGGTGGCATAGAGGTGCACTAACGCAAGCAGAGTCCAACAAGTTTATATAGTTTTAAGCCAATACTTAAGTTCTTAAGACCCAATGGTTTTATTTTTTTTTTTTTTGTTAACTCCTTAAAAAACATCCTGATGTACAGTTTTGTTAATATTAGATACTAGCAGTTGCCCGCGACTTCATCCGCCTCTACCTCATCCACCGGCCAGAGGTGCGTCTTCGACTTGTGCATAATGCCCGCATGGGAATTTTGTTGCGTAGTTACTTTTAAACAGTGGACTTTTCTAAATCGAAATTGTTCTTAACTCTTCCCCGTTTTAGATACACTTTTCACTGATTCTTTGCTCTTATTTTTCAAAACTTATAAGTGTAACGTTGTATAGCTTAAACCCTTCCTCGATGGACTGACTATTCAATACAAAAAGAATTGTTCAATTTAATTTAGCAGTTCCTAGGATAAACGCGTTCAAACAGTTACAAAAATGAATAATTTGTTGCCGTTTTTTTTAATTTTCCACTGATTCCTATTGTTATATAGCTTTAAGACCTTTTATAACTAATGAACTATTCAACACAAAAAGAATTGTTCGATTTGATTTAGTAGTTCCTGAGATCAGCACGTTCAAGCAAACAACTGAAGCCCTCAAAAATGAATATTTTTTGCCATTTTTTCCACATTTTTCACTGACGCTTCGCTCCTATTGGTCGCAGAGTAATATTATATAGCTTCAAGCCTTCAACGATAAATGGACCATTCAAAATTAAAAAAAAAAATCAATTTGATTAAGGAGTTCCTGAGATAAGCGCGTTAAAACGCAGAAAAATTAACATTTTTTGCCGTTTTTTCAACATTTTCCACTGATTCTTCGCTCCTATTGGTGACAGCTTAATATTAAGTAGCCTAAAGCCTTCCTCGATTAATGGACTATCCAATACAAAAAGAATTATACAATTCGAACCAGTAGTTTTAGAGATTACCACGTTCAAACGAACAAACTCTTCAGCTTTGTATATTAGTACTAGCAAAACCCCTGCCCGCTTCGCAGGGCTTCGGCCCACAACGGTTCGGAAATTAGAGATTGGCAGGATGAAGCATACGGTAATCGATGGATAGGCAGAAATGAACAATATTCTTAGAAAAATCATACCTGTATTTGCTAAGCTGATGAATAATCTATTCGTTTTTCAATTGTTTTACATAATTTTTTTAGTTAATTTACCCATTAAACATATCTTCCCCTAATTTAGCTCCCTGAGAAGAGGTAAGGTAATTAGGATTTTGACAGCAAGCCAGGTATAGGCATAAGTATGCTTTTAACCCTCTTCAGGATTGCACAATGTAATACATTTTCTTAAAACTAACAATTATTGGGATATTATAAAGTGCTGCAGTTAAAATATGGACAAAAAAAAACCTAAATTCGATGTTCTAAGCTGTTTTAGATTTTCCCAAGTTTTATAAAATGTATGGGTTTCTGTTTATCAATGAGATTTCATTTGCTAATTTTTTTGTTCATAAAGGAAAAATAAGAAAACTTTATGTTCTTTACGCATTATTTAAAAAAAAATATATATATATCTTAAACTCAACACTTTGCTCGGGCAAGAAAAATTGAACACCACTTAAATACAAATTTACCCTTTTTTTTAATCGTCAAAAAGTGATGAAAAAGTAACTTTGTCTTAGAAGTATTATTTTCTAAGAATATGACCAAGAATCACATCCCAAGTATATGACAGACAAATTACAGGATACCCTGTATAGTTGACGATGAGGAAAAACAGAAATTTCTAAATCAAAACCACATATTTTTAAAGATTGATCTTGCGTCTTATTTATTTTTCAGGGAATTCAAGTCGAACAGGAAACTAAAGACGAATGCCATTGACTTCTTCACGGCTAGTCTTGTAGTACTGTAAAGTTTAAGTTGATTGATGTCCCGAAACATAGTAATGCTCAAACCATCAGAGTTAAAAAATGTGGAGGCAGTCCTGGTACATAAATACGTAAATGCAAAAAATTCAAAAACTCCGTCTCGTTGTTAAATTTACTACATCGTTTTCATTTGTAATTGAGTCAAACCACTCAAACGACTTGTGGGCAAAAAATTATGCATTTATTTGTCTAGTTCAAAATAAATCGTTGCATCGATTTTAGAAAGACTTTAATCTGTACCAGCCATTATTGCACTTCAACTCAATGCTTGAATGCATGGAAAGACATCTTGAATCAACTCTTTCCGTGGATTTGCATTACAATTTTTATTTCATCTTTCTCGGGCATTGCCTTTTGCGAAGAACTGACAAAACTTCCAAGAGTATCAAGAGTATGAAAAAGTGCTTCTCAACTTTGCCGTTCGGAATCGGCGTTAGATTGTAGGTGCCCTAAATTCTTCACACGCTCCCAGAGAATTATTGATGAGAGTAAGCCACTTAGGCCTTGGCTCTTCAAGATCTGTCGCGCCACTCTCTCTTTAATGTCCAATAATTGGCCAATGTAAGTTTCCTGAAATAGAAGTTTTTAAACGACTCCATTCGTCTGCAGCAGTTGACCGTGGTATAATCGACAAAGTTTGTCCTCAGCAAAAAAAAGATTCAGAGCTCCAAATTCTTCAAGTTGCGGTTAAAGGCTTCAAGTAAAGTTTTGTGCGCCATTGTGCTCTCATCCCACACAAATATTCGGCCATTACCAACTTTTTTAAAATATTGTAATGTCAGTTTTA
>CAKKXW010000003.1:58135671-58233856 GCA_920937365.1 Sphaerophoria rueppellii
CCATAACTTCTTCACTTAATTGATCATGATTTTTCATGGTAAAAGAAGGTGTGCGGTTTGAGATTAAGGGTCAGATGTCACCATCAATCGGTTCATTACGTCCTGATTTGTTGCAATGCGGCTACATTTCCGAGAATGTCTAAGTCGGTATTTTTTATAGTCCTTATTCCGACATTCTTGAGCCTCTTCAGACAATGTTCCAACAGGGAAAATACATTTTTCCATTATGGATCAATAATTATTTTTAATCAACAAAATCTTAAAATCACTTTTCCACAAATTATTGATTTCAAGAGATTTCAATAATTGTGTTTGCAGAAGATAACGGACCATTTATTCTTTGAACCAAGGTCAAATTATCATGAGTAAATTTCTGTAGTAGATTTGATAAAAATGAAACTACATGCAACAATTTTTTGTTTGGCAAATCTACTCTCTTTTACTTATTTTGTATTATATTCAAATGCATTAGCATAGATAAGAGAGTTTTTCGTCGAATTAAAGAAAAAAATGCGATTGTTAACCAAAGATGTACCATAGCTCTTAAACGATAAGTTTTAAGAAAAAAGTGTTTTCACGAAATCTATAGGAAATTTAATTTTCTACAACTTTGTCGAAGGTGGTTTTTCTCTATCATCAAAATTGAGCCAGCTTTGAGCAGCTTCTTAAATTCATAAAAACAAAATGGCGGTTCATCCGGTCAAATTTTTTGTCAAATTTTTTAAAATATTGTTTGACTATTGATGTACTTCCATATTTTTGGTCAAAAATGCAAAAATAATTTACTAAAATAGATTTTGTAACACAAACAAAACTTCTTTTTGGAATTATAACCATTTTTAGCTTATTTTGTGACTAATTGCAGTTTTCCATCTGCAATAAAATACAGAGTGGCACTGGTGGCACCTAAATTTGGTACCTATCGAAAGATAAACTTGAAAGGATAAAGATGACACTAGTCTCTGACTGTAGGCAAATGTAGCTAAAATTGTATGTCCAAAAATATAAAAAAAATTACAAATTTTTTAGTGCTTTCTTAAGATAATCATACAATGAAAACCAAATTTGAAAATCATTTTTTTCTTCGGTTTAATATTGAGACAATAAAGTTCGTTAAGAAAAAAATAAGAAAAATATTGGAGCGAAACCAAAAAACAAAACAAAAACTTTCGCCTTAGTGCTTTTTTACCATATAATCAATACCATTTACAAGTTATGTCTTTAAAAGGCTATAAAAACGAAACCAATGGTCCGATTTCAATAATTTTTTCTGATTTAGGTGCAGATTTTATTCTGGAATCAGAAAATATCATCAAAAATTTGGTTTTCAAAATTTTATGTTTAAGACTTTTTTCCGCAAAATCCCCAGTGTGCGCCCCCTCAGTTGAAAATCATAAAGGGGTATGCTCATTTTCGGCCCCGAGTGTACACCAATGAGTTTGGTATCAAATTAAAGGTTGTTCTAAGCCGGATACATTTGCAAAATTATTTTGTCGATAACTCATGGGAGATCCGAAATATTTGAGGTTGAAGTTCGAAAAGTGCAAACATTAAAAATCAGCACTTTTTCGACATAAATGCTTATATCTTTGGATTTAAGAAAGCTAGAAAATCACAGTGGTATTAAATTAAAGGTGTGAAATATATCTTTCAAGTGAAATAATAATTATATTTGTTTGATTTATATGTATTGAGATATTTTTAATTGAAGCCTTGAAAAACAGCATTTTTTAGGCAAACTTTTGTGCAGTAATATCTTTTGAAATTCAATGACTACATTTATTTCTTTTAACAACGTTAAGTAGCCTTGTTCACAACCTTTATTTTCATATACGATTAATCGGGATTTCTTTAACAATTTCTTCGTTTTGACAATAATAGATAAGAAAAATGGTGTCAAAATGCATAAATAATCTGATGACACTAATATTAAATATAAAAATAATTAGTACCTATAGTAATGGTGGGAAAATTAAAACAACAAGTAAATAATTTTTTTGAGAATGTAAGGAAAATCGAAAGAAAAATAAATTGTTCTATTGGTAATGGGCTTAGAAAAATATAGGTAATTCTTATCTGAATCTTATTATTAAAAGGTTATTTAAGAATTGGGAAGGGAGTCTTAAATTACTTTCATATCTTGCCCAACTTAGTAACCATATTACAGTCAAAACAGGAGCGCAGCGTACAGCCGTTCTTCGACCTACTAGGCAAATGCAGTAACATTGAACAACCGTTTCTATGTCCTGTTGATCATCATCATAATCATAACACACGTGTTATGAGTAAAATTCATTTTTGTATACTTTTTGAAGAGTAAAAGCAAAATAAATTATTTCTTTCATTCAAATCCTTAATAAAATTAATCTGACATTAATAAATTAAAACAAGCTTCCCAGACTATATACAAAATATCTTTCCTAGAAGATTGAAAACACTTGGAAATATGAACGAAATCTTTTTTAGTTTTGATTATTCAAAATATGTATCCAGATCCAGAGCGCTTGCAAGTTAAAAAACTAATTTTGAAAGCCTATTAAGTATGAGTTATTGCTTATAAGGATATGAAAATTCTTTAAGGCCCCTACAAATTACGATGCTGCCTGTCTGCCTTGATATTTTCAAAAGTCTTATATCAGTTTTTTACGAAAAAGTTTTTTTTTTTCAATAATTTCACACGTCATCATATGGTTTTTTTTTAGTCAGAACCCAAAGAAATTATTCAGATGACCTAAAAGATATCCATTTCTTGCACAGACTTAAATAGAAGAGAATTAAGATTCACACAAAAAAAATTTTATCGCTTACTTAAACGTATGCTTGAATCCTACAACCTAATAATTTGGAATATATTGGTAAGGGTAGTCATGCTGGGAGATTGTTGGTTGGGTCCTTGTTTATTATAAGAGCCATAATTTTGGATATACTGCTCTTAATAAGAAAGTGTTTGTTTATTGTTTCAATCTATAAGTTGCACAACTAAACAAAATATGGTCATTATAATTAAAGCGGGTTAAATTGTTTAATTATATTCGTAAAATAAATTCGTCTCCTATTTAAATTGTTTTCTAAAACAAAATCAGCTAGAATATAATTCATGACTTGATAATACCGTGAGTGCTGCAAGTGGTCCAGAATAATAGGCTTATGCCACTCATATGGTACTCTTTTAACATTTAAGAGATGAAGGTTATCAAAATCAACTCAGCGTCTTCTAAGCTTTCAGGAACTATTTAATTGTACTACTCAGAATGTTTTAAGAGAGAAACTTCATAATGTTTGGTTAAGGCATATTTTGAAAGATTTGTTGGTTATAATCAAAAATTATCAAGGGAATCCCGATTAATTGTATATGAAAATAAAAGTTGTGAACTAAGCTACTTAACGTTGTTAAACGTAATAAATGTAGTCATTGAATTTCAAAAGATATTACTGCACAAAAGTTTGCCTAAGAAATGCTGTTTTTCAAGGCTTCAATTAAAAATATCTCAATACATATAAATCAAACAAATATAATTATTATTTCACTTGAAAGATATATTTCACACCTTTAATTTAATACCACTGTGATTTTTCTAGCTTTCTTAAATCCAAAGATATAAGCATTTATGTCTAAAAAGTGCTGATTTTTAATGTTTGCACTTTTCGAACTTCAACCTCAAATATCTCGGATCTCCCATGAGTAATCGACAAAATATTTTTGCAAATGTATCCGACTTAAAACAACCTTTAATTTGATACCAAACTTATTGGTGTACACCCCGGGTCGGGTGTCCCTTATAAAATGAGCAATCCCCTTTCATATTTTTGTTCTATTGCACGTTGTACTTGCATGCCAAATTTCATGATTCTTCTGTACTCCAAAGAGCTCCATATAATTTATACTAATAATGTTAAAGTAGGTGGCTACCACGCCCCCTGACTGAAAAATTTCAAATTTTTGATTTTTTCCTTTGTATGTACTTCATGTCCTATCACTGTACCAAATTTCTCGATTCTGCTGCACTCCAAAGTGCTCCATATAATTTGAATTAATTTCGTAAAAGTAGGTAGCTACCACGCCCCAGACTGAAAAATTTCAAATTTTTGATTTTTTCCTTTGTATGTACTTCATGTCCTATCACTGTACCAAATTTCTCGATTCTGCTGCACTCCAAAGTGCTCCATATAATTTAAATTAATAATGTAAAAGTAGGCGGCTACCACGCCTCCTAATTGAAAAATTTTAGATTTTCGATATTTAGTACCACATGATCTATCACTGTGCCAAATTTCAAGTTTCTAGTCGAACGTTTGGGTAGTGGCGTAAATGGTGGTAGCGTGTAGAAGTAGCGGGTAGCGGGTAACGTATAGTAGGTTAACGGAGTATCGAGTGGCAGGAAACAGATAAGGATAAGCGGGTAGTGGGTAGTAGGGCCGTGGATAGCGTTTAGCGGGTAGTTCGATAGCGGGGTGCAAAAATTGAGCTCTTATCTTTATCAAACGAGGAAGTACGAAGTCTGTTAGGTCTGATTTTTTAGATTCGTTGCTTTTGATTTGTTGAACTGCTTGCAGCAAATTCTTTAAAAACGTAGGATTATTTTAGTTAAGGAAATGACTGAAAATGTTAAATTTCATTAAACGACATGTATTTGGTTTGATACATGTCATTAAAATATAATCATACTGAATATTTAAGATCATTTCACATCGTTTGTCATAAAATAATTTCAATTGTTCGTACTGTAGAGTTTAATTCAAATTTTTACCGGATTATTTGATGCACATGTATTTTTGATTGTTTCTGTGGTATTGAGTCCGACTCACTTATTTTGTACCAGTGGAGTGTTCTGCACCGGGTAGTGGCGTGAATGGGTTTTTAAGTATTTTGTGAAAAATCGACCAAGTCGTTAATGACATATGAGCAGGTAGATGTTAGTGTGCAGGGTAGGATAGCGAGTAACGAGGTACCGGAGTTGCGGGAAACGGATAGCAGTTTAGGTCTTTAATTTATAGCATTTGCAATCACAATCAATAAAACTCAAGGTAAATTTTTGGAATTGTGTGGCTTAGATTTAGATGCGACGGATAGTCTTTATATCTACGCAGACAGAAAAACAAAAAATATTGAAAAATTAAATTTGTATGAAATGTAATCTTTGTTTTGTTTCTCATTTCTCAACCATCCAATTACATGTGCCACTGCGAAGTGTGGCAGCTAGTTATTTATAAACAAAAAATTTTAAGATTTAGGCTATGTGCGAATTGGGTTAAAAAGTGGTTAAAACTTGACGTTTGGTTAAATTTTGACACATTGCATTAAATATAATGTGTTAAAAATTAGACTAGAAGCTGAGCAGGTTAAAATATGACAGTAGTGGTTCAAAATTAATCCATTTTTAACCACAATTCATCCAATTCGCACACGGCCTTGTTTTAGTGATGAACCGCCAGGAATAGAAGTGTTGCCATATCCGTGATTTAATTAAATTTTTTGTTAGACTTGTAACGGTCAAAAATATGCCATTTAAAATTTCTCCAGAAGCAGGTCTTAGAAAATGTATCCTATAAAAAAGAGTCCCGCTTACTACCAATTTATTAGAGCATTGGAAAACATTCAGTGAGAGAGACGCTCTCCTAGGAAAACTGGCGAAGACAGATCTTGCAGTCCCTTCAACTCCATGTCTCTGTAGAACGAGCTTTTAGTCCTCTTTCAGTTCCTATAACAAAAATAGGAGCAAACTTTGCAGAGAAACAATAAATGGTGTGTTATTAGTCAAGCTGAACAGCGAATTAATTGAAAACTTAAATATGTAAAAACAGTATGAGATCATTTTTTAAAATTATTATAATAAGATAATTATGTAACATAACTAAACACATTTCTATACTGAATAGAAATAACGTATAAAAATTGATTTTTTTTATTTCATTTTACGATCGGTTAATTTTTCAGTTCCCTTAAAATTTAATTCGTTCGCGAACTGAAATTTTATTTTCAAAGATCCGAAAAATAAAATTCGTGATTGATTCAAAAAAAATTGTTTCTGGTTGAATTTATCGATCGCGAACGAATTAAATTTTATCTTTCTCCGAACCCTGATTGTTAAATTTCAAATTTTTTTCAAAAAATGTTTGCAGCTGTTTTTTTTTTAAAGCAACTTTTTATATATAAAGTTTTTCAAAAATTTCTTAAAAATAATTTGAGTATCTATGCAATATGTATTCATTAACATGGAAATATACATTTTATAATGCAATTTCGATTTTTAATATGGATCCGTTTTCGAGATACAGAATTCTGAAAAAAAAAGTTGATAACAAAATATTATTTGGGCAATATATACGCACTTTCAAAAAAAAAAAATACTGATCGGAATTTTATTTTTCGAGAAAATTTTATAACAAAAAAAATGTTTCTATGAGATGTGCCGTTTTGGAGCAATACAAAATTTTCGAGGAAGTTTTAAAAAAAAATCGTAGGAGCCGTTTTTGAGAAAATTGAAACTTTTTGTTTTTGGCCCATAAAATTGTATGGTGGCTACCCTTAATTTTGATCTTAAGAAAAATAAAGAAAACTACACACATGTGCATTCGCTCAAACCTCTAATTTCCAAGTTTGAAGTCAATCGGACCAGTGGTTTAGGCTGTAGACAGACAGAACAGACGGACGGAATCGCCGAACCACTTTTTTCGACTTCTCTATCATCGCAATGTCATATTTGATCAAAATCTCAACACTTTCTTTTGTACGAATTCAATACTTGGCATATAGTCTATATGTCGCAAGTAAAAAATAGGTACATTTTGATTAATTGATTTAACAAATTGCTTTTTTGACCTTGCCATTTGCACAAGCAGTCAATCTCTTTCGAGTTCTTTCATTCGATGTACTCATTCATTTCGTATCTCAAGTTCACCGACAAGTTTCTGTCATCACTCTTACCCACACTCGGATTCGTCATATTTTGATTTGACGAATTCGAAAAACACGGAAAGTTTATAGAACATTTTGTTAATACAAAATAAACAAAATTTTACAAAGCAACGTTTTGCGTTCTGGCAAATGAGATAGATAACGATACGCTTCTATATAAATGTTCAACATGCACGAAAACTTTAATGAGAAATGGTTTGTGGATCGTGGATGGCAAATAATGAGTTAAATGCTTTACTGATCTTCTATTAATTTGATTATTGCTGAGGGCCATGGAATTACCCGGTATATTTTCCTAACTAGGTAGATTTCTGCCGGAAGAAGCGAATCTATTTTCTGTCGGTACTTAAGAGCTGAATAAAAGATTTCCCTGGTGAAGATAAATTCTCTCAATCTAGGCGGGTAACCTAGCATTCTTTTTAATCATTCTTCAACCTTCAACCAGAATTCAACAAAGTGGCATAACTTTTTTATCCATCCGAAAACAATTTTAATCTTGCAATTACACGATTGCATAAATTAAATACAAAAAGCTTCCCAACCCCCGCTATTAAATTGTTTAGCACATGTGATTCTAAATAACCAAATATTACGTGCCTCTGCCATCAAACAATTTTGATCGATTAGACAACAAGTCGACAATTCGTCAAAAATCTTTTAATACAAAATGTATGTCAGCGCAATCCTCACATCGGTAAGCCGAATCATATTTAAAGGGGAACCTCTCACGATATTAGCATCCAGAAGGCCTATCCTACATTATACAGCTACAAAATTCATTAGACTGATAAGATTCTATATTTGTTTTCTCCATTTCTCAATAAATAATTCAACACACGACATTTCAAACGGTAATATCACACAAACAATATAAATTCTGTACATAACAGAGCACCGAATAACAACATGTATATAGCCAAAGCCATTAGCCAACCACATGCCACACACAAAGCTTAAGGCAAGATTGGCCAAGGTTAAGTAGATTATAATTACATTGAACTTATGTTCCACATTTAACCAACGAAGTTCTGTTTGGATTATTTGAATAAAACCGTCCCAATTCAAGGTTGAGAAAATCAATACCAGAACAACATTGTCATCATGTTGCTAGAGTGAGTTCAATAAAAAACAAAAAAAAAGTGGAAAGTAACAGTAATAACAACTAAATCTTTTTACATAAGAACTGCACCTGTAACTATGTATTTAAACATGTTCTTTTTAATAATTTTCATCAACTCACCAAAAACTCCATTTCGAGAACAAATTTGCCTTGACCACCGGGTTTGGGGGTTTCACAACTTTTCTTTTCGTCCGATTCATGTTGAATAAATTTAACTAGCTAATTTGTTGTTGCTGATATTTTTAATGCACTTTATGTGCAGCTAGACAAAGAACACTTTGGTATATTGACAAAGAAAGAGCACTGAAGCGATGGCCAGCATGCAGCAAGTTTAACACAATAAAATTATTTTTAAAAGCAACAGAATTAAACAAAACCGAAGAAACACCTAAAATGTAAATTGCACCTTTGTTGCATTCGAGATTTTTTTATCATCAATCGTCAAAACACCCGTTTTATTTCAATGAGGTTAGTGACTGGTCTTTGAAGCCTCTATAATAAAGGTGTAGCTAGGTATCTCTTTGAGCTATAAAAGGAAACACGAAAAAATGGTAGGTAGACGAATGTACGTTGATGGGACAGAGAAGGTAAAAATCTTGAATGTTTTTTTTTTTTTTTCAGATAAATCGATGCCAGACTCTGTGACGTCACACTATTGTTGGAAGTATTTTTATAACATTTTTTTACTACGTGATGCACAGTGAAAGGGAAGTTCGTTTGTTGCTACTCGACAAAAACAGATTAAACAGTTTAAAATTATTGTCTAAGTTAAACCGTTGTAAGGAAGTGGCTTTGTCAGGGAATACCGTAAGTTTCACAATCACGGTGTTTTTTTATAAATACTTTGTGTGACAGACAGCAATCAGAATAAAATAAATGTGCTGCCGATACTCCCAACAGTCGGCAGAAAACTAAAATGAGGATAAGAGAGCGAGTTCTGATTTACCCTATGTATGCTATTGCCATTTGCTATTGGATGATATGTTAAGAGAATTTGAAAGTCATGTCTCGTGTTATATGTGGACAGCGTTGCCGTTACCACATTATCATCATCAAAGATTGTTCATACAAGTTAAAATATATCCATTAATTGGTCAACTTTAAGCTAATCTTGCTCGGAATATAAACGATAGCAATATTAGCAGGCTCCAGGGTCATATACTCTTATATACATTTCTTTCATCATTCTTGAGTCGTAGATATAACCTCACTCAATGCCAAGAGCTAGCAATATAAAACACAATCGGAATACTTTACCCAAAAAAAAGATGCAACGCTCTAAGTTGGTTAAGATTAGACAAGATTTTCAGAAAACTGAAAAAAAGAACATTTTAACGTGTAAGCTGAAGATTCAGAAGAAAATTACAACATGCCATAGTAAAAAATGTGCACGACTGGGTCGTACGAACTTGCTCCTGCATGCTAAAACTAAATATTTATGATTACTTAAATTGGAAAAAGTAGTGTTAAAATAAGAGATATACTATAAGCAATTCTGATTACACTCTTACTTACAGCTTACACGTAACTCACAAAAAAAAACTCAATATATAAAAATAATTAGAATTCATTAAGAAATTAAAATTTGAAAATGAACCTCGTAAAAACATTTCATTCCAAAAATTTAAATTCCAAACAAATTCAAACCTTATTCTTGATTTATTGAATTTTTTTTTTGAAAATCGTCGGAGCCGTTTTTTTTTAAATTAATTTTTTATATATAAAATTTTTCAAAAATGTTTTAAAATTAATTTGAGTATGCAGTTTTTAAGACCATGTAAATATACATATTATACTCCAACTTGGATTCTTAAAATTGATCCGTTTTTGAGATACAGAATTTTGAAAAAAAAAGTTAAAAATATTTTTTAAAAATCCAAAAAAAAATTTTAAATTTTTTTGAAAACACAATATTATTTGAACAATATATACGTACTTTCAAAAAAAAACTTACGCTGATCGGACTTTCAGTTTTCGAGAAAATCTAATAACAAAAAAAACGGTTCTATGGGAGGTACCGTTTTGGAGCAATACAAAATTTTGTTTTTTACATAAAATACATGAATGTTTAAAAAAATTAAACTCAAGAAAGTTTAAAAAAAATCTATCGGGCCGTTTTGGAGAAAAAAAAATGTTTTGGTTTTTGGCCAAAAAAATCGTATGGTGGCTACCCTAAATTTTGATCTTAAAACAAAAATAAAAAAACTGGGATATGACTTTTTGCTCAAACCTCTAATTTTCAAATTTGAAGTCAATCGGACCAGTAGTTAAGGCTGTAGATGCCTGTAAACTTTCCGACAGACAGACAGACGGAATCGCCGGACCCACTTTTTTCGACTTCTCTATCATCGTAATGTCATATCTCATCCTCATCTCAAATTTTTTTTTTGTACGAATTCAATACTTGCCATATATTCTATATGTCGCAAGTAAAAACGTGTCTTCATTTCAACTAAAAACAATTAAAAGGTGACACGATAGCTCCGAGGAACCAGGACCTAAGTGGCTTACAGTTTTACAATCTTCAACAAAAAGAGTTACCGATTTAAAGAACTGAGGGTGAGGGGGAATAGTAACTTCGAATCACCTCTATCTGATCTTCCTACCACATGGCCTCACCCAACAAGCGTTTCCAGTCAGCTTGGTTAGGAACCTGTTTCCAGTTTTGCACGTCAAGTTGGTTGAGGTCTTTAACCAACTGTGTGCTTCCTGAGTTGTGGTCTTCTTCTTCTGCGACGTTCTTCCGGGTTGAATTCCAAGACTCTACAAGCCTACGCTCTACATGAAACATGATCCAACCATTTACCTAAGTCGTTGGACCTTAACTTTTCTGGCTAGGTCAGTGTCGCTGACCAGCTCGTACTGTTCTTGGTTGAATTTTCGTCTCCATGGACCAAAAATCACCCAAAGAATTTGTATCATCCGATGTTGTCAATGTCATGTCTCTGCACCATACATAAGGACCGGCTTGTTGAGAGTTTTGTACAGTGACACTTTAGTTGCTCAAGACAGGAATTTACTACTCAATTGGCTTCTAAATCCAAAGAAGCAGCGATTGTCAAGATTGATTCTTCATTTGATTTCAGCGCGCTTCTGTCGTTGTCTGAGTTTATAGCGGATCCTAGGTAGACAAAGTTCTTAACTACCTCGTTACTGTCTATAATGACGTTGGCTGCAAGACGTCGATGTTGGTTGTCCTTTCTTGTTGACTTGGATTTGCCCTCGTTAACCGCTAGACCCATTTTCTTGGCCTCCCTCTCAAGGTTCGCAAACGCTCCACCGATGTGACGCTTTACTATTTTTTGAAACATTGTGTAACTAGTGTTGGAATTTTAGTTTTGCAAAGTGTTTTCAGAAATCGCCTGACAGCGCCTTGTCCCTTTTCTAAAACCTTTTTTGACATCAAAAGCATGCGTTCATTTTTTTTCGAATTTTTCAGAGATTCAAAATCTAGAAATTGCTGTTTAATTGGTCTCTATAGACGCTGTCATACGCAGACTTGAAATCGATGAAAAAGTGGAAGGTATCCAAGTGAAGTTCCAAGATCTACCGTAGAGTGAATATTTGATCGATGGTGGACTTCCCGGGTCTGAAGCCATATTGATAAATATTAAGGACCTATTTGGTTGTTGACTGACGTTGGCTCCAAGACGTTGATGTTGGTTATCCAACTTGTAACTTGGTCCTGCCCTCGTAAACCATCTTCCTGGGCTCCGTCTCAAGACTCACGAACGTTCCACTGACATCGCGCAGTATTTTTCTAACTTTATCAATGTTGAACAGCGTGATTTTTCCATTGTCCTCTTACACAGACGAAACGAATTCTGCTCTGGGATGCCAAAACTAGACATTGCTCTATATAGACGCTGTCCATATGCGGCTTTGAGATCGATGAAAAGATAGTAGGTATCGATTTGAAGTTCCTGGATCTTCTCCAAGATCTGCCGTAGAGTGAATATTTGACCGATGCTGGATTTTCCGGGTCTGAAGCCACACTAATAAGGACCTATCAGGTTGTTGACGAAAGGCTTCAAACGTTCACACAGCACGGCAGACAAGATCTTGTAGACGATGTTTAGGAGACTCTGTAGCTGGTGCAGTTCAGGAGATCTCCTTCCTTGAAGATCGGGCATACTATGCTGTCCGGTGGATTGAATAATTGGTGTTCTAAACTGAATAGATGCAGAACTGGCGGAATTTTGCTCGTCATCACCGTTATACAAGTTCGAAAAGTGGCCTTTCCATATCCTCAGGGTTAGCAATGACTGTGTTCCCACTACCACGTTCCCATGATGGTTTCTATCTTGAGTTCAAGGTGTAAATGTTGGGTATGTTTTATTTATGACATCGTTTACTGTTTTGGCTGGACTATTAACATTTTGTCTGATAGAATAAATAAATAGAGTGGCCCGACAGCTCTTGAAGAGCCAAGGCCTAAGTGGCTTACTCTCATCAACAATTCTCTAGGTGCGTGTGAAGAATTGAGGGGACCTACAATTTAACACCGATTCCGAACGGCAAAGTTGAGAAGCACTTTTTCATGACAGATGATACTCTTGGAAGTTTTGTCAAATCTTCGCAAGAGGCAGTGTCCGTGAAAGATGAAATAAAAACTTAGGGCTCGAGTTAGGATTCGAACCCACGACGTTCTGCTTAGCAGCCAACGCACCTAACCACTAAGCTACGGACACTACATTTTGTCTGATACCGTTGCTAATATCGCTGCCGCGGGCGATATTGCCGTTAAAATGGCTGACTGATAAATCAAAATCTCTGAGCTCCCGGATCAAATTCCTTGTTCATCTTTCCCCATAACTTATCTCCTTAATCTGTGTCCTGAAAACAGAACTCGCTCTCATCAGAAAAAAATAACGTTGTTTCTGAACATTGTACATATTTGAAGAGTTCTTTTGCAATCTTGTACTTCTCGATAAGTCATACACGTTTTTAAGCCAGTTATACAATTCTTGGTTTATTTCTCGGATAACCCAGGGTTGATTGAGAGGTTGTTTTCTGCACTTCTTTGGTTATATGATTAATAAAGCTCAAAGAGAAAAGCCTATTAGCATTCAGAGCTTATCCTCGATTTTAACTGATTCTTAAGCCCACAATAAGTTGCAAATGAAATAAAAAACATCATCTTCGGCTTGACCATTGTTAAGCCACCGAAATCGTAGGGTTCATCAGTTGAACCGATTTCAGTGCTGGTTGTGAAATAGACCCATGAGCCAATCCACGACTACACAACTGTCACGAGAAAACGACACTCCTAAAGCGAGAAACAGATTGAACCAGTAACAGCAACAGCGCCAGCAACAGCGGCGGCCATTGTTTTGGAGCAAATGTATTTTAATCTTTCGACACAGATTAAACCAGCACCAGCAACGTCAACAGCGTCGTTTGGTCAAAGTCCTAAATTTGCTGTTGCTGGTCCATTGCCAAACAACAAAAAATAAAAAAAAACATGAAATGACTGTCATTGATTGGTTATTATTCTTAGACGTGCGTCGCTGGTGGTAATGTGTTTGGAAAATATTTAGAAAGTTAAGGCTAAAACACAAAGACGCTTCAGCTTCAGCTTCGTCTGCGTTACGATGCACCCGCTTTGCGTTGGCTTTGAATGACAGTTCTCCCTCCATCACATCATCATCCCTCCAAAACAGCTTTGCCACTTTACTCTTTTTGATTTTTGAAAAACTTTGAAAATCTACTTCCTAATTTGCACCATCAGGAATTTCTTAAAATCTGCTTTACTCGAAAAAAAGTAATTCGATTTTACTTTATATTTCTAAAATCCCCTGCGATGACCTCATTAAGACATAATGCCTACAGTTTACAGTAAAAACTTCATCATATTTTCAGGAAAATATACAGGACTTGCGTTAAAATGTTGGTTGAATTTAGTATTTTTTGTTAATATTAACACATTTTATCCATCATGTAGTGTCAAAATTAAATCGAAAATATTAACACAATTCGGATACAATTCTATATGAACTTTTGATAAAAACTGTTTGTCCCTTTGTGCGTCAATGTATCCAAGGCCAATATAATATACACAACACATTTTAAATCTACTTCCCTTTTTATCAATCTTCTTCGCTTTATTCCCAAATCTACTTCGAATCCTTTTTTTTTAAAGTGGAAACGCTGCTCCAAAATCTGTGTGTGCACTTTTCTCTTAAACAGCAGCTGTTGAGCTGTCAGACAAAGCAAAAGTTCAGCATATTTGAACTAGAGCTTCCGTTTGGAGTCACGTTACGTACGAAACGTGAAGTCGAAGCGTCATTGTGATAGCAAGCATTGAATTCCTATAGCTGAACTCGTAAACGTCAGGCGAAGCTGAAGCTGAAGCACCTTTGTGATTTAGCCTTTAAGTTTTACCGCTCACAAATAAATAGGTATGCATTGTGCATATGACTTTATACGAGATGAGTTCGGATTTGTTGTCTCCGAATATCGTAGCAAGAGAAAACAAGCGAAATTGATAACAAACAGCTGACGAAAGAGAAACATCAAAATATTGACAAAATCTGTCAAGCAATTGAAAAACGCGCGAAAGTTCACAAAAAAGCGAAACGCCACTTACAACCATTTTAACAAACAACCCGCAGACCTCAAAACTACAAATTGCTTGTTTAGTGCAATTTATAAAAGCAAATAAAGTTTTAAACATTTAAATACTAATTTAAATCGTGCTGTTAATCAAAAAGGTAAGAAGAAAGTACATGTTTCATCGCAGTATCTCGCCTTAACAGTAAATTTTGATTCTCATTCCTGTCTCCGAATTATTTTGTACACGACTTTTTTTTTTAATTGTAAGTAGATTTAATTTTATTCATTGCCTTTATAAAATTCCCTTTTTTAAAGGAAATAATGGTTTTCAACGACAGCTTAATGTCGGTCGATGGCGATTCACCACTTAAGGATGCTGGAAATCCAAACAAATACTCTTGGGCCGAAGAAGTTCTGATCAAAGAATATGGCAGCGTTAAAATGGAAATGGCCAAACAAGCTCTAGATGAATTCGATAGGAGTGAATCAATCCATATCAAAGAAGAACCTGGAACAAGCAACATTGAAATCAAACGTGAAGTCAAATCGGCTGAACGCGAAATCTCCCTAGCCTTCATAGGTAAACATATTTGGCGCTTTACAAAAAAAAAAAAGAGTAATCACTTTGCAAGTCCTATTCCCATTCTTCCAGATAGCGTAAATGAACAAAAATTCGAAAAACTCGTCAAAGAGGAAAAACTAAAAACTCCCTTCAAGCGGCGCCACTCGACTACGCCCAGCAATGATAGTCGCTCTGGCAGTCCCAACAGTGAAATAAGTGATAGCACAAAACTCTTCTCTCGAAGAGTTTACGAAAAACGTCCCCGGCACAGCAGTCAAAGTTCCTCCTCGTCGTCAAGCAAAGGCCGTGAAACGGATGAAGCTGTTCTAGCAAGGAGACAAAAACAAATTGATTATGGCAAAAATACAGTTGCTTATGATCGTTATGTTGAGTTGGTGCCAAAGTAAGTTTTTTCTATTCTCCTTTAAGTCGGTCGACCCAACATGAATGTGAAATTACCTTTCAGGCATTTGAGAACTCGTGAACATCCGAGAACACCAAGTAAATATGGAAAGTACAGTCGACGCGCATTCGATGGATTGATCAAAATTTGGCGCCGACAACTTCACTATTACGATCCCCCAAAGGTTGAGAATGAGGAAGCTGCCGATAACACGGATAGTGAATCTGATTGAACTTAAAATTCCTTTTAATGAAAAACTTGAATATTTAACTGATAACAAATGGGCTTGCAAATTGATCATATTAAGCTAGAAAAAAAACGCTTCATTAAGAAGAACTGGAAACCTTCGTTAAGAATACCAAAAGGCCGCTTTATTTATTTCTTCGTTTTTTTTCATGGTTAAGAATTATTACACAATCTTTAACTAAGTTTAATTGAATATAAATAAAGTTTCGTTTTTGAGTTGTCAATACTTTGTAAATACTGAAATGAGTGTTTTCCCATTTTTGCAAAAGGAAAAAGCTTACTAGCCGCTTGGCTTAAATATGGATATCGACAGTCACCACGGTATTCCTCTGATAGAGCCACACGCAACTTATTAGATCTCGTATTGATAGTAGCCACTGAACACGATACGCTCGTGTCACAATGAATTCAACATTGCAACATGCCACCAGACTTAAATCCGTCTACGGCAACTTCTCTTCATCCTGACATTTGAGAAAGCTACTCGTGACTGGAACATGTTCAAGAGGGACTCAGGCTATCGTCAACAAGTCCATTCAAAACTTCATCTTTTTAATATTAAGCAGGCGGTAAAATGAGCTGAATGTAAATATAAGATGGTGGCTCAGTCTACAAAAACGTTGGCAAGGGAGGAACAATTAACAACATACAGAAGCGCATGTTTGGGGTTTTGCGAGTTTAGCTTGGCTCAGTACAGCAACCGATATACGCGGGCAGTAGATCAAATCAAACAGAACCTTCTTCAGTCTTTCAAGTCTCTTTGAATCCATAAACCTTATTATTACTTCGAAACTGCTGCTGTATAAAACTAATCTTACCAACCTACGGATCCAAGGCTAAAGGCACTCTGGATTTAAGCTGCGTACAAGACAAAAGTCACCCCGGTTGTAAGGAAAATCGATTCTATAAAACCATCAACTTTATCAAATCAATCGTGAAGTGGTGATAACGGAAAACAGAAATTAAGCTCTGAGGCCTTCGGTGGCATAGCAGGACAGAAGAGGTAGAAGGAACTATCCAAAAGCTGAGAACAGCTCGCGATCGTATGTCATGCAAAAAATACCGAGGCATATCTCTGTTTAATGTTGCATATAAGTGTGAGCTTCTTAAAACGCTCTGAAATATAATAATCGGCACGTACCAGTGTGGCCTTAGGCCATGTAGAATAACGATAGACCTAGTATTCACACTGAGACAAATACTGGAAAAATCCAACGAATTTCAAGTCGAAACTCACCATCTTTTCATCGACTTTAAAGCTGCTTATGATAGCATCCACCGCCAAGAGCTAATGATGGCAATGTGTGAATTCGGGATTCTGAACAAACCGATCTAGCTGTACTGCATGACGTTAAGCAATACGCAGTGCAGCGTGCAAATGGGTAACAGCTCATCCGAGTTGTTTCAAACATGCGCGGGGCTTAGACAAAAAGTTGCGCTGTCATGTTATTTCTTCAACATAGTCCTGAAGCAGATAGTGCGCAAGGCAGGAGGGACCTCGGAAAGCACTATCTTCAACAAATCCACCCAGCTGCTAGGTTATGCGGATGACATGGACACATCGGTCGCTCCCAGATCTGTGCTTGAAGCCTTCACAGCGATTGAAGAACAGGCGAAACTCGTAGGTCTTGAAGTGAAAAAGGACAAAACAAAGCACATGCTATCGACAAACAGAGCAATATCTGTCCACCGCCTAAGCAGAAACGTCACTATTGGTAGCAGCAATTTCGGATAGTTAAGGAGTTCACCTACCTTGGAACAAACATCAATTCTACAAGTGACACCTTCGTCGGATCTCCACCGACGAAGAATTACACTAGCTAACCGCTTCATCTTCGATTTTACCAAACAACTGGGTTCAAAAGTCCTCATTCGAAAGACTGCCTACTATATTACTATTGGGTCGTCCACATCGAGCGAAGGAAGACAACGATCCAGCCAAGAAAGAAGAAAGTCTTTTCATCGCAGCCCCCAGGTTCAAGACGACCAAGTAGACCGAACATCCTCCGATACAAAGACCAAATAACTACCGATGCCAGAGCGTTTGGTTTCAATGCAAGAGAATGCATTGTCTGCTGGGTCTCAGGCTTAGATCCTACTCGGATTGGGAGCCGAATAAGAAAAGTAAGGACATGGGTTGGCAAGACGCCTAGCTCTTATGAGCGAATCGCTTTGTAAAGTCCCTTGCTGTATATGACCAGGACGCCCGAACTAGATGAAGTGTGCTATGCCACGACCGACGTTCGGACCGGGAACTGAATATCTAATTCATTGATGAATTGATATAGAAACTTCAGCTTTTGTAGAAGTTGAATAGATGATCTTGGCATAGGTTAATGAATCTTCGTCCAATGTAGTGGAGCTGAAAATAAAAGGCCGCAGTTTTGATTTTACCCTGGAATCGTTTTGTTGCTTCCCTGTAAGCGTAGTAATCGATATCATTTCTATTTAAGTGTTTATTAGAACAATGGATTTATAAGTTTCACATGAATAAAGTAAGTTTCAATAAGTCTAATTGAATATTTTAATGAAAAATGCAATCGCAACGCTTCGAAATCTAATCTTCAATATACTCGAATGGCTCTGGTGGCTCGGGCTCCTTAGCATCGTCATTCTTGGGCCCATAGGCTGCAACCGGCTCAACCAATTCCTGATCCGTCTTGCCATTGTGTTGCATTACAATAATTCCTCCGATGGTCACATCTTTTAAAGCGACAAATTGCTGTCCCTCAGGGACGCTCAAGACCTTCAATTGTTGACGCATGACACGAGCCGGATTCTGTAGAATTTCAAAGTTCGGTTCGGGTTCTTTCTTTTCTTTTTTGTCAGTGCTGGCGTCTTTGTCCTTTGCATCTTTGCTATCTTTACTGTCTTTGGAGTCCTTCGAGTCCTCGTCCTTCTTCTTCGACGATTCTTTGTCTTTTTCCTTCTCGTCCTTCTTTTTCTTATCGTCTGTGGCTGCTGTTTCTTTAGTTTCTTCTTTTTCGTCTTCTTTCTTCACTGATGTTGAGGCTTTGGAGGTGTCCTCATCCACGTCCATCTTGTTGTCTTCCTCCTTCTTGTCGGCTGTTTCACGACGCTTTGCACGGGCAGCAATCGAGAGCACTGCAGTGGCAACCTTCTCGCGCTCCTCGGATTTCTTCTCCTCCAAAGCAGGTGGATAGGCGTAGAGCGAAGGCTTTGCATTCGATCGGAATTCCATTTTTGGCATTTTCAACTCGGAATTCAAACCAATCACACAAGTTGGTGTGAAAGCCAAGGACAAGGAATGAGCCAATGGGAACCAGTACCAGTACTGGGTGAAGACGAGCATTCCGACTACAGCTTGGAGATTGGTGTGGCCCGTGCGCGATTGGAGGCTCAAGGTGGCATTGCGTCCACCAGCATCGATGATGCCCTGAGCCAATATGGCTCCATACTTGGCCATGACATCTTCATGCTTGTTGCTTATGACCTCGGAATAGAGTTGACGGAAGAAGGTGGTCTTGGGGCAAGTCTGGTCGGTGTGCTGAATCAGAATCATAGCGGAGGCGATCAGAGCTCCCTGGCGTACAAAGTTGACCGGATCGAACTTAACCATTGGCTCGAGGAGGGCGATGGCTTCACGTAGACCAGTACCGGCACAAGCAATACCCAAAGCCATTGCAGCTCCATAACGAACATGGGGATTGTAGGACTCAGCCAGGAGACTAACCACCGATGGACACTGTTCGGGAGTACGGAACAAGATGAAACCGATGGCTGTGACAGCAGCTCGACGTACATCATCATTGACATCGGACACTGCTACGTGAAGCAAACGCCGAATAGCTTTGTTGCTGCCACTTCCATTATACGCCATGGCAATTGTGTACATTCCCGAACGCCGGAGAACCGGGTCCTTGTCGGTTGACAAGCTGGTAACCAACGGATCGGCTTCTTCCAAACGGGCGAACATAGTCAATGAAATTCCCACAGCGAGACCACGCAAAATCTTCTCATGCTGAGTTTCCTGGGCATAGGAAACCATATCCTCGATGGACTGAGCATTCTTCGAACCAAGCATAACCATTCCCATGGCAATACCAGCTGCCTCTCCAGTGACGGCGTCATCCTGGTACAAATTGAACTTCAACTGCTCATACAAGTCCTGGCGATGAGTTCCCATAGCAGCCAGGCCCAGACCGAGACAACCTCCATGACGGACATTCTCGTTTTGGGCGTCCTTCAGCTGTTGCAGCAAGTAGTCAATGATGTTGGCGCCATGATTGGCATGAATCAAGCCGAGGGCATACAAGCCACCACCTTCAGAGTAGCCGGAGCTTGGTCCAGCTTCCTTGGGCAGATAGCTCTGCATGAGGGCTAGCGAATCTTTCTCGTGACCTCGGTGGATGACACCCAACGAAGCTGTGGCCGTTAACTTGGCCCAGTTGGTGGCTCTGGCCAACCAGTCGAGATTATCGCGTAGGAACTGATCGCTTGTTGTTCCAGCATGCATAAATGCATTGGCGATGACTGTGGCTGTGTGACAGATAGACACACGGACGGCTTCCTTGGTTCCGCGCAGAATCTGCAAGTCAGCGTGATTGCTGCGAATCAAGAATTGAAGTTGCAAGTCAATTGTAACTTCGCCAGACAAAATCGAGATCAGTTTTTCAACGTTCTTCTGATGGGCCTTCTCGGAATCGTTGAGCGAGTCGATGGTGCGTTCGATTTTTGCATCCCCTGAAAGAGAAAGGTCCAGTTAAATGTCAACAGTTGACCATCTGAACTTACCTTCACTGTCTTCTACAGCGGCCTTGGTTGTGGGCTCGTCCCCAGACTTGGCTTTCTCCTCGTCTGTCTTTGGGTCATCAGAGGAAGTGCCCTGTGGCTTGAATGTGCTCGGCAAAGCTGCCGGAATTGGAGCAGTTTCTTTCAAAGCTTGCAAGACTTTTCCCAGAAATTCTTGCGTAGCCGATTCGTACAAATCGAAAGCAATCTGATAAGCCATCAAAGTGTTGTTCTCGACCGGGGTGCGAGTCAGTTTGTCCAAGACTTCGGCAACAGCGAGTGGATCTTCGAGGAAAATCAAGCACTGGCACATGTTAACGTAGTCCGGCACACCCAAATCGCTATACAATCCAACCAAACAGCGTAAGACTTCATTGCGGAAGCCACGATTCTGAATCAGCGACATGGTCACATTGTAGGCATAGGCCAGCATTCCAGCGACTTCATCGGATTTCATGATGGAAGCCTCAAAAATGTCCATGCGACGCGTTTCCAGTGCGATTCCAAGTGCCTGACGGTACTGGCCATCGTCCAAGCAACGTTGAATCATACGATTTACAATTCCCTCCAGGCGACCATCGACTGGCTTGGCTTCTTTGGGATTTTCGATGAAAGCCACTCGTTGAGCGATGTAGAAGTCAATGCATTTGGCAATGATGGTTTCGGTGTATTCGTTGCGAGCATTTACATCGAATAAGTCACCAGCTCCGAGTGCATAGGTGAGTGCATCCTCGAAAGACCCGAGATGATAGAAGACCTTCGAGGCTACTATGCCAGCTAGTTTATTTTCGGGAAATGCTCGATCTTCGTGGAGCATCTCGATTTTCTCAATTGATTCGGAGATTTCTGGCCAAAATTCGTCGACAATGTTGTCGAGCTTCTTGAGGGCGAAAACCTTCAGATCCGGCATTTTCTCGTCAAGGAGGGAAATTATCCCAGCCGCTGAGGTGAGACTCATTTTTCTAGAACGATCAAAAATACATTATTATGTGATAAAGAACTAGTTTGAACCCATACCCCGGTGGCTTTTGACCACGACAAAGCATTCTTGAATCTTGAAAAATAAAGTCACAAAATGGCTCTTACCTAGTTTTTTCACTTCACAAAGAACCCGGATTTCTTAGTCAAATTTTTGCAGGAAGTATTTCACTTTTTTTTTATTTTTTTTATTCTATGAATTAAAGATGAAATAATCTTTAAGATTTATATATTTTTCTATGTTTTTACCTTTATTAATTTATTGAAATTTTTCGGCTGATCAGACGAACTTCCGTAGTTTGTTACAAAAATTTGTGCAAATCACCATTTTTCTATTCCTTCACATGACGTTTCATAAGCGGCCATCTTGCGAGACTCGATCGGGACTGTTTGGAAAGTCGATTGTTTGACATATTCACTTGTTAATTCAACTTTGCTGTATACAAAATAATTAACTTCATATGAAGTTAATTTTGTTTGTGCTTGAGAAGCAAAAACAATAAAATATTTAAATTGGATGATCACTGCGTATAAAGTGGAAACAAAAGATTAACATACACATCCTGTTTGCACTTTTTGCAAAATCAAATTTTCACTCTGTTAACATAAATACAAACAAAGTTGTTTAAGAACGTTTACCCTTATTTATTTATGTTTATTTGCGTATCCAATCGTCAACAATTATTTAAATTAAAACAAGCAAATTGCACACATCATTCCCAATTACTTCTTCTTTTTGATTGGCTTCGCCAAATCCAAGCCCAGTATATTTTTCGCCGGGATTTTATACGTTTCCGTTAGCAAATTGAAAATAAACCGAACTTGATTGCCTTGAATTTGCAGCATTTCCCGATTTTGATTTGGCACTTTGACTATTGTTGTAGACGCTGCAGCTCCCTGCTTACAGAGCTTGATGAATTCTGGCAGTATGATTCCATAGCATTCGATGTTACTGACTAAAGTCACTTTCTTATTCCCCGAACGTGTGGCCAGAGACATTTGAATCAATGGCTTGTTCTTGGGAACGTCTTTTGTGCTTCGCATCTCGTAGGTGTGCTTCATTTTGCTGATGATGATGTTGTAAACAGTGTCCAGTGGGGCTTCGAGACGGCCGCAGATTTGCTGCAAACACTCGTCGAGTTTGATTGTTTTCTTGACCGGATCGGCCACTGGGAGATTGTTCTTGCTGATGTATTCTCGCAGAACTTTTTTAACTTGGACACTTGAGATACCTTCGCCTCGTTTAAAGTTCAATTTGGTGAAGAACGTTACCACTGCGTCAGTGACCAAATACAGTTCTGTCATCTCGGAATGATACAGAGGCTGTTGGCCGTTTTCCTTCTCATCCAAAGGAGACTTGGCATCGGCAATGAAATTCACTAGCTCTGGATGTTCGAAATCGATGGAAATGATTTTATCAACACCTTTGGTTTCTTCGCGAACGACAATAAATCCCTCGTCAACCATTTCGTTGAGGAAATTGGAGAGTTTTTTGTATTTTGTTTTCTTCAGATCGATTTGTGTCTTTGCTTCTGGCACTACATGGAGCCGATAGAAGTTACTGGTGAGGAGAGGTAGAGTTATGTCTTTGCCGTGATGTTTGAGGGCAGTTAAGAAGGCATTGCGCAGGATTGTGTCGGCGATTGAGACTGCATCTGGTGCTTCAGGTTCGATTTCAATGTTTTCCAGATTTTCAGATAGACCATCGACAACTTGCTCCGATTCTTGATGTTGGCTTTCGTCTTCTCTAGGTGTAGCCTCTTCATTTTTTTCAGGCACCGAAATTTCTTGACTTACCCTCGCCTTAGCATCAGGAGCTGCTCCAAGAGCTGGAAAATCGTCGTCGGTAAGCTTGGCCGGGGCCTTGTCTGGAATTTGTAATACAAGTGAAGGCTCATGACCCCAGAGCTTGTCACCGAATATGTGAAGCATTTTCACCGCCGATCCATGGCCACCACACATGTACAAGTCGTCACTAGATCGAGGAAGTATTCCAACTCCAACTGCAGACTCATTCGTTGTAAGATTAACAGCGACAAGTTGACCTTTCTTATAGCGGCCATACATATTCATGCCAACACCATGAGGAACCACACCCGGCAGCATTAAATCAGCTCCGTTTGAGAGTTTCGGCAATACACCGGCATGCGTCTTGAAGTATGGCAGCAACTCTGGAATTATCCACATAGTGTACAACGTAGGCACTAGAATCCCACCTTCGGCTTCGAAGAACATAGGCCGTTTATCAACACAGTAAACAGAAGTATGGAAATCCGAGTGGGTTGTTATTTTCAGCATGGTAACAGCCGATTTATTCGGAATGAGTTGCTGTATTTGCTCACTGGTTACATCGGGAAATGATTGTTGAATGCGAAGCCGCAGACGCTTGCTGTCGGAGCCTTTAAGTGGAGCATTGCTTTTAAGTTTGTAGGGTTTTAAAAACATTTATTAATTTTGGGAGACGGTCGCTTCTTAATGAAACCAGAGACAAATCGCAATAAGAATCATTGACAGAAGGAGGGCAGCATACACAAAAACTGACAATGACAGCATTTTGAAGTTTCGAAAAGTCAATTAACAATTCAGCACTTTCGGAGAAACAAAAGTTTTCGTTAATAGAGTGAGTTTCCGGTATCGCGTAAGGGACGTTAGAGATTTGAAAAAATGTTGATCATAACAAAAGAGTGATTGATATTCGTTCTTACATTTCTTTTTTATACAGAATTTTAGTTATTATAAGTTCTTCTGTTAGGAAGAAGGAAATAGCCATTTGGGCTGTCAATCCAACAAGCTTACAATTGATTTTTAGGTTTATAAGTTTAATCAAATGATATCAGCAGCATTTAGAAGCCTTCTGTCCTACCATAAGATTTATTAAGTCTGTTCAATGAGTCTGTGCTGGACTGTATTGGACAGAAAAGTACAACATTTTCCTGTTCAATGACACTTTTTCTGTGCTAGAGTGTTCTAGAACAGTCTAGTTTGCTGTTCAATGACTTTTTCTAGAACAGTTTAGCGTAGGTTAGCGTAAAAAACAACAGGATTTTCTGTACTTGCTTTTGAGGAAGTGTAACCTGGAACAGAAACATGACAACTGTCAAAGTGTAGTTTTTCTTTGGTCTTTGTTATTGTTTTGTGTGTTGAGGTTAAGTGAATTATTTCACTTAAGGCAATTATTGTTTTGATTTTTTGTATTTATTTGTTTGATTTTTTATGGATCTTATTCCTTAAATAAATTACATTTTCAAGCATGTGTTGAAGAAAACAATGCAGGAAGTTTTTTTTCTGATTTTAGTTTTCACAGATGACGTTTCGATGACTGTTCTAACTTGCCTGACATTTCTGTGCTGATCTGTTCTAACCTACACTTTTCTGTACTGTTCTAACCTACACTTTTTCTTATTGAACAAACTTATTGTTCAAGATTTGAAGTAGCTTCATGCGAAGTGAATGTTTAAAACAATCATATAAGTATTTACCCTTCATTTCTAATGTGCTCACTATGAATGGTGGTAACCACCGGGTGTCTAATACTTCGGCCCTATGGAAGGTTGTCAATGTCCGAGCAATGTCCTTGCTTAAATGTTAAAATTGTCTTAGGAGGTTGCAATGCCAAGCTAGGAAGAGAAAATATCTTTGGTAGAAAACTTGGAAAATTCAGCCGATTGACGGAAGGCACTTGATGTTCGAAGGATAGACACGTGCATTCAAGGGGACACAAGCGTCTACAGCAACCTCTGTCTATCAACGGCTAATCTCCACCTCCCCGTGGTGAACATCGGGTGCCTAGTACCTCAAACGAAGATTGGGTTCCAACCCCAGTGGGAAGTTGTTTGCGGCAGCAAAGAGAGAGGGGGGAGGAGGCGGCAGCGGAATAAGAACTCCCAAGATATGGAATCAACGGTGGCATCTACAGACCCAGTCAGGATGAACTACTTAGTGACCACCTTATACGGCTACCATATTCGCAGCCCAGGCCTTTAATGAGCGGTTTGGCTGGCTCTTCGCCTTAGAGTTAAACTAAGGACCTGGCCCTCCAGGTTGGGGTCGTGCGTCGGGGTGACTGATCGGTCACATAAAGAACATATGGTTCCGAAACACCAACCAGTTGTTCAGCATTCAAGATGTTCGAACTTTCCGAGGAGCCAGCATGGAACCGGACCACTACCTCGTCCTAGCCAACGTAGTCCCAATAACGACTAAAATGCTGTAAGAAAATTCAACGTCGGACGGCTATAATCGGAAGAGATCGCCAGATCCTTCTCTGATCCACTTGATCCACAAACAATATCTTAAGGAGTCCTATGCCGCCAACATTAAGTATCGAGAACCAGTTGCAACATTGTCAGAAATCAGATGGCGCCTCTCCTGTACAAGGTTTCACACAGCCACTTAAGCGAAACCCCTCAAGATCAAGAGCTCAAGTCTGCAGAGATGAACAAGAGAACATCATACAAGAATTGCAGTCGATGCTGGGGACTCGGAAGACCACTTCTGTAGAATGTAAAGGCGACGACGAATACCGCCATCAGGCAGGAGACATTCATTGGATACGATGAGCCAACAATTCCGTGAACCCGACCCAGAAAAACTGAAAAGGTCAATATCACTGCCGAAATCCTAAAACGCCGCTGGAACAGATGGTTTAGCTAACGAGCTGTTCAAAGCAGCAGGCGAGGATCTAGATAGGGTCATCGGTCATGCACCAAATTCTCTGTAAGATATGGTCCGAAGAATACATGTCCTATAAATGGAATCTCAACACTATTTGCCCGATCCTGAAAAAGGGAGATTAGCCTACTTATCATCGCTTATAAGTCCTGCTGCCGTAATATGCGCCTTTCGTCAACAATCTGATTGGTCCTTATCAATGTGGCTTCAGACAGATCCTTGAAAAAACCTTTGAACTCCAAATCGATACCCCACCATCTTTTCAACGACTTTAAGGCCGCGTATGACGGCATCTACAGAGACGAACCATGCTAAGCTCGTTCGCTTGTGAAAAATGACGTTGGAGAACTCACGCTGCGCCATCAAGGTTGGCAACGAGCTTACGGAATCTTTCGATATCAAAATAGGATTCCGACAAGGCGATGCACTGTCGTGCGTTTTCTTTAACATCGTTCTTGAGAGAATAGTGCAAGGCTCCACCGTCAACACCAGAGGCACTATCTTCCAAAAGTATGTTCAATAACTCCTCGCGTACACCGATGATATTAATATAATGGGAAGAAAAAAGCGTGATGACAATGGCGCCCTCAGATGGCTCGGTGATTTAGAATGGATGGACTACACTAATGCATCGGCAACGGTCCCTTACATGCACTCTTCAGTCACCGATACAAAGCGCTATGGCATCCGTCTTGAACATGTGGGGGCTGCGATGAGAAAACTTTCTTGGCTGGAGTGTATAAAGCACCGTCATTGCATACGGGACCAATAATCCGTCGAAGAATTTTTCTTTCGAAAGTGCCCAGTATCAATTCCCCTTTTTTACTTATCGTCCAACACTCGGCAAAAAATCAAAGTTTTGTACAGCAGACACCTTGATGTATTTCGAGTGAGGAATTTTGAACCCAGTTGTTTTCTGTTTTGCCCAACCGAAGCAGCAGCGGTTCGCTAGGGTAACTCTTTTTCCAAAAAGGTCGTTTGTGGGATTGATGTTTGTTCCAAGGTAGGTAAATTCCTTAACTACCTCGAAATTGCTGCTAACAACAATGACGTTTTGTCTTTAGCAGTGGACAGATATTATTTTGTGTGTTGATAGCACGTACTTTGTTTTGTCCTCATTCACTTCAAGACCTACGAGTTTTGTTTGTTCTTCAATCGCTGTGAAAACCTCAAGCTCAGCTCTGTGAGCGACCGATCATGATCATGTCAACCGCATAGCCAAGGAGCTGGGGTGAATCGGTTGAGGATAATGTTTTCCGTGCTCCCATCTTCCTTGCGCACTATCTGCTCCAGAACTATGTTGAAGAAATCACATGACAACGCATCTCCTTGTCTCCTATTTTTAGTAATTTTAAGCGTTATGCGGCAAAGCTGGATCAGTTTGTCCTCTTTGTTACTCTTGGCAATGGATGCTATCATAAACTTTGAAGTCGATGAAAAGATGGTGGGTTTCGACTTTCGTTGGTCTTTTCCAGGATCTGCGGAGATAGTCGCTCACTCAGGCGCTCACTGTAGTCTCTGGCATTATTCGGAGTGCCAATTGAACTTCTTTCTTTGGGCCACACGTGTTTTTTTGTCATTTGATAGTCGAGCTCTAAACTTAGCCACTACCAAAAAGTGGTCAGAGTCGACATTTGCTCCTCGGAAAGTGCGCACGTTCAAAATGTTGTATGCGTGACCATCTAGAGATCGCCAGGTTGCTGTGTAAATTTTTCGTCTTGGAAACCCATTACGAGCTGCAATAAAGTCGATAAGTTGGAAGCCGTTATCTGTTGTAGCTTCGTGGAGGCTGTGCTTTCCAACTAATCCGCCAAAGATGTCTTTCTTTCCGATTTTGGCATTGAAGTCTCCGAGTACGATTTTCATGTCGGTCGTACTCTGGACAGGCTCCATAGGCTCTATCCAGGGGGTCGTAAAAATCCTTCTTGCTAGACTCCTCCGCATCATCGGTAGGGGCGTGTGTTCCTGTGCATATATCTTATACTGATGTATTGTAGTGTGGCCTTGATGCGGATCACAGCCAGGCGATCACTAATTGGCTTGAAATCTATGACTTTCGATCTTAGCCGATTTCCCACGACGAATCCGCATTATTTGTTGACAGCTGTAATAAATTACATAATTTTTCTTTTGTATTTTCCCTGAAAATTCCAGTATAAAAAGAGCAAATAATAATTTAAAGCAGGTGACCATGGCTCAGAGGATAGAGTAGTGTCTGTGTCTGTAGTTCGTTACATCCATGTGCGAAGTACTGTGAAATGTAAATGTCAATAATTTAAAATTCTGTAAGACTTATTTTTTTTATTTTTTATAATGAGCACACACTCAAGGGGTTTTTATACCCTTTTTATGCCATAGACACAGTGAGTACTTTAGGAAAGAAGGAAGGGGTTAGAGAGGAGGTGCCGGTGTACATTGGTTTTAAATTCCTGAACATTGCAATGATCGGGAAAAACAGAGTGTGGAAGAGAGTTCCACATTCGCGTAGTACGGCTAAAGAACGATTCTCTATACTTGAGCGTACGACCGAAGTTGGGCTCGAGTGTAAACTGATGAGCATTCCTGGAAGCGCGAGTATTACGGGCGAATTGTTTAAGGGGAGGAATGCAACTGCCTATTTCTCTAGAGCACTTACCGTAGAAGTAACGATAAAACAGAGAGAGACACGAAACGTTACGACGGTGGTCTAAAGTGGTGAATGCATCAGTGATCTCTCTATCACCAATCATTCTTACAGCTCTTTTTTGAATTCCATCCAAGAGGCTTAAGTAAGTAGCTGGGGCACCAGCCCAGAGATGTGAATTGTACTCAAGCTTTGGACGGATATAAGTTTTATAGATGATAGCCAGATCAGACGGGGAGAACAATTTCTTGCACCGTCTTAAGAAACCCAAACATCTTGCGGCATTTTTGGCAACATCGCGTATGTGCTCGGACCACAAGAGGTGGTCAGTGATGCACATACCGAGAATCTCGAGATGTTCGGTCTCATTGATGCAAGTGCCACTCATGGACAGTGGCAGGGGGGGTATATCCCGCTTCAACGATACCAGACAGCATTGAGTTTTCGAAGCATTAAACTCTACACGGTTCTTAATTCCCCATTGAACAATGCTGTTTAAGTCAGAGTTTAATGAGCTTATCATATTTTGCCGTTGCAGTTCCACATCCGAAGAGGAGGGATGTGAATCTGGAAACGAATATGAGAAGCTAAGGGTACTATCGTCAGCGAAACAATTTATTGGATTAGAAGTAACAGACAAGAGATCATTAATAAAAATGAGAAAGAGGGTCGGAGACAAAACGGAGCCCTGGGGCACACCAGCATTTATATTGTGGGTTTCAGACTTGAATCCGTCCAATACAACTTGTATTGAACGATTCGAAAGAAAGTTTCTAATCCAACGAAGTATCAAGTGCAACAATCTTACTTTCTCCAAAACGATGTAAAGATTTGTTCCACTGTTCGGTGAGATAAACCATCAAATCACCAGTGGACCTGTTGCTGCGAAAGCCGTACTGCCGGTCATTAAGAAGCTTTTGGTCTTCGAGATATTTCTTAAGCTGATAGTTTATCAGCGTTTCCATAACCTTAGAAAGAAGGGACGTTAGTGCAATCGGACGATAATTGGAGGGAGAAGAAGATTCGCCTTTTTTTGGAATAGGCTGGACAAATGCTGTTTTCCAACTGCTCGGAGAATAGGATAGATGGAAAAGCTTACGCAAGGGTTTTGCCAGCGTGGAAGAACACTTCTTCAGAATAATAGAGGGGATACCATCCGGACCAGCGGATTTATGTATGTTGAGATCCTTTAATACTCTCGCCACAGCACGAGTGCGGAAGAAGATTTGTCCCATGGAATCATTGACGCGCTCAAGCACTGGAGGAGTCATGACACTCTCTGGCAGCGAAGAGTTGGCGGCGAACTGCCTAGCAAAAAGGTTAGCTTTCGCGAGCGAGCTAACAACTGGAGTGTCATTGTCGACGAGCGTAGGGACAGAGGAAGAAGAAGAATTCTTCATGTTTTTTTACAAATGACCAAAAATTCTTACTGCCTTTGGGACATTGCAGTATTTTTTGCCTTAATTTTTGGTCATGTAAAAATTTGGTCCGCCGGAACTTTACTTCTTTTTCCCTGATAACCTCTTTACAGCTTGAATCAAACCATGACTTTTCCTTGGGTTTGATGCTTTTAACCCTATTCGGGATGAAAATAAATATTATTTTCTTCTTTAATAGGCTTTCCTATCATGGTTTTGTTATACCTTTACTAAGCGACAATTGTACAAACGAGAGTCAACTCTGAACCACGGGTTAACGAAAAAATAATTTGACAAAACTTTTCCGCATGAGATTAACTGAAATGATGCTCACTCACGATCGTAATAATTCAAAAGTGTTCTTCACTCTACGTTAGCTAATTTGGCTTTTTCTGAAATCCGTGATACGGCGCGGCGGCGGACGGGCGGGCGAGTGGCTCACCGTTGACTATTTTTTTTGCAACCGGTCCTTACTTCTTCACTTATTAACTTGAAAGCTAAACACGAATTTCATTTTTATTCGAATTTCGTCAAAATATTATTTTCAAATGTTAAAAAACCCACACAAGTTAAACTTGAGTTATTCTTTCATCCCTCAAAATAAATGTAAAACATCACACATTCGCCCGAGTGACCGAACCTCAATACGTGTTCCACCCAACCTTAACCGCTCAAAATGTTAAACCAGATCATACCCATACCGTTTGCTGCCGCTCATGCAATCGTATTTAAGTGCTCCTCCAAGTCCATAATCCAAATCCCAATCAGTAAGCAAGTAACATTCGTTGCGTTGTGTTTTGTCGTTTGTATTTTCACTTCAAAAATCAAGAGTCCCTATCAGTCTCTCCCCATTATCGTGCTCGATTGATACACTATGGAACGACACAGTCTGAAAATTGAATATTTCATCAAGTAGGAACCCTCTTCTTTACAAAATTGAACGCTATTGAACAGTTCACCAGTGTTCGTGCTCCTGAGCAGTCGTGTCTCTCTCGTCACTTAAGTGGTCTGTCTTTCAAGAATAAAAAAAAGTTCAGTTAACCTATGCTATTTGCGTCTTCTGAATATTAATTCGACCAAAGATTGAATTGCCATATGACCTCTGTGCGGGCCTGTGTAACTGTTAACTCCTATTAAAATTCATCAAGATTGAAATTCATTTACATAAATCGAAACAAATTTTAAACAATCTTGAATAAGTTCCCATGAGGAATTCTCATCTGCTGTGTGCTGAATCCTTTGAACTTGATTATTGTTTATTTAAGAGTCCCATTTAAATGACAGTTGATTTATTGAAGGTTTATAAATAAAATTTGTGTTAAATTATTTTTGCCAACGTATTTCTTTTTTGTTATTGGAATTTTGAAAATTTACGCCAAATATTGGTGTGTGATGAGTATATTAATTTTTTAATGTGCGTTTAATGAGCGTTTTAACTTCTCTGTATCGCGTTGATTGTGATGAATTCCGTTTAAAGTAAACAGTTGTTCTTAAAATTAACGGTAATTATTATTGCTTACAGTGGAGTCAAATTGTTTTTTTTTTTGCTTAAAAACAGCGGGGGTGCCGCCATTAATAAATTAATACAAGACTAAACAAATTAAATTGGTAAGTTAAGCAGGCGTTGGCGTATTTACTTTTGTTATTATATTTTCATAGTAAAACAATTAATGTCAGAAGACAGGCGGCGTGTATTCGTCAACTGCCAGGGGCAGCCGGCAAGCGGTCACCAACACACTCTCAATAAAGCCAAATAATTTAATGCACAAAAATTGTGCTAATAGCAGGCATATCATAAACAGGGAAGTCATTGCACGTCTCGACATCGCATCGCATCGGGCATATTGGGCATCGGCTCGGCTCGTGTAGACTCTACATGAATGTCAGTGCGTCATAAGATGTAGCCTAGCGTAGCTCAATAAATAAGTCTATAATGCCCGAAGCAAATTATGGAAATGAGAAGTGAGGTTGCGAATAAAATGACCGACGAACATGGTGCGGCGCCGGCCATCGCCCGCCGCTGCCGCAGTTGTAGTATCCTATCGCGCACCAGCTGACCGGGTGTTATTGAAATATGACCATTCGAGGGTTAGATGTGGGCGATCAATGTGGCCAGTTTTATAGCGATCGTGTGCTTAGAAGCAGTTGTTGTGCGTTGCAGTGGCCGGGGATAATATAGTGGCGCGAGTCGTCATTGTTTTCGTTTTTAGAAATTGCACAGAATTTGAGGCAATGACAATATTTAAATTAATTTTGCACTGAAAATTAAACGCCTTGCAAGATCGCCTTATTCCGAACGCAGACAGACAGACGCAAAAGAAACGAAAGTTGTCAAGAAAAAAAAAACTGATAATAATCCATCAAAGTGAAAATTGGCAGCGGAATAAACAAAAACATTTTTATACAATTTTTGAATGTAGAGGTGCATCATACCGACTATTCCTAGTTGCCAATTTGAAAGAAATAAGAAGTGTGTTCGTTTGACATTTAAGCACCCTATGACGTTCACAAAGGAGAATTGTTAACGTCTACTCATCCTGTCTTTTTGTTTTTTATTGTTTCCATTCCGAAATTAAGTAGTGTCGGTAGCTTTGTGGTTTAGTGCGTTGGCTGCTAAGCAGAACGTAGTGGGTTCAAGTCCTACTCGTGCCCATAGTTTTTATTTCATCTTTCACAGGCACTGCCTCTTGCGAAGAACTGACAAAACTTCAAAGAGTAGGTATCATCTGTCATGAAAAAAGTTTATATTTGGCAATCCAAAGGCAATTTTAACAAAAGTTCTGTTCTTTTACTCCCTAAAACTCCTGAAAATTCCTAAGTTCTCACACTTTTCTGTTCTTTTACTCAAGATTTTTGTAAGTTCTGTCACTTTCGAACGAGAAAAATACTTCCCCTATCTCCCGATTTTAAACTCTAAAATGTCTTGCGGGAGAGTTTGTGTCAAACCATAAGAAATACATTGAATTTTTTTGATGTTTGATATAATTTTGTGCATTTGTGAGATTTTTGCTGTCATGTGTTCTTTTATTTTTTAGGAAAAACACAAAACCTCATCCCCACTCGTTGAAATTTATGGTTTCAAGTGACAGTTCTAATTTTTAAAAGAAGAGAATAGTTGAGTTTCACCATGGACTCACTCATATTATCGCTTATTGCAATTGACTTGGCAACCCTACGCACACAAATTTGCGTACGAGTGCTGCACTTTTGATCTTTCTTCATCGCACTCCAACAAACAAATAAAAAACACGCAATAAAAGAGAAAGAATGAAATGCGAGTGCAACGCTCTAATTTGCCGCGAATATTCGCGTTTTGTTATTATTTATATTTTTTCATTTCCTCGAGAAAATATATTTTAAAAAATTAATTTTTGAAAAAAATAAATTCTCAAAAACATCTGCAACCGGCCGGCCGGCGGAGAGGGTGGTGCGGTGGCGCCAAACATTTTTGATTTCTGGCAAAATATACAACGTCAAAAATGTCAATGAGAGTGAAAACGATACGAAAGAGTTCGGTATGTTTGAATATTGACACATTTTTAGAACAAAAATATTGTATGGTATTTTTTATGGGAATACGACCAACAGCGGCAATTAAATCGACATACTTGTTGGAATTTAATGGTCTCGTGATGACCATCACCAAACCAAGTGACATAGAAACAACTGAATTAGAATTTGCAAACACCCGCTTCATTCAGAGGATCGGTTCGCGTAAAAGAGTAAATAAATTCAACAAAATTACTTAATATTTAGAAAATTTAGATAAATTAATTAGTTCATTAATTTATGACAAGAGATGTCTTATGGTAAATTGATGATCTGTGATAAAGACACGAACTTTTTTTTTCTATTTTTCGTTTGTTGTTTTTGCTTGGGGAGTAAAAAATTGTCACAGATGGATTTTGAGATGACTGAATGAACGTGGGTAAGGAGAGCGATTAGACATTTTTTGTGTGTTTGTATTTTTTTTTTATGATAAATTTGTGGCCAGGGTCACACTTAATTTAAATGATGAATAGCTTAAGTCCTCAGTTGAGTCATTTATGTTTACATTTTTGATCTATAGTTTGATTGAAATAAGTGAAACATTTAATTTACTATTTAGTGAAAACGTTTAAAAAACAATTTAAGATTTCCTTATTTATCTTGTTTGCGATTTATGTGACAAGACTGTAGATAAATTTGTTTTATGAAAGACTTTCAAGACTTTAATTATTGAAAACTGAGAAAAAATAGCGTTTCGCTTTTAATTGATTTTTTTTTTTTCAAATACTAACTTTCAAATAAAATAAGTTATTTTTCTGTTTATTTAATGCAATGTTAAAGCTTCTTATTATTCGATTAACTTTTTATGGTTTGTTTGAAATCGCTATTGAAAACAAAGAACTGGTTTATTGGAAGCTTAAATATTGAATGTTAATTAAGAAACTTTATAATTTTGAACAAAATATATAGATTCATACTTATAACTGGACCATATAATTTATTAAGTAATATATGATTCTTGTTACCTAAAGTCTGAGGTATACTCGTCAGATTGGGATTTTTTAAAGAAAATAAAAAACTTGAATCCTACCAAAAACATTCTTTGAAAAACTAGCCAAGTCTCGATGGAGCTGCTTGTTTATCTCTAAAATGTAATGAAATCTAGACAAACTCGTGTCAAGTCTAAGGTTCCTTACTGCGATGTTTTATTATCAAGCTTACAATTGACTGGTTAATGAAGCAACGTTTTCCAAGTGGCAATTTTCCGTCGTCAATGGATAACGGTTTTGGCAATAGGTTGGTGCAATGAACCAATGGTGTCATGGAGCACCTGGTTTAGTACGCTTGTGTACTCTTCAACGGCCGTGCTGTATCTGTGTCTGGTTGTTTGGTAATATATAATAGGCGTGTTTTTTTGCACGCGTATATACGCTTAAGAAAATATTTGCAATCAAATGCAACAACAATAAATTTCTATATCCGCTTAGTTAGCGGCGATAATTATCCACGCTTATGAAATAAGCGGATATAAAAACAATGCTACCATATACCTTTTTCAATGAATTTTCAACAATTCATTCCGAAATTCATTCGAAATTCATTTCATTTAATAATTACCCAAGCAAGCTATGATTTTGCTGTTGTTTTATTTCAAATCAAAGGAAACCATTGGCTACTTTTGTATGTTCCATGCCTTCGTATCTCTTTCTCTATCCAGATCTCTTTTCTTCATTCTCTTGGTTTTCTTCTTTGAGCAAGAGATTTTTCTGTTCTCTGGAGAAAAAATTCCCGCTGACGTTGCTCTTCTTTCTCCTCTCGTTTACATATCATCAACTTGTGATGCCAAATTGCTAAAACAAAAAATTTGTCGTTTTTTTGTGCACTGTTCATTTTAAGCGTATATACGCGTGCAAAAAAACACGCCTAATGACAGCTAATTTTACCTATGTTTCTTTATCAAGAGGGAAAGTTTCATCTGTCAAAGATCAGAAGAAAGAGTTTCACATTCGTTTAGTCCTGCTTAAAAACAAATATCTTTACTTGCTGATACGATCGAAGTTGTTCTTGAAGGAATATTGATGGTTACTCCTGGATGTGCCAGAATTAAGGTCGTTTTTTTGCATTTTTGAAAAGAGATTCACCAGAAGCCATTCATTGCCAATGAACACTTAAAAGTACTATTTACATGAACACGACCAACGAACGACAAATGAATGAAGAAAAGTGATTTTAGATACGTTTGAGGCTGTATTTCCTAACAAATTCTCAACAAAACGATTAAAGTACCGTTTATGTTTGATTTGTGATGCATTAATTAAATTTTTAATCTCAAATGTTCATAAATTTGAGAAAACAAATTTATTCGTCGCGAAAAGTATTGTAGTTGATACGAACTGCCAAACTCTATTCGCGTTCCACATCATCCACACTCCCACAAGTGCGGATCCAAGGGGGAGTCACGGGGGTCATGACCCCCCCCCCCCCAAACAGGCCGCATTTGAAAAAATAGAGCTAAATCGATATTTTGTAAGCCAAATAAAAAAAAAAACAAACGAAACAAACCAAGTTTTTGCTCACTTAAGAACCGGAAAATAACCAAATGACCACAATTAACATACTCTTTCTGCCCTCTGAAAAAAATACATTTTAGAACCAGAATTTTTACCTGTAGAACCAATCTGCACGACCAATGGAAAATGTTGAAAAAACAAGTAAAAGTGATAATCTTTTTGAGACATTCAAAAATAAAACTAATTTAGCCACATATTCATCTTAATTTTCCTTTATAAACAACTGTGTAAATAGTTCAGTCCCCATTAATATACTTTTTATGAGAAGATACAAAGATTTTTTTAGAAAGGGAAAAGTTATAAAGCACAATTCTTTGGACCTTCATAGAATAAGCTGTATTTAAAATAGCTGGGCTGGAAATGCCAACAAATGCCACCCAATTCACTCGTTTTTTGGAGTTAATTGTTTTTTACATGTTGCAGGACTGCGCCGAATAAATACAGGAATACAAACAAATTGCTATCAAAATTCATCTTTAGCAAAACAAAACAAAACCTAAAATCTATTTTGAATACACGTCGGAGAAATTTAATTTGTTTTGAATTTCAAGTTTCGAAGAAGTCAACTGATTCCGAAAGTCAGAATAATTGATTTGTATTTGGCAATGCCTCTAATTTCGTTCGGGACTTATGATTATAATTTTTTCGTATTATTTGCTACGAGGAACTCTGTGATAGGGGTGTCTATAAAAAAACATCACCTTAATTAAAATTTATTTGATTTGCTCCGATCGAATTGAAGTATCCGTCAAATGAATCCTTGTTTTATCTTCTTACTTTCGCTGTTTATTTTCTGGTTTTAATTTTGTTAATTTCTTTTTTTTTATTGCAAAATTCAATAAAAACTATTTTGATTCCAACGACACTGAAATCAACAATGGACTGTTGTTCTTTCAATGTTTTGATTGCAAACTGTGAAGTTAGCCACGCTACCATAAAAGGCGCCAAGTCATTTAAAAACACACGAGGAAACGTTTCAGAAGAAAATTCATAATAAAAACATTTATTGGCTAAGATGTTTCTTACAGCCCGATTCTGCAGTTGTGACGAGTCACAAGTCACAAGCGCTTTTGACTGATTTCTTGTGAGGATAGTTGTGACTCGATTACAAATAGGAATTCTGAAATAACACTCACAAGAAAACTGACAACAATATTCAACTCAGCATGGTGAGTAAAATTATTGTTGTTTCAACCACAGATGAGTCAAAAGGGAGATTGGAAATCAAGCTGTCAAAATGACAATGTCTACTAGTTTACTGCAAGAGTTTGCGTGTTTTTACCAATACTATCTCAGTAAACTTCGACATACCACCTGATTTTTGTTGCTTTTTTTCTCATTTATTTATATACACGAGGTAATGGTTAAATAAAATTTGTGGTATCCGGAGGGTAAAACGTAAGTCAGTATCCGATCTTCTTTTGTCTCTGGTTTCACCTGTCTAGTTGAAATCAAAATAATTCATTATTTGTTTTCGAGTTTCTGCTTTCTGAAAAAGTGAAAAAACTCTTTGAAATTAAAAAATGCAAGGTAAAAGATATCTTTCTTAGCAGTAAATGACCAGTCATATTGTAAAAAATTTCTCAAACATGGAACCTCAAATCGAAATTTCTAAATAACAGCAATATGTTTCTTGTTACCTGGTCTGAGGCAGGTCACAAATTTGAAAATTTTTGTGACTGTCCCAAGTTGTGACTCTGCACCAGAATACGAAAAAAGTCACAAAAATCATTTCACCTCAACTTGTGACTTGTGAGGTGTCAGTGAGGGTCCTCAGAATCGGGCTGTTAGTTTTGAGAGTACCTACCTACATTTTTTATATCCCTAAACAGTTTATAATTGTATATACACAATAAATTTATATATTAATGTAATGAATTTTTTTTTTATTAATTGAAGAAATTTGGTTTGCTTTGTTTATTTGGCTATTCTTGGTATTTTTCTTATTTTTAATTTTTTTCTATCCTGTGACCCCCTCCAGAAAAAATTTCTGGATCCGCGCCTGCACTCCCAACGAACAGAATATTCGCGCGCGTATAACCCCAAAAATCATTCCTGCCTTGTGTTTTGGTTATTCATTCGCGACGAATTTAAAACTCTCATGTTAAAGAAATTTCAAAATCGACGTATTTTCGTTCGTGCTCATATAAATAGTGCTTAAATTGACAAAGAATACGCGTACTTGTAGTTTGTATATTTGCAGTCGATTCAAATTCAAAATGCATTCACTTATTTGCCGCTTGTTCATTAAACGGCTAATGACCAGTTGTTAAATCGAGTGAAAGTGCCTTAGGCTGTTTCGAGAGGAAAGTTCTTCGGGTCATCTTTAGCCCCGTGTGCATTGAAGGGGAATGGCGAAGAAGATATAACAGCGAACTTTACGGGTTGTACAACGACATGGACCAGATGGTCTAGAGACTCAGATGGCTTGGGCATCTAAAGAGCGGATTGACACCAATGCTCCGGTCCGGAAAGCCTTCTACACTATTTGTTTATTTACGCTTAGGGACGTAGGAGGAGAGGAAGACCGCGACTCAGGTGGCGCACTCAAGTGGAAGAGGATCTCAATCAACTTGGAGTGCAAAACTGGAGACAACTAGCCAACGACCGAGCTAGCTGGCGGAGACTGTTGATTGAGGCCCGAGTCTACAACGGACTGTTGCGCCACCTTAAGTAAGTAAGTAAGACCAGTTGTTCTTTATCAAGATTGAGGCTTATTTAAATTTTTGCACCGATGTTGGCTTTTTTATTATTATCACTTTCGTTTTAAGAATCCTTGATATAATTCTCTCTCTTGTTGCCTATTTTATAGATTCAAATATAGACTGCTACCTCCTTCCTAAATGAAGGGTTATGTGTCTACCTTCTTCGCGATATATTATCTCGCTTCTATAATTGTGCTCTCAAACGCGGCCAATTTTTTTGCCTTTAACATGACTAAGTCTTCAGAATGGAATGTGAGAACTGTAATTCTTTAAGAGTGTGATGTTCTTTTGTTTTTCTCAGCTGAGGTAGGTCAGCGGGTCCAGGTTTCTCCGAGGAAAGAACAAATAAAACTCGGTGGTTAAAGAAAGATTTGGTTCAAATTTATTTATTGTAGTAAGCAAGTTTATAAACGGCGGATTCCTAGAACAAACGGCGGCGGATGGGATTCAATCCATAGTTCTAGGAATTAAACGGCGGAATAACTTCCCTAGTCCCGACGGTACATGGGATTCAATCCCTAGTCGGAACAATAATACTACTTATTCTACAATGGGATAACTTCCCTAGCCTGGACGGAAGATGGGATTCAGTCCCTAGTCTAGGCGATACCTACAGTGGGATACTTTCCCTAATCCCGGCGGTACCTGGGATTCAATCCCTAGTCGGAACAATACCTACTATAAATCCTAGCCTTGACGGAATAATGGGATTCAATCCCTAGCCGAGGCAATAAACAAAAACAAGAAAATAATGGGATAATTTCCCTAGCCTTGACGGAAAGTGGGATTCAATCCCTAGTCAAGACAATAAAAGTCAAAGCAAAACTTATTTGAGGCTTCTTATGGCGTTTAACCAAAAGCGTGACTCAGGAATACTCTGAATAAATTACATTTATTGTACAGAGCACCTACACGATCGACGACCGAATGAAGTCTGCCTTTTACTATCCATATCACTCCTACTTAATAGATTTCGCGTCACAAGTAGGAGTGAATTGAAAGAATACAGAAAAGCGGTCGTTGCTTGTATACTTCGACTGTGTGTTTGTTGTTGTTTTCATTTTCGTTTTTATGTTGTGTGTTGTTGTAACTTCGTTACAAGAGCATGTTCGGATGGTTGCCCATAATGCTAATATTTATAACCTTTCCTACATTGGGTGGCACTACAGTCCTTTATTGTGGACTTGGACCTCAACCAATAGTCCAGCCAGCTTGATCCCTAGCTACCGGACTTCAGTTTTGCACTCCAAGTTGATTTAAGTGCTATTCCACTTGAGTGCGCCATCTAATTCGTGGTCTTCCTCTACTTCTTCCCTCTACTTCTTCGTCCTTCGGGAATGGAAGGAGCATTGGTGTATGCTTTACCTTGACACTTTTGGCTAAGTCCGTGTCGTTGAAGAAACCGTAAATTCTTCATCTGATCTTGGCGCTGGTTTTTTTGCCCGTGTTTATAACAGAGCCTAAGGAGACAAACTCCTCTACTACCGAGCCGTCCATCGGTGTTGAGTGTCCTTCCTCGAAGACAGCATATACTGTGTTTAGCCCTCATTTACCGCTAAACCCATTTTTGCCGCTTCTGTCTCAATTCTCACAAAAGCACCATTGACATCGGGTTGTGTTCAGTTAAATAGATTTTGGAAGATGTGCCTCTGCAGTTGACGGTGGAGTTTTGCTTAATCTTTCCAAAAACGATGTTAAAGAAATCGCATTGTCTGAAACATTTTTTGACATCGAAAGATTCTTTAAGCTCGTTGCCAACCTTGATGGCACAGCGTGAGTTCTCCATCGTCATTTTGCACAACCAAACGAGCTTGGCAGGGATGCCAAAACTTGATAAGCTTAATATAGATCAGTAGATTCTGTCAAACGGTCGATTGCTGACTTTCCAGGTCTGTAGCTACATTGATCAGGACTAATCAGATCCTTGACGAAAACCTTCAGACGTTCACATATAAGGGCAGAATAACCCTTCGAATAATAAGCGACAAAGAATGGCATTCACCTTCCCAGTTTTCTCCTCACATAAAGTGCCCACTTGATATGATGTCTTTATCGCCCGCTGAATTTCTCAAGAACCGTTGTCTTAGGTTCTATGCAAAAATATCAAAAAACACCTGGCTATAATTCGTTTTTTATTTTGTCGAACTTCAGCTTTGGAGGCAAGCAAAATGAATAAATATTGGAATTGGAGAATGTTAATCAATAAACGGTTCCAGCACTTTGACAAATCGGAAGTAAAATATTCCCTTTCAAAAAAATGCGATGTTAACTATGCCTTGCTATCGCACTTAAATTAAAAACCGCGAAAAACTTCCTATACAACATAATTGAAATAAAAACTTATCGGACCATGTAATCTCCCAACCACATAAACAGAGCTATAGCGTTTTCTTCTTTTGATTGATACCTTAATCGGAATATCAAATATCAGCTGACCATAAGCCAATGTGTATTCCTTTTATTTTTAAGTACATTTTTCCATCGT
The DNA here is from genome assembly GCA_920937365.1 of Sphaerophoria rueppellii. Lineage (NCBI taxonomy): Eukaryota > Metazoa > Arthropoda > Insecta > Diptera > Syrphidae > Sphaerophoria > Sphaerophoria rueppellii. The sequence goes on from CAKKXW010000003.1 coordinate 58,177,165, forward strand.
ACTTCTTTCCATTGAAGCCATACACAAGTAATCCAGTGACACCGCACTTCCACTATAGCAAAGAGGAAACGCAACTTAAATCCTTCGAAAAATAAAACACACGAAAACGAAAGCGAAATCCTTAAAACGTATGCACTTGCTTCATTAAAACGTTCACTCAACTCAAAAGTGTTTGGATTTTAGGGGTTAAGGCAGGATGGATCAAATAAAATTGTTCTGATTCCAGGACAGTCACCAGTTCAATTACAAAAAGAAAAAAAAAAACAATTTACGGAATACATTAATTGCACCGACCAGCATTTAAGACTTAAATTTCTCCCTATCCTTGAAATCCGTGTTATGAAAACAATCAGCGCACATGTAATTTAAAGGAACGCCCTCCACTTCCTTGATTTCTGCCTTAACACAGCCTTCGCTAAAGGGTTAATGAACACAATAGCAATGGCGGCGGCGGCGGCGGCGGCGGCAGGAAGTATCTTTCTATATTTATTACTTGGAAATTTGTGTTTGTGTAACACAACCCTTGAGGTTAGACCTTAATTTTCGAGGGAATTTTACTATATTTTACCCCTTACTTGCTGTTAACAACAAACATCTTTATTGGCTCATTACAAATGAAACAGTTTTGTCGAAAGTTAAGGGCTATTGTGTGTTTAAGGAACCTACCAATTGCTGCACGTAGAGTTTAATAGAATAGATAGAAACACCAGCTGCAAATTTGTATTGAAAATAGGAATGTCTTGTTCAGACAAATATTTTCTTTAAGTCTGTTAGTGGACACCCAGCTAACATCTTAAAGGTTCTATAGAAAAAAAAAATATTCAGTCATTTCAGAGCAACAATAAATTGGTGTTAAATGTTTGTCTTTGTTTATCTATCAGTGGAAAAACTCAATTTAAGCAAAACTAAGTAGCCGTTTAGCACTTGATGTTCACGATAACAAAGAAGCGCATTTAATGTTGAAAGTGTGATAAATTTAAGACATGAGAGTGTTAATTAATGACGTCATAGGTTTCGCATTTTTACTTGCGACATATAGAATATCTATATGGCAAGTATTGAAAAAAAATTTGAGATGAGGATGAGATATGATATTACGATGATAGAGAAGTCGAAAAAAGTGGGTCCGGCGATTCCGTCTGTCTGTCTGTCGGAAAGTTTACAGGCATCTACAGGCTTAACTACTGGTCCGATTGACTTCAAATTTGAAAATTAGAGGTTTGAGCAAAAAGTCATATCCCAATTTTTTTATTTTTGTTTTAAGATCAAAATTTAGGGTAGCCACCATACGATTTTTTTGGCCAAAAACCAAAACTTTTTTTTCACAAAAACGGCCCGAACGATTTTTTTTAAGCTTCCTCGAGTTTAATTTTTTTAAACATTCATGCGTTTTATTAAAAAAAAAAAAAAATTGTATTGCTCCAAAACGGTACCTCCCATAGAAGCGTTTTTTTGTTATTAGATTTTCTCGAAAACTGAAAGTCCGATCAGCGTAATTTTTTTTTCGAAAGTACGTATATATTGTTCAAATAATATTTTGTTTTCAAAAACATTTCAAATTTTTTTTTTTGGATTTTTAAAAAATATTTTTAACTTTTTTTTTCAAAATTCTGTATCTCAAAAACGGATCAATTTTAAAAATCCAAATTGGAGCATAATATCTATATTTACATGGTCTTAAGAACTGCATACCCAAATTAATTTTAAGATATTTTTGAAAAATTTTATGTATAAAAAAATAATTTTTTATAATTAATTAATAATTAAAAAACGGCTCCGACGATTTTCAAAAAAAAAATCAGTAAATCAAAAATAAGGTTTGAATTTGTTCGGCATTTAAATTTTTGGAATGAAATGTATATACGAGGTACATTTCCAAATTTTAATTTTTTTAATAAATTCTAATTATTTTTATATATATATATTTTTTTTGAGTTAAGTGTAAGCCGTAAGTAAGAGTGTAATCAGAATTGCTTAAAGTATATCTCTTATTTTAACACTACCTTTTGTAATTTAAGTAATCATAAATATTTAGTTTTAGCATGCAGGAGCAAGTTCGTACGACCCAGTCGTGCACATTTTTCTTTATGCCTATAGAACTTGGTTATACACTTAGTTTAGGAATGAAAAAATATTTTCAATGAAAAATTAATTTTGATTAACGATTACGAATAGATTGCTTGGTTTTTAACAATAGTTATGATTTTTGAAGTGAGAGATTGTAGATTTTAGACTTTGATGATGCGAAGCATCCATTATCTTGGTGTTTGTTGTTGTTGTTGCTATCATATAATTTTTCGTTTGCAAATTAAAGGAAATATAGTGTCCGTAGCTTAGTGGTTAGCTGCGTTGGCTGCTAAGCAGAACGTCGTCGTGGGTTCGAGTCCTACTCGTCTTTCACAGAAACTGCCTCTTGCGAAGAACTGACAAAACTTCCAAGAATATCAATCTGTCATGAAAAAGTGATTCTCAACTTTTCCGTCCGGAATCGGCGTTAATTTGTAGATCCCCTCAATTCTTTATACGCACTTAGAGAATTGTTGATGAGAGGCCTGAGTGGCTTGCCTTTGCTCTTCAAGAGCTGTCGCGCCACTCTATTTATTTATTTATTTTAATTAACAGAAATAAAACTGAAATCTGAAACTCATAAATAAATTCAGTTTTTCTTTATACATAACGATCTGTTGTCCGTTTGCAAATTGTTCACATGTCATACTTTTCTGTATTTTTGATAATCATTTCATCATAAAGACGGACTTATTGATTGCAATTTAAAAAATGTTGCCTTATCATGAGTGGTTTCTTAAAGAAAATTGCCAAATTTTTTTCAACTCAGTCGTCGCGTCAGCAATAAAAATTAATCATGCTCTTATCGCCAATGTCGAGGTTTAACAATTTCGGACGTAAGTCAGAGAAGAGCCGGCATAATTCATATTTACTTTGCATCTAAGTGATGTCATGTCTCAATATGCTTCCCTTAAGTCATACAATTGAAAATACAGCTCTGTTTCCATGGAACTTAAACCAATTAAAAATGAACCACTTTTTCAATGTTTGAAACACGCTTTAACTTCGCTTGACGTTAACGACGTTTTGTACATTTTGAACATTTGCTTTGTTTGTCAGACTGACAGCTAAACAGCTGTAAAAAAGTTAACAAACAAATTCATTTGTTTTTTGGAGGGATGATGGTGGATATGGATGGTGGATTCGGATTTCTGAGACTCCTGAGAACCACTAATTCAAGCTTTGCAAAGAAAAGATTGTATCAGGAAGGAAATAAAGGAAAAGCAACGTTACATAACACAGATTAGCGACAGCAGGTCCCTTTAAAAGTCTCTCCCGATCACTAAACGGAGTTCCGTTTGTAAGGAAAATCGAAATAGACATGAATATTTTAGCTGACCACTTCGAAAATCTCTTAAACTCCAGGACAAATCCAAACACCCTGCTGTACGTTAACCCTTACATAGAAAATAAAAGTCTGGACCAAAATATATATATGCTGCAACTAGAGACCGAAGTCCCACAACTATATATTTTCACGCTGAAGATCTTAACTACATTAAAAAAGTGTTGGAGGTCACAGTTCTTCGTAGAATGGTCTCGTTTGGAGTTGCTACATGATGTTCAGCTGGTGGAAAGTGATTGGAGAAACTGGTACGCGACTTTCCAAATATTGTTGGAAAGAATGGATGCCAAGAACCTTACGGAAAGAGTCCAAGGCAGTGAATCCTTGAAGCAAAACCTTGGTTACAACAACTATTTCCGTGACCAGCATTCGTTAAAGACCATTTCAACCATCTTTAAAACCAGAAGGGAGCTGATACGGTTAAACTACCGACCATTTGCCCCTCAAGAAAATACGGAGTGTATTCTCCTTGCAACCACAGAAAACGTTCTCCACTTCATATTGATTTGCCCTGTATTGTAATCAACCCGCTATGCGCAATGGAGAAAGAACGTTCTTAACCAAAATGAAACTATCGAAGTCCTAATTGGATCAAACTGTAATGTTCTTAGTATCTTTGTCCAAACTGCATAAAGATATAGAAAGTAGATTCGGAAAGAAACGTTCTTATTTGTATACATAAACTTTACATTCAAAGATATCATATGATAACACTTTTTCAATCAATTAAAATTAATCAAATAAGCCTTTTTATTTTAAAATATTTGTATATAAAATTAAACCTTAAACTTTGTTTAGATAATACTCTTATGTTGAGCTGACAGTCCAATGCTCTAATATTGTGAAAAACACTTTAATATCGTAAAATAAAATCACATACTACTACTGATGGATCAATCTCTCAATTTCAATAAAAGATATTGGAATTTTCAGATAGGGCGTTTCAGAATTCATCTTTTAAATTTCGTTCAGCAATTCATCGTTACAATATCCAAAGTTCGAAGCTTTTCCCACGCTCAGTCACGTGCCGGCAAACAAACACAAGGCTAGTGTCAGGTCGTACCACCAATATTTCTGCAATATTTGAGTAACTAGTCATTCAACAAAACATCATTCATTACCCATTTTTATTTCTCCAAATCTCAAGTAAAAGAAAACCAAGGCAAAGGTAATCATTCACAAAACTGCACACATTTCGCACATGAAATTTATAAATAAATAATTTCAAACATTTTAGAATTCTAAAATAATCTACCGAAAAACAAGGCGTTGATAAATCATTGCATCATTGATGCCAGACACCGCGGCAGGAAAACACGTTTTTCTTATTCAATAAGTTTATTTCGAGTCTCGTGTACGTTTATGATCTGCCCAAAAATATAACTCGTAAAATCTTTCGCTCGTAAACTACAAACACATTTTTTTCCCCGGTCTTTTCAAAATTTACATTCATAAAACTATACTCGAACTCGAACAACAAAAACGCGAAATCCATCTCGGATCTCACAATACAACAGAATACAGGAAAGAGAATGATGAATTAGGATCGAAAGTCTGCTTAGCCGATTGTTCACTTTATTGCTAATTGAATTACATCAATTGCACTTTCGCATGCAACGACCCTGTTTGACCCGATTATCTTCGGTTTCAATGTCTCTTCTTTTTCCAGTTGTATAATTGATTCGTTTAAATTGCATTCATATATTCAAAAGTTGTGAACGAATGTTCCTTATAAAATCAGCCGTTGAATTGCATCACCCTATATATGTACATAGTATGTATGAAGTCGAAGCAATTGGCGGGCGATCAGACATCTTGAATGAAAAACTATCGCGTCGGTCGTCGCGGTCGTCTTCTTTGGCGGCTAAATGATGAGTTTGGGTAGCCAAAGCCATAGCCGGACTGAGGCATACCGCCAGCACATGGTAAACATAAGGTCAATTGTAACAATTAAATGGAGATCAAAAATGTTATCGCTTGCCATCGAGTGAATTTTGTGTAAGGTTTCGTGGGATTTGAACATGTTCGTTTTAAGGCTTATGAGATTATGTTTTAAATGCTGATTCATGTTCGTAGAGGTGTATTGATTCTTATGAACATTTTTGTTTCAGTAATGTAGCTTGTTCATTAGCTTCCGAAATCAATGCCTTTTTCTGTTTAACAATGTCCGTTCGACTGGATGAACATTTTTGATCTTTAATGTTTATACTTTTGTTTTTGTTTTCCAATTTCCGTTTAGATTTTCTCTCATGCAGTTTGATGTGTTTACATCTTCACTGTGTTATTTAATTCCACATTTTGTTTCGGTAATATTATGCACTATTTTAATTCTTAAAATCCTAGCTGAATAGTTTGAACAATGATCAATTTTTTTCAATCCATTAAAAATCAGTATACGACCGAGTGTCCATAAACGTGGGTACCAAATAGCTTTATTGTTAACGCTTAAGTATAAAGACACAGGCTTCAATATTCTTTTTTTAGTTTATTTGAATAAAATAGTTTTAGAGACCTTCACGAACCATAGAACAATTTTTAATTATGAAAAAGATACAGTTATTTGATCGTTTGACTATAACTTTCACTTTTTTTGAACAGAAGTCTCTATTTCATTGGTTACAGGACGTAATTATTTCCCCGCTTCCTAGGCACACAAAAACACTACCTAAATCACGACATGTACTTCCAATGCCATTGTTGTAGTTGACGTATCCCTACTACGAACTTTAAACAAATTGTAATTCTGGCGTTGATGTACACTTTTTGCACAATTTCTTAAAAACCATGTGTGGGTAACTCATGAACGATATTTATTGACTTGCGTCACCTTGAGCCTAGGTAGAAAAACTCTTCTACTACCTTGAAGTTATATGCGTCTGTCGTGACGTTCTATCCGAGCCGTCGGTGTCCTTCCTCGAAGACAGCATATACTTCGCTAAGCCTATTTTTGCCACTTTTGTCTCAATTCTCACAAAGGCGCCATTAAAATCACGCTGTGTTCTTCTTATATCAATATCATTGGTGTACGCGAGAAGTTGAACATACTTTGAGAAGATAGTGCCTCTGGTGCTGACAGTGGAGTTTTGCACTATTTTCTCAAGACAACGATGTTAAAGAAATCGCATAACAGTGCCCCGCCTTGTCTGAATCCTATTTAGACATCGAAAGATGCCTTGTTCGTTAAACCAGGGTTTATCTGGCTGTGTTGCCACTGGTCTTCGATACTTGATGTTGGCGGCATAGGACTCCTTAAGAGGTTAATTGGAACTCGGTCAGAGAAGCAACGTCAAATTTTCTTTCAGCAGTTACTTTTTTTTCCGTTATCGGGATATTTGTAGCACTATCTTTGCTACGACGAGGTAGTTGTCCGAGCCGATGTGGGCTCATCTTAAAGTTCATACACCTACTAGAATGCTGGACATGTGTCTACCATCAATCGCAAAGTGATCAATCTGGTGTTGGATCAGGAGATCTCCATGTTCCTTTATGAATGTTGAGAAGTGGGAACCATGTGCTTGTTACCACAACATTTCGCCCGGCAGCAAAATCGATCAGCCTTGAATCCGTTATCGGAAGTCGTGCAGGTTGTGCCTTCCGACTGTTTAAAGATGTCCTCTTTTACCAGCTTTGCGTTAAAATCGCCGAGGACAATTTTAATGTCATAGCTAGGACATGTTTTTACTTGCGACATATAGATTGACTTCAAATTTGAAAATTAGAGGTTTGAGCAAAAACTCATATCAGTTTTTTATTTTTGTTTTAAGATCAAAATTTAGGGTAGCCACTATACGAGTTTCTTGGCCAAAAACCAAAACTTTTTTTTCTCCAAAACGGCTCGAACGATTTTTTTTAAACTTCCTCGAGTTTAATTTTCTTAAACATTAATGTATTTTATGTAAAATATTTTGTTTGTATTGCTCCAAAACGGTACCTCCCATAGAACCGTTTTTTTTGTTATTATATTTTCTCGAAAAATGAAAATCCGATCAGCCAAAGTTTTTTTTTTGATAGTACGTATATATTGTTCAATTAATGTTTTGTATTCAAAAAAATTTTGGATTTTTAAAAAATATTTTTAACTTTTTTTTCAAAATTCCGTATCTCAAAAACGGATAAATTTTAAAATTTCAAATTGAAGTATAACATGTGTATTTATATGGTCTTGAAAACTGCATACCCAAATTAATTTTAAGACATTTTTGAAAAATTGTATATATAAAAAATTAATTAAAAAAAAACGGCTCCGATGATTTTCAAAAAAAAAATCAATAAATCAAGAATAAGATTTGAATTTTTTTGGCATTTAAATTTTTGGAATTTAATGTATTTACGAGGTGCATTTTCAAATTTAAATTATTTTAATAAATTCTAATTATTTTTATATATTGAGTTTTTTTTTGTGAGTTTTTTTTTTTTTTGTCGAGCAGCTCTTAGAACTCGTCTTTGGTGTCGTTCTTTTTCTTTACTGTGGAGGCATGCGCGCATATTATGTTAATATTGCCGAATCTAGGCTTGATACGGATCGTCGTGATGCGATATCGTTTCCACATTTGAAGCTCAAGACTTTTTGCCAAAATCTGCTTCTCACAACGAATCCGCATCCAAGGAGTGGCTGTTGTTGCTTTCGGTAACAATTATCATAGTAGATGTCGCAGTTTCTCATCCTCCTTTTGCCCGGTCCATCCCATCGCATTTCCTGAATAGCGGTAGTATCTGCTTTGTAGCAGAATGTCTCCGCTAATTGCTCGGCAGCACGTGGTCTATTAAGGGACTTAACATTCCATGATCCTGAAATTTGCAGACAATTTGTCTGCTGAGGTTTGAATAGCCACCAGAGTCGCAAAACTCATTCGATTTTGAAAAAATTAAACGCCAATCGTTTCGTTTCCTAAAAATCTAGTGGCGATATTTTTTTTTAGCCATAAAGTTTTTGTTAAGACAAATAAAAAGAAAACTAAAAAATATTGCCCCTAGATTTTGATGAAATAAAGCGATTGCCGTTTATTTTATGAAAATCGGACCATTATTACAGTGGTGACGAAAGTCTAAAGTTTTTTAAGTTAATTTTTTTTTTTGTGTTTTCTGCGATTTTCGACCATAACTTTTTTGTTAAGAGAAATTAAAAAAAAACTTAACAATATCGCCCCCAGATATTGAAGAAACAAAGCGATTGGGGTTGAATTTTTCAAAATCGGGCGAGTTTTGCGACTCTGGTGGCTATCCAAACCTCAGCAGACAAATTGCCTGTAAAGTTCAGGATCATAATATTCCACGTGCGTATTCAAAATTCGTTGTCCTTAAAACATTAGCTTGGATCTTCATCAGTGTACCCGTCCGTTTCTAAGGCCTGTTGTAGCTTCACAACAAACTGTTTTTCTATGGAGGTAAGTGCAGTTTGTACTTCCGCTCAATTAAACCTCTTCTTACTCACTTATTCACTCGTAAGAATGTATTTATAACTCTTTAACGCCGAACTATTTTATTTTACTTATAAACTTATAATATTTCTGTCGATGTCGTCGGCTGTACAGGGTCAATAAAGACGGATACAGTTAATTTTGTCGACATTTTTTAAAGGCTCTTTTAGACGATCAGTTGTCAGTTCAGTTCTCTGTTCGGTTTTCAGTTCAATTAAAAATATATTTTGTATCAAGACGACAGTCCGACGTTCAAAATGTAAACAATCAAAATGTATAAGGGTAACTGAGAACTGATGGGAATTTCATCAGTTTCAGTTCTGCAGTAAAAAAATGCAGATGATACGTATACGTCACAGTGTACTTATGCCTAGTAATTTGTTCAATTTAATTGAAAATCCGTCATTACTTCAACTAAATTAAAAGAAAAAAAAGTTAAATTGAAATTCATTATTAGATTTAAATAGATGTTAATCAAGTCTAGACATCAAGTGCTTCCATTCGTAATTTCTTCAAAATACGCCTTTGTCACAAACTTTCTACAATTGCCTTCAAAACTTCAACACGAATATCTTATCATCATCTCCTTTTCCCATCCGTTTCAAATCCCGCATTCGCCAGAGTGCGGTTTCAATAATAAATTAAAATGGGGGCTTGTTTGACGTCTGTTGACGTTCATGTATGTATGTACTACAAGTACTACAAAAATACTATACATCGTATTGACTTGATCTTAAAAATAGTTCCGGAATTGAATTAATTAATCACATATCCCATTCAAAGGTTATCAATTGCAAATAATAAGAAGACTCAGAAGCAAAATAAACAAAAAGTAAACAACAAAAACGAAACGAAACGGTACGTATAATAAAAATTCAAACCACGCAATAGAGGAGAATTCTTAAGTAAGACATGAAAAATGGTAATTCGATTTTGCATGTTGTTTCAGTAATTGAACACGTTCATTGGATTTTTACAGTTGTTTTGAATAGTGGTGGCGGTGAATGGAAGACATTGATAGGGGCGGGTTCGTCCTCTTTCCACAGAAAACCTTAACCTTTTTTTTGGAAAATAATTAAGTTGTTTTGGTGTCAAATTTCACCTGGATGGTTTGGTTCACATGAACCTCAAATTTATATTTAGTTACGTATTCATCTTTTTCTGATGAATTAAATATTTAAAATGTACTCCTCATACCCTGTGATTCCATTTACAATCATTCAACAATTGTAAATGCCTTTGAAACAATCTTTCTTTGATCGGTTAATCAACTAGTCAAGTTTCAACCAATTCGAATGCAATGAGGGGTCACCATTGCCACCATCGCGTCGCCAATGTCGCATCTTCCATTCACTGCAATAAATCTTTCAATTTGAATTTCAATTTACACAAAATTGAAGCCACACTGCGAGAGCAAGGGTATACCCTTTGGGGCATGTAAGTGAACCTATCCTCTTGCCGGTTGACCTTCATAACAATAAATTCAATTCTGCGAGCAGTTTTGTAGTAAAATGAAGGAGCAAAGATAAATGTATGTTCAATTCAAATTTTCTAATTCGAAATTCAATTCGAGATTCGATTTCAAACGCCATCGACAGTTTGTTTTCATGGTACTATGCGGTGAGACTGGTGCCGGTGGCATAACGCCCCGTGGCGGCGTCATTCATGTAAATTTGACTTAACCATTGCAATGCTGACGGAATATAAAAAAAGAGGAAGACCAAGCCTTGAGGGTAAGAGCGTTGCAAGTGGTTATACACACGATTCTATCTAGCGTAGTTGGTCATATGAAGCGTTGCCAATCCCCAATCCAATAACCTTCCACGTTTGTACAAGTAATAAAAGCGATAAATTATGTTGAAGTCAACAACAAGTTAGCTAGTGTATTGCCTAGTCGCATCAACGAATAACCGCTTAAATTGTCAAACTTATGACCAGATTATACAATCCCTTATAGCATTTTCACACCAAAATTACGTTTAACATTAAACACATGAATGTTTGAAGTTAAATATACGATAATTGCTTGGCATCAGCTAAGAGATGACAGAATTCCTTCATGAAGGATAAAAATACTGTTCTTTGCCCCCATATACCATTCCAAAAAAAAAGGAAACAATTTTACCTATGTACCTATTTAATTACCTAATGATGAACATTTAAATATTAAGATTGTTTGGGTAGTAATAAATGGAAATAAATTGTCATGGCTCAGAGGAATTCTTAGTTGGTTGGTAAGTCTTCTCTGTGTGTTCAAGCCCCAGCTTTGGCTGTATTCTTTTTCTGCAAAAAAATACGCAGCTTATTTGTGCCACCACCTGTGCGATAACATGAGACAATAATAATCTATGTCTCCTTCTCTGTACCACGTAGGTTTATGTTATGTGTGCTTTCCTTCTATTTATCTACCCTCTGTTGTAATATTGACTTTTTCTATCCCTCAGTCTCCAATGACGTTATGTATATGCAGTTCGTTACATTCATGTGTGAACGCAAAGTACTGTAATCTCAATGTCAATGTCATATTTGTGTACCTAAACTTTTCTTAATATTCTGATACGTTTTTTTTTTTTATTTTCTGGCAACCCTATATCAACTGTCCTTTTTTGCATTTGTCAACAAAACAAATAGTCGAATAAACTAAGTTCCTTTTAGTTAAATAGTCTTAGTTCTTATGGTTGGAGGGTTGGAGCTTGCAAGGAATGAAGCCTTTTTTCTGATGGGAACTAATTGTCTGCTTCAATCGTTCTTTGGATGTACATATCTGTCCATTGATTGCCGGGCTAGCATTTTCATATCCATTTGTGTAGTAGTAGTAGTAGTAGTAGTAGTAGTAGTAGTAGTAGTAGTAGTAGTAGTAGTAGTAGTAGTAGTAGTAGTAGTAGTAGTAGTAGTAAAGTGATTTTTTATTTCCAACTTAATATTTTTATACATTTTTGAGTTTAACTTGAAAGAAAGTTATGTTGAAAGATTTAAAAACATACGACAATGACATAAAGAGTCGTCTGTCGGGTAATTGAAAAGATACAATTAATTTTACATTTAAGTACATTTATAAAAAAGATACAATTTTTGATTTTAGATAAATTTAAAGAGAGATCCTAAATTTTAAAGTTTTAAAGTGATGTGTACACGTTCATATTTCACACTATTTTCAAATCAAATAAACTCTGTTAAGATTTGTTTTCTATACCTTATAGCCACGTTAATATAACTCGAGAGTCTGTTCCAATCAGCCCTGCAATTTCCGTTAAGGGCAGCAATAATTTCAGCTTCATTTAGTGTTGCCTTTTCAAAATGTCTTATCCTGAATTCTCTTAGTACGGGACACCTGCCTAGGAAATGTTGAATATCTTCTTCTTCTCTCATGTTGCACAGGCTACATAACGTTGATGCGTTGCCTCCACGCCTATTTCCGTTGAGAGAGATAAGATCGCATCTAGCTTTGAAAATCCATGATATTTTGTAAGGCTCCAAGTCATCTGTTATGTATTGCGGTCCTATTGAATAATCCAACATCTTAAAAATTCTTGTGCTACTTCCCCTGGCTCTCTGCTCTGCTTCTTGATTTGCATGCGATCTCAGTTGATCAAGAATTTGTGAGTTATTGAAAATCCAATCTCTCTCATTTGTCATGTTCTCATCCCAGTGCAAGCCGAACCTGTTTCCGATCCTATTAATTTCCTTAACCCAAAAAAGTTGTTTTGTTAAGAGGATTTTGGTAAGTTGCTTAGGTAGTCTCGCGTCACTGTATTCAAATATAGTCTTTTGTACATATCTAAGGTGTAAGTCCAGTGTGTAATAGTGCCCGTCTTCAGCTGCTGTTTCAATCGGTAATGCATAGTTTGGGGTGTATGATGGTAACTTTAAAACTCTTTTCAGAAAGTATCGTTGTAGCTTATCCACTTCATCAAAAGTTCCAAAACCCCAGACTTGTGCACTATAAGTTTGAATAGCTCTGCATACTGCCAAAAAGAGTTTCCATTTTCACCTGAGGTTGATATTTTGCTTACTCAAAAAACAATGCCATGTCGCGTTAATGCTATTCCATTTGTGTATTCTGAACGTTCAACTCAATGTATACGGGACTACCTTTTACACACGTAAAAAATCCCTTATAATAATACGTACTCCCAGGGGTCTTATTTGCAACATCAACTGCATCAACACCGGATTTTGTAAACCAATGTTTAGATTATTACAAACTACGTCACCAACTAAAACAAATCAGAAGAAGGTATTAAACAAATATTGAATTTTTTTTTTTTTTTGGCAAAACAGCGTTTGTTGGGTCAGCTAGTGCATGTATGTATTAGGTTGGAACGATATTTTTACTTTTTTCATACTATTTAAGAAATTTCACAGCTAGTTTTTTCTGAAGATTTAGAGGAAATGGGGTGTTATCGTGTCTTCATTTATTGAACGGCTTGTCCAATTTTGAATGAACTTCTTGATAAAATGATAACCATCTATACCATAAATTTGATCTTTGACTTTAAATGCTGAATTGAATTTTTGACCATATACAGTATTATTTTTAACTTGTTATGTTACTTTGAATGATGTCATTTGGACACATGAATTGAATGTCAAGAGCCCGTTAGAAAAATATAGATCCGTGCCAAACAAAGCAAACTTTTCAACGGTTCCCACATCTCAACATCCATAAAGGAACATGGAGATCTCCTGATCAATCAACCGTCAACCAGATTGATCACATTGCGATCGACACATGGAAGACACTTGTCCAGCATTCTAGTAGTACGAAGGTAGAGCTACAAATATCCAGACAACGCAACGGCAAAAAACAAAGAAATGCTATAAGAAAATTCAACGCTTAAATCACAAAAGAGATCGCCAGATGCATCTCTGATTGAGTGTCAAGTAACCTCTTAAGAAGTCATATGCCGCCAACATCAAGCATCGAAGACCAATGGCAACACTGCCAGAAAGCAGTTAGAGATGCCGCATCTAATGGGCTAGGTTTCATACGGACACCAAAACGAAACCCCTGGTTTGACGAAGAATTCAGGCAGGTCCATGCAGCCAAGCAGGATGCATAAAAAGTGGCGCTGCATACAAGGGCAAGACCTGCTCGTGAGCTCTGCGAACAAAAGAGGAGAGAGGAACGCTCAAAAGGTAAAACAGCTGGCTCAAGGTCATCGAGTAAGAACCGATGCCTGCAGAGATAAATAAAGGAACATCATAGTGTTGAGTTGACATTGCCAGAGAAATACCAATCATCCCTTTTCCCAGTCAACTCACAAAGGCACGGTTATTGTACCCTCTTCAAGAAAGAGAGAGCGGCCAACGATCGGGCGGTCTGAGGAGAAGAGCGTTTAATTAGTCAACTCGGAACCACAAAAGGGTATGATCGTTGGTTAGTTCGGTGGTACTTTTTATTAGTTTAAAACTGTAAAACGATGACGACGAAAAAAATCCCGCCGTCAGGCAGGAGCCTGGAATCGGACATCATCGTGGCAATTGTCTTAGCTGCAAAGCTGTTCAAAGCAGCAGGCGGTGATCTAGATAGGAGCATGCACCAAATCATCTGTGAGATATGATCGGAAGAATGCATGCCCGATGAATGGAACCTCAGCATTGTTTGCCTGCTCCTGAAAAAGTGCGAGATCATCTAAACTGCGCCAACTACAGAGGAATGAGTCTACTAAACATCGCCTACAGAATCCTCTCTACCGTAATATGTGAACGTCTGAAGCGTTTCGTCAACAATGTGATTGCTCCTTATCAATGTGGCTTCAGCCAAGGAAAGTCAACAACCGACCAGATTTTCACTTTGCGGTAGACCCTGGAAAGAACTACAAATCGGCAACCACCACCTTATTATAGATTTTAAGGCCGCGTATGACAGCACCTATAGAGACGAACTTTTTAAAGCTATGTCTTTTGCATCCCTATCAAGCTCGTTCGCTTGTGCAAAATGACGAGAGACGTGGGAACTCACGCTGCGCCATCAAGGTTTGCAACGAGCTTACGGAATATTTCGATTTGAAAATAGGATTCAGACAAGTCGAGGCACTTAAGCGATTTCCTTACCATCGTTCTTTAGAAAATAGTGCAAAATTCAACTGTCAACACCAGAGGCACTTTCTTCCAAAAGTCTGTTCAACTTCTCGCGTACACCAATGATATTGATATAATGGGAAGAATACAGCGTGATGTCAATGGCGCCTTTGTGAGAATTGAGACAGAAGCGGCAAAAATGGGCTTAGCGGTAAATGAGGGAAAAACGAAGTATATGCTGTCCTTGAGGAAGGACACCCAACACCGACGACGGCTCGGACAGAACGTCACAATAGACGCATATAATTTCAAGGCAGCAGATGAGTTTGTCTACCTAGACTCCGGTATTACCACGGGCAACCCAACGGTCGACTGGCAACTGCATTTGTTCAGTTCTTAAGATTGTGACATAAGATTTGTGTATGTAAAGAGAAGATTAATCATTTTTATCAAAAATAACAGATACAATTTGTCTTTAATTAAAGCCTTAATACCTTTTAATTGGAAATCCCTTCTAGACCAATGAGCATTCATCAAACCCTATATTAAAGTTCTTCACAATGTAAATATGAACAAAGCTGAAAATTGCTTGTTTCAATCACAATACAAAACATGAGTAAATTTGTGCAACTCAGTCATGCTCTTTAATAAAATTCTCTTGTTTTTATAATAAAAAAAATACAAATTTTAAAATCAATAAATCGATGATGTATTGCCTTTATTAATTTTTCAAATGCCATTTCAAAGGCCAGACAACTTAAAAACTCAAGTTGAAAGAACTTGAGATGTTTTAAAATTCATTCCCACTTCTGAATTTCTTAAACAAAACATGTATGTTAAAAAATCTAAGAAAACAAACAATTTTGCTATATAAATCGGTTTGTATTCAAACATTAAAAATTGCTCTTCATTCATCAAATATGATAATCAGAAGAAAAAAAAAAACTCAAACAAAAAACACACACCATAAATTAAAATCCCGAAATGAGCACTTTCAAGAGGGTTCCCCATTTATATTTTTTTTTTTTTAAACCACCCACACAGAAAATAATAGCATTAATCCTGTAAATTCAAATTTATCACGCGATTTTATTAACATCTGTTTGTCAATATTTGTAACATCGTATACGGTCTGTCTTTCTCCATTCGTCTACTGAATCTCTATCCTGCTGCGAGTGAAATCATCGTGCTTCATCTCTTCATCTTCAGCGATGATGTGATGTTAAATGCTTCTTAGATAACTCTGGCATATATCCCACATACAACATCTCACATCTGCCCAACAGTGAAAATGTACTCCTTTCGACTATGTATCTCGTTAAAAGTGTTTAAAGGGAAAATTTCTTTCGCAAGACTATTATCGCAAAAAGTGCTTCATGTGTGATTCTGTTTACATGGTAACACTTTGAGTTGTTAATATTTATAATCTTTTGGCATTCGCGCTAATGAAATACGAAATCTAATTGCTTTCATTAAAGCGCGCGTTCTCAAAATGAAACGATAAATTTTGAATAAAATTACTCTGCCCGCGCGAAAGCGCACATAACTCAATGAAATCGAAAAGTTTTCAAATACCAAATGGTTCAATTTTTTATTCGTTTCATTCAACATATCGGTGGTAAGTTGTTTTGAGTTTTGGGATGAGGTCATAAAATACTTTCTTTATTTGAAATGTCTGGGTGTTCAATATGCACACAGAAGTTTTGTTGGTAAGAAAATCCAACTTCTGCTAATCAAGGACACTTTAAAATGCTTTTGTATACTTGGATTGATTCTTTGATCTTACTTACTTACTTATCCGGCTCACAATCCATGAAGGATCTCAGCCTGAGATACTGCAGCCTTCCATCGTGAACGGTCCCTCGCATGCACTCTCCAGTCGCCGAAACCAAGCGCTCTGGCATCCGCAGTCACTTGGTCCTTGTACCGTAGGTTCGGTCTTCCTTGCCGTCTCGAACCTGGGGGCTGGGATGAGAAGACTTTCTTGGCTGGAGCGTTGTCGTCCATTCGCTCGATGTGGCCGAGCCAATGTAGTCGTCTTTTCTTGGCCTTCTGGATAACATCCACAGCTTGGTACAGCTCATACAGTTCTCGGTTGAAGCTTCTCCTCCATCCGCCAACGTCGCATACGGGACCGGAAATCCGTCGAAGAATTTTTCTCTCGAAAGTGCCCAGTATCAATTCACCTTTTTTACTTATCGTCCAGCACTCGGAGTCGTAGAGTAGGACTGCTTAAATCAAAGTTATGTATAGCAGACACTTTGTCTGTCAAGTGAGGAGTTTTGAACTCAGATGTTTGACCAAACCGAAGCCGCAGTGGTTCGCTTGGGTAATTCTTCTTCAGATCTCCACTAAAGTGTCATTTGTGGGATTGATGTGTGTTCCAAGGTAGGTGAACTCCTTAACTACCTCGAAATTGCTGCTACCAACAGTGACGTTTTGTCCTTGGCGGTGGACAGATGTTGCTTTGTTTGTTGATAGCATGTACTTTGTTTTGTCCTCATTCACTTCAAGACCAACGAGTTTCGCCTGTTCTTCAATCGCTGTGAAGGCCTCAAGCACAGCCCTCTTGGATCGACCGATGATGTCAATGTCGTCCGCAGCCATAGCCTAGGAGCTGAGTGGACTTTTTGAAGATAGTGTTTTCCGTGTTCACACCTGCCTTGCGCACTATCTGCTCCAGGACTCTGCGCATGTTTGGAATAACTCGGATAAGCTGTTACCCATTTGCACACTGCACTGCGTATTGTTAAGCGTCATGTGGCACATCAGCTGGATCAGTTTGTTCGGGATCCCGAATTCAGACATCGCCATCATAGGCTCTTGGCG
Organism: Sphaerophoria rueppellii; assembly: GCA_920937365.1. Taxonomy (NCBI): domain Eukaryota; kingdom Metazoa; phylum Arthropoda; class Insecta; order Diptera; family Syrphidae; genus Sphaerophoria; species Sphaerophoria rueppellii. Next base: position 58,194,847 of record CAKKXW010000003.1, read on the forward strand.
GTGGATGCTATCATAAGCAGCTTTGAAGTCGATGGTTGGTTTCGACTTGAAATTCATTGGTCTTATCCAGGATCTGCCCCAGTGTGCATATTTGGTCTATTGTTGTTCTGCCTGGTATGTGCCGATTATAGTGTTGCAGAAAGGTTTAAGACGCTCACACAGTACGTTGGATAGGATTTTGTATGCAACATTAAGCCGGGATATGCCGCGGTAGTTTTTGCATAACATAGGATCGCCTTTTTTGTAGATGGGGCATATGGAGCTTATCTACCAGTCAGTGGGCATGCATTCTTTCTCCCACACTTTGGTGGTGACCTGGTGCATGCGGTTCATCAAAACACCTCCTCTATATTTAAAGACTTCCGCAGGTATGGCATCCGATCCGGCAGATTTGTTATTTCTTAGCCTTTGAATGGCTCTTTCTATACCTCTTGATTCGTTGATCTACAAAAGAAAAAAATAAGATTGAATATTAAACATAAGGCTCTTGTATCAACATTACCTCGCGGCCTATATGACTTTATGAATGAAAATCTCTGAAGTAGAAAAATAAGCTGGCAATAAAAATGTTTGATGAAGCAGATACCTTTAATAAAGTGACTCATAACAAAATGATAAACCTTGAAATAGAGCCCACATAAAATGGTATCTCCGATTTGATGCTGAAGGTTAGTAAGTGTATAGATTAACTACGAACAACATCATCACATCTCATTGCCCATCATTAAATGACTTTACACTTTCTGAATAGATCAAAGTATTTCACAAGGATTATAGGGGGTTTAAATTTAATTCTTTGTTTTGGGAAGTTTAAAACGCCTTAAATAAAAGGAATTCAAATGGGACTTTTTCATAATGGAAAGTTAAAATTTAATCTTAAATTTTTCATGGATGATAAGGTTTTTCCTCTCGGTACCTACTGAAAATTGTAAATCTGTTTTAATGAGGCCTTTTTCTTGACAGTTGGCATATTTCTTGACATAGCTTTGTTCTTTTCAGAGATATCAGTCTCAATTGGTTGAGGGGCTCTCAATTTTTGTTTTTCGCGGAAGGTATTAATAACACTTTACTTTGAATTGAGTGTTTCAGATAAAGTTGGCTCTTGTTTTTGGAAGTCGTAGGCCTAATTTTTTATCAATCAGCCTCAGAACATCAACTTCGACTCCCGTTTTCGGTCAAACATGAACATGCAATGATAGAAATGTGCCAATCAATTTATGGAGCTTCGTAAACTCAAAATTGGGATTCAAACATGGATTTAGGCACCAATCAAGTTCAGATGTTGCATCATGTCGAATACTGAGTCACGTTAAGATTTTTGTCAGAGTGGTACGATTACTGGTAGGTTAGGTTCGGTTTATGTGGCTGAACTTTCTCACACAAAGGTCACGTGGACGCATTGAGATACCACATGAAATTAGGGTACTTACTACTCATTGAACCATTAACTTACTTACTTACTTAAGGTGGTTCTACAGTCTGTTGTGGACTTGGGCCTCAATCAACAGTCTTTACCAGCCAGCTCGGTCCTTAGCTAGCTGTCTCCACTTTTTCCCCTCAAGTTGATTGAGGTCTTCTTCAACTTGAGTGCACCACCTGTCTTCCTCTCCTCTTACGTCCCTCGGGAACAGTGTCGAAGGCTTTCCGGGCCGGAGCATTGGTATTCATCCGCTCTAAATGACCGAACCATCTGAGTTTCCGGACCTTGACCCTTCTGGCTAGGTTCATGTCGTTGTACAACTCGTAAAGTTCGCTGTTATATCTTTTTCGCCATACCCCTTCAATGCAAAGATGACCCGAAGAACTTTCCTCTCGAAACAGCCTAAGGCACTTCCATCCGATTTTGTCAAGGTCCATGCTTCCACACCATACAGCAGGACTGGGATGATGAGTGTGTTGTACAGTTTTACCTTAGTTGCTCGAGAGAGGGCTTTTCCTTAGCTTTTCCTTGCTTTCTAAGCCCAAAGAAACAGCGATTAGCAAGAGTTATTCTTCGTCTGATCTCGGCGCTGTTGTTATTGCCCGTGTTTATAGCGGAGCCTAGGTAGACAAACTCCTCTACTACCTCGAAGTTGTATGCGTCTATTGTGACGTTCTGTCCGATCCGTCGGTGTTGGGTGACCTTCCTCGAAGACAGCATATACTTTGTTTTACTCTTATTTACCGCTTAACCTATTTTTGTCGCTCTGTCTCACAAAGGCGCCATTGACATCACGCTGTGTTCTTCCCATTATATCATCATCGGCGTACGCGAGAAGTTGAACAGATTTTTGGAAGATAGTGTGCCTCTGGTGTTGACGGTGGAGTTCTGCACTATCTTCTTAAGAAAGATGTTAAAGAAGTCTCATGACAGTGCATCGCTTTGTGTTAATCCTTTTTTGACGTCGAAAGATTCCGTAAGCTCGTTGCTCACGTTGCTCGTTTCAGCGTGTGTTCTCCGTCATCATTTTGAGCAAGCGAACGAGCTTGGCAGGGATGCCAAAACTAGACATAACTTTATACAGTTCGTCTCTGTAGATGCTGTCATAAGTGGCCTTAAATCGATGAAAAGGTGGTGGGTATCGATTTGGAGTTCATAGGTCTTTTCCAGGATCTGCCGCAACGTGAAAATTTGGTCGATGGTTGACTTTCCTGGCCTGATAAGGACCAATCAGATTGTTGACGAAAGGCTTCAGACGTTCACATATTACGGCAGAGAGGATCTTGTAGGCGATGTTAAGTAGACTTATTCCTCTGTAGTTGGTGCAGTTTAGAGGATCTCCCTTTTTCAGGAAGTTAGGTTTATCTGATGAAATTCTGCTTAAGCTTGAGTTTACACATATATAGCGATAGGTATGCCAACCTTTCTCCATTGAGGCAAGATGGGCAAAGTAGTTCCATATTTAGCAAGTTCGTCACCTTTGCAATTTCCATGAATGTCTCTGTGGCCCGGCATCCAGGAGAGGTGAATGTTAAACTGTCAATAAGAGTTGATCGACACTTGGGCAACTAAGTAGTTTGTAGAGACAGATTCAATGGATTTGATTACAGTTTGGCTTACAGAGAAGATGCGTATATCAAAAGTTGATATCACGGAACACGCTAACAGTGATTGGTGAGACGGAAAGATAGGATTAGATTAAGCTTTTCTGAGTACTTACACTCCCCCGCTACTCCTTTCTTAGTTTTGGATCCATCAGTGTAAAAGTGAATGGATTTATCTTTGAGGATCACTCTGTCCTCCAAATCTGTTGTTGATGGTATGGAGACCTGAAAGTTTTTGCCAAAAATCAGTTTGGAACGGTAGTATAATCCATGTAGGTATACTTGGGTATTTAACTGACCAAATTCAAAATCGTCAAGTATTGGCCACTCGATTGTTATTTTATTATTTTTTTACTGGGATGATAATGAGAGACGGATGGCTGTGTTCGCAGCAGTTTGTTTGCTAAGAACATCGACGGGTACTGGGTTAAGCATAATATATCCAGTGCTGCCGATAGTGTGGTGCGTAAAGCTCTAGTTATGCAAAGGCATGCCGAGCGTTGGCCTTTGCATAGTTTATTGCAGTTGATTGCCTTTTTCAAGGCAGTCCACCATACCTCAACCTCATATGCATGAATCGTTTGAATTACCGATGTGTATAGCCAACGGGTAATGCAAAGCTTTTTTGCATGAGAAGAGAGCAACTGTAGTTTTTTTTCACTCTTTCTTTTACGTTGGTTCTCCAACTCAGTCTTTTGTCTAGTACCTAATCTAGGCCTAAATATTTTGCTTCATGGATAAAAGTCAGGGGAATACTTTTAATTGATGGCGGGTTGATATATGAAAAAGGACTGGGGATTAAGACCTTACCCACAACGATCGGCCCATTTAGAAAGCATATTTAGTGTATTTTTCAGGAGGTCTCTAATTGAGTTAGGATGCGTTCCTATGACAGCAATAGCAACGCATTTGCATAGGCAACTACCTTGCACCCCTTTCTCTCTCCAATGAAATGAGCAGTTCATTGACCACCACATTCCACAGGAGAGGAGAGAGGACTCCGCCCTGAGGGGTTCCTCTTTTGACATTTTTTTTTTGTTTTTGTTGAAATATCAACTATTAAGCATTAGATTTATAAATTCACCACTTGAAGCGGATATATTGTTGTTGTTGGAAAGAAGACTTGAAACAGCTCTTCATACTCTCGCGAGGAGCAGAGAGTGTGAAGAGCTGTTTCTACACCGATTTCCCTTCACAGTTTGTCTATGCATGTTGCGATGTGGATAGGAAACTTTGAATCAATACAGCTTATAATATGGATATCAATTAGTGGTTCTAAAGTTTTAAGTATGAAGGATGATAGGCTAATACCTAGGTCTGAAATCTTTTGGATTAACGTTGGAGGACATGCTTGCTTTTGGAATAGACAACTTTTATTTCGCGCCATTCTTGCGGAATATGAACCATTTTCAGACAACTGTAGAAGATCATCTACAATATCGGAATTGTGACGTCTTCCATTTTTGCAGTTCTGCGAATGATATTGTCTGGTCCTACAGATTTGTATAGTTCAAAGCTGTTCAGAGCCCAACGAAGAATTTGTAGTCTTCTGATCCCTAGAATCTGTCAAATTTTTTTTTTATAATCTTTAAGTAAATCGTTACATCATTTAATCTTAGGCCGTGTGCGATTGGGTAAAAAGTGGTTAAAACTGACGTTGGTTAAAATTTGACACTTCGCATTGAATAAAATGTGTAAAAATTAGACTAGCTGCGGAGCATGTTTAAATATGACAGGGGTGGTTAAAATTCATCCATTTTTAACACAGTTCATCCAATTCGCACACGGCCTTAATTAAAACATTCGCTAAACTACCAAGTTTCAGAAATTTGTTGGAAAAATAAAGAAAAATGTTTTTTTATGTAAATTGTAATAAAGGTTTATTCATTCACCATATAAAAATGAGACATCACAGATTAGATAATAATAGCTTAAATAAAGACCACACAACTTGTAAATGCATAACACAACAGCAACACACTTGAATTAACATTTTTATATTCCATTTCTTTAATTCCAGAACACCAAAACAGGCAGCAGCGAAACATTAGTATTCCTTCTCATGAGTTCTTCAAATCCCGAATTGGTTTAACCGACCGAAACCGACCGGACGGAATTCGGAAATCCTATATTCTTAATCCCCCGCATACACACACAAACACAAGATCTCCATAAATGGTTCTAAAGGATATGCACGTACGTGAAAACCTTGCCATGGACAATCGTAATACAACATTTACAACGCGACGTGGCTGCATGGTATCGTTTACAACGCTCATCCTTGTCGGAGCCTTTTTCATATGCACTCTGGTGGCGGTTAGTTTTATAATCTATAACTTCGCTTCCTGTGCACACTTGGTGCAGGATAGCGACGACATCGTGTGCACTCCGCATAAGCCACACTTACAACCGGGCCAAGAAGGGGGTTCGTCATCGAAGTCTAACGGCAACAGCAACAGCGGCAACGGAGCCGATAATGAGGAAAAGGTCTTGGATAAAGATGTCAGATTGCCTCGTTCCATTGTGCCGGAGAAATATAACATTTCATTAATCCCTCATCTTTTGAACAATACCTTCAAATTTGAGGGTGAAGTGCAAATCATCGTACGGGTGGTGGAGGATTGCCGGAATATTACGATGCATGTGACCGAATTGAGAATAGCCCAAGAGGATGTTGCTGTGAGAAAATTGAAAAACAATAGCACGCCGGCAGCCCCGACGACAACTACGGAGGTGGAGAATCTTCTGATACGGAAGCAATATTTTGTCGAAGCGAAGCAGTTCTTTGTCATTGAGTTTAACGAGAATTTACAAAAAGATACTCATTACGAGATAAGCATCAAATTCTATGGCGACATACTGGACAATTTACAAGGATTCTATCGCAGCTCGCATCAAGTGGGCAACCAAACAAGGTGAGTTCTGGAGGGCATCACTACCTTTTAGCATTTAAATCCGGTCCACCTCCTTCGGTAGGTGCAAGGTGTTGGTGTGGGTGTGATGTTCGATAAAATCTGTTTTGGAGGCGATGTGTGTTTACATAATTGTGTTTTCTATCATGCAGGTGGCTTGCCTCAACGCAATTTCAGCCAACGGATGCCCGAAGAGCGTTTCCCTGTTTTGATGAACCAGCACTTAAGGCTAAGTTCACTTTGAATATAGCGCGCCCAATGAATTTGTCATCAATATCAAATATGCCGAAACGAGAGGGACTATCTAGAGAAGTGTAAGTATTGACGGTGGCGATGCTGATGCCGAGCCTGAGGCTGACATTTGAAAGTGCGAAGAATGTTGAATATACAGCGATAGCTGCATGGTGGTTTGATCTAACTTGTTGTGTTTTTGTTATTTTGAGGTTTGAGTTCGAACTATTTTGAGTTCAAACTTCAAACTTCAATCCGAGTGAATGTTTATGCTCGCTTTCGATGAGTTTAGTAGGGTGGGGATTGGGGAATATCAAATGAGTTTTATTCAAATGTTTGTAACAGGCCCATGGCACAAAGACGGGGAAAGAGACACACAACTTTTGCAAATTTTTTGTTGTGTTTTTTTGAAATCCTTGGTGTAGAATTGTGCTGTCAACGAAATCAGTCAAAACGTTAACAATGTGACAAAAACAACCTTTGCAAGTTAGTGGGCAACTGACAGTGTACCGTAGCGCTTATGATACGGATAAAGGCGATACGTCAATCTGTCAGCGTAAACGAATACGATGCTGTCAACATAATTGCCGGATGGAACCGTATAATAGAATACGTTATATACTTTGACATTTTCATTTGCTTGGTGTGGAAATTAATCAAAAAATCACCACAAATGTCCAAATTGTGTCAAAATGATTTTTTGGACTTAATTTTGATCATTCGTTGCTTTTTCTTGTTTCAACGAAGTAAAAGGTAGAAAGCAAACCAACTTTATCCGTTGCATCCGTTACGTGCGTTAAATGCGTTGCGTTGAACATGTGTATTTTATTGAGCTGTCAGTTAAAAACGTCAATTCTAGCGAATCGACGGATTCTATGGGTCATTGCCTTTAAATCAGATCGGATCTTAAACTCATGCCGATGCCGAAAATTCTTTAAATACATTGCTTAATAGATAAAACGTCAGAAATTGTTCCTCGAAGTTTCTCAACAACTTTTTAATATTGGCTTCCAGAGCTTCAAAAGTAGCCTTAGTTTTTGATACCCGGGGCTTTCCTATCGCCAGAGAAAATAGTCCAAAAGTGTTTTATCGTACGATATTGGTACCAATCTGCCGTAGCGAAAAGTGAAATTCAGGCCTCAATATGATTTCTCGACAACTCTGTTTTTTTCACGCCCTGTATGACGTGTAGTACCGCTGTCTTGTTGAAACTGGAGCTTATGGAAACCATAAGCTTATGGTCGAAACACAGGCGTTTACGAGTAAGTTCAGCAATAGGAATTCAATGCATGCAATCATAATAAAGCTTTGACCTCACGTTTCGTACGTAATGTTACGTAACGTGACTCCAAACGGAAGCTCTACTTGATATAATTATGTTGAGCATTTGCTTTGTCTGACAGCTCAACAGCTGTAAGAAAAAGTAAACAAACAATATTCATTTGTTTTTGGAAGTATGATGATGATGGAGAGCGAACTGTCATTCAAAGCAAACTCAAAGCAGGTGCTTAAGCCATAGTCACATTAAGTTACATTACGTTAAAAAAGTGAGGCCGAAGCTTCATTGTAAATGCATGCATTGAATTCCTATGGCTGAGCTTAAAACGTCTAACGAAGCCATACTAAATAGTACTTGCGTTTCAGCCATAACGTTATTAAAGAAAGCAAGTAACTAGGGTATGAGTAACAAAATGTATTTTTTCAAATGCTCAATCGAGTATTTTCTTAAACCATTTGTTTTGTTTATACGAAACAATTAATTCTGAGACCGGTTTTTTATTTTTAACAGTGATAACCTTCCCGGCTACGTTTGGGACAACTACAAGGAATCACTTCCAATGTCAACCTACCTGGTCGCATACACCGTCTCAGACTTTGTCAATCTGACCAAAGGAAGCTTTTCCGTATGGACACGTCCCGATGCCATTCAATCTGCCCAATATGCTCTCATTGTTGGACCAAAGATTTTGAAGTTCCTCGAAGAATACTTTGACATTCCATATCCACTGCCAAAGATTGATATGATAGCATTGCCCGACTTCCATGCCGGTGCTATGGAAAATTGGGGTCTAATAACATTCAGAGAAATAGCCATGCTCTATGAGGAAGGAGTATCACCAACGACCAACAAGCAACGCATCGCTTCGGTTGTGGGACATGAATTGGCACATCAGTGGTTCGGAAATTTGGTAACTCCAACATGGTGGACTGACATTTGGTTAAATGAAGGTTTTGCCAGTTATATGGAATACCTGACAGTTGATGCCATCGAGCCCCAATGGCGTACAATGGACCAATTTGTTGTCACCGAATTGCAGAATGTGTTTCATTTGGATGCGTTTTCGTCATCGCATAGAATTTCGGTAGAAGTTGCCAATCCTGATGAAATTAATGAAATTTTCGACAAAATTTCTTATGCCAAAGGAGCTACTATCATTCGGATGATGAGTCATTTCTTGACATCCAAAGTCTTCCGGTCGGGATTGACGAAATATCTCCAAGAGATGTAAGTTTCAAACTCTCTTAAGAAACAGTAAATTTTGACTGTTGTAAATTTCAGGGCTTACAACGCAGCTGAACAGGATGACCTGTGGCGTTTCCTCACCAACGAAGCTAAGGCAAACGGTTTGCTGAGTGATTCAACTTCTGTCAAGGAAATCATGGATACTTGGACCCTACAAATGGGATTCCCAGTTTTGACAGTTAAAAAGAAGCCAAATTCATTCTTCATGCAATTGGAACAAAAGAAATTCGTCTACGTCAATGAGAGCACTTCCGAAGAAGCCAATTCCTTGTGGTGGATTCCAATCACTTATACAACTTCCAGGGAATTGAACTTTGAAAACACTCGACCTGTCACATGGGTTCCTAAAACAAGAGACTTCGCCATCAACAGCAAGAATCTCTCAACTGCCGAATGGTATATATTCAATATTCAGCAAACAGGGTACTATCGTGTGAACTATGATGCCGAGAATTGGGCTGCTATAACCAATCATTTATTGCAACCGTCTAAATTTAAAGAAATCGCTCCTTCAAATCGAGCTCAATTGATTGACGATGCAATGAATCTGGCTAGAGCTGGACTCATAAGTTATGATGTTGCATTAAATTTAACCACGTACTTGGTGCACGAGGTGGATCATGTTCCGTGGAAGGCTGCTATTGTGGCATTTAATTTTATTGATTCGATGTTTGTGAAGGAAGGAGATTATCATCTCTTAAAAGTGAGTGCTATTTTTAACTTATTCCTGGCAGTTCTGATTTTGACATTTTTGTTTATTGCAGACGTACCTTTTGATGCTTTTGGACAAAGTCTATGAACAAGTGGGATTTACAGATCCAATTGATGAAACAGATATGCTAATGCTTTGGAAACGAAATGAAATTTTGAATATGGCGTGTCATTTGGGACATCAAAAGTGCATAACTGATTGCAGTAGACATTTCCAGAATTGGATTCAGGATCCAAATCCAGATGTGAACAATCCGTAAGTATATCAAATATCTAATTAAAGTGGAATCTATCAGGAGCAATATTGTCCATTCGCTTAACGTGATCCATTGATGTAAGTGATGTCTCTGGTATTCAAACAATAGGGCCCTGATCTGCTATTCTCAAAAGCTCCATCCAATTTGTCCGATTGGAGCAAAAATACAACCTGTCGAGCATGACGTGATCATTCAGATATTCCAGACCAAGTTTTCCACTCATTGCAGAAGCCTGATAAGTCGATGAATTAGTTCGATTGATGTCGTTGACGCGATTTGTATTAATTGAAACACAAACGCCCTTTAGCTTGCTTCACCTGACGTTTACGACGCGCTATTGCTATCACAATGAAGTTTCGCCCTCACGTTTCGTTTGTAATGTTACGTTATGTTACGTAATGTGACTAGTTCAAATATGACTGAAACAAGAACTCGCTTAGCTTCCTCTTCGTCTGCGTTACGAAACACCTCCTTTGAGTTTGCTTTGATAACAACTCTCTCTCTCATCGTTATATCCCTTCAAAAACAAATAAATTTTGTCTGTTTGATTTTTTGTTACAGCTATCAGACAAAGCAAATGTTTATCCGTTTGGAGGCACATTACATTACATTAAGTACGAAACGTGAGGTCGAAGCTTCATTATGATAGCATCCATTAAATTACTGTGGCTGAACTCGTAAACGTCAAGCGAAGTCAAAGCTAAAGCGTGTTTGTGTTTCAGCAATAAATGCTTCAGAATGTGTATCAAGCCCTAATACAGATTTCTTGTTCTTTAATCAAACGTGCGACTTTCACCAGATGGCCTTACTGTCAGACCAGTTTGTAGCATGTTTCCCTATATGCGCCAAAGGACACAGGGCACTGTGCTGTACTTCTCGCTTTTTCGTGAGGTGAACATTTTCAAATGCTGTTCTCCTTGTGAACTTTTGCATGGCGTGGTCCTTAACCAATATTTCTTAAGAAAGCCAGAAATACGTTCTATTTAAACGAGCAACAATATTAAACTATAGGTAATGATCGTCAGCTATTTGTCGTTACGGATGAAAATGGAAGAAAATGTACTAAATGCACCTTGAGCGCAAAACCATAGAGATAATATAATAGAGCATTAGAGAGGTAGCACTTCGTACAAGTGGAGTCATCACGTCAAATCAAGGAGAAAGAATGTTTAAAAGTTCTCCCTTTCCCACTCTGAGCTTCTCGCTGATTGGCTGTAAGGTGGAATAGACAGAGTAAAAACCATTTAGTACTTCTTTTTCACACTTTTCAGGCTGCCTTCCGTGCTTTATTATATCTCTATTGTTAAAAACCATGCAGCCCAAACAAAAAGAATTGAAATTGAGAAAAAAACTGAAGCTCAATCGATATAATCTTGATTCAATCAAATTTCGCCTCGCTTCCCTGAGATTAACCATTTAACTGCAAACCAGCCCTGTGTATTCGTGTTTGTGAAACTCACACTACTTTGAAAAATGCTTCACTTCTTTTTTATAAAACCCCTTCCTGTACTTCTTATTCAATGATTTCAACTACTTTCGATGAATTCCAACTATGACACTTCAACCTTTTTTTTTGACAACACAACGATTGTTAGTGCTTGTTTATAACAGAACGCACGACGGGGTTTGTTTAATCCTCCAATTTGAACTTTGGAATCAAGCCAAGCATCGTGCGAAAATATAGAATCAATCGGCCCAATCGTGGTAACTGTCGAAGTGGAATTTTCTCCGATTTCTTCCGAATTTTACTTCAAGGTATTTTTCCAACAAACAAAATGTCGCCGATACAGATTAAATCGGAGAAAATTTCGCTCCGATGATCGCACGGTTACCTCGATTGGGTATATCGAATATCTGCCCGAATACAAAATCTAAAAGTGTGGAATATGTCGGCTTCTTGAAGGTAAGGTTTGTTAGTTGCAAAGGTGCTAATCTCGGTGACGAAAATTCGGTAAATTTTGCATCCACATCACTTTTTTCTTCCCTCTCACTCTACTTCTTCTTATGGCGTTTTTAATTGTCAATTTGGAAGTTAAAAAAAGCATTCATGAATGCGTTCAATTGGGCAAAAGTGACAGTTCTGATTCTGAAAAAGAAAGAATATTGATTTCCTCAAAAAACTACTTTAAATAGCTTTGAACATGCACTTAAAATTGTTTGTTCGTTCATATATTGTTCTATGTACCCATACTTTTTTTATTTTTACCAAAGCAATGAGAAGTAACCTCATCCTTAAACTATTTTCTTCTTCGCTAGAATCTCCCCAAATCTACGAAACATAGTCTATTGCACGGCAATACAATACGGAACCGAAGCCGAATGGAACTTTGCTTTCGACCGCTATATGAACTCAAAGGTGTCTAGCGAACAAGAAGTTCTGTTAAGTGCACTTGGTTGTTCCAAGGAACCATGGATCCTGTCTCGATATCTCAGACGATCGATTTCCGGCGATGGTATACGAAAACAAGATGTCTATCGAGTATTTGCTGCCGTATCCCACAATGTTGTTGGACAACAAATCGCCTTCGATTACATTCGAAATCATTGGGATAAAATTATTACATAGTAAGTCTTTCTTCACCTTAACCTATCGCCTTGGATGTTTTCCAAAAATATCTACTTTGTGTATTTTCATAGCCTTGGAAAGTCAATGTCAAATCTCAACATGATCATCAAGTTCCCCACAAAACTCATGAATACCAAATTCCTTTTGGCTGATTTGAAGAGTTTTGTGAAAAATGATCTGCACGAAGCCGGCCGTACTGTTCAACAAGCCATTGAACAGGTTCAAATAAATGTTGATTGGATGGATCGCAATTACAACACCATTGTTGAATGGTTGAAAAAACAAAAGATCAACAATAGTTAAAGTTGAAGATGCCACAAAGTTATGAGAACAAACAAAAAATAATAAGCAAAGACTGGTTTGAAACAAACTTTGTTTGGGGAACCATTTTGTTAAATTAAAATTAAATATATATTTATGAAATTAATTTATGTAACAAAAAGAGTTTATAAAAAAAATAGTTGTAAGGTAAAAACGTTAAACGGCCAAATATAAATGAAAACATGCCAATGTTTATTTTTTTAATCTTTCTCATAAAATTATTTTTATAACACAAAACCTTAATATTAGTTTTATTTTATTTTATTTAATAGATTTTATGCCAAAAAAAGAAGAAAATACATACTGAATGTCTTACTCCGTCTATTGTAAATAAAAAAAATTAATATGTACAACATACGTTTTAAGTAATGATGTTTATAATAATTTTATTGAAAAAAAGAAACAATTTTAGATGTTAGATTTAGATTTTAAGAAATTTACACTCCGATTTTAGTCAGCACAAAGCCATATGCCAGAGTACATGCATTTGAAGTATTTTTATTTCTTATTTCATTGTATGTTGAACATTTAAAAGTATTACATTAAGCATTTAATTGTACGAATTAATGAAATTGTGTACTTAAAATAAATAAACATAAATGAAATCTATTTACTAGAATATTGTATTTCTTACCTTGCTGGATGTGTTCGAACAAGAGGTGAACAAGTGGAGGATGTTACTTTGGGTACTCTTTTTTGAGTTAGTAAACTTGAAATGTTGAGTTTCTCAATTAAAATCAGCTAACAAACGTTAAATTACAAATCAACGACAAAACCCTTTTGATACTCCTCTTGTACTTGAATTGCAATAACTGGGATGAGGAAGGACTTCGATAATCTCAGCGAGATATACGATTAGTTCATCGAAACTAATGCTGATTGGAGATCTGAACGCGAGAATCGGTCAAGTTGCAGGAAAAATTAACGAGGCAAAGGGAATTAATAGGCAGTCTAGAGACGTAATATGCAATACAAGAGGAAAGCGAATAATTGAACTGTGTAAAGCCTCGGCCACTCAGTAAGCGGCTGAGTGGCAGCTCTAAGCGACGTATGGCCAGAAGCGTTGCCGAAGTGGCCCGATCGGGCCTTTTGGCCCTATTTTGTTGAAATGGCCCGGTGGCCTTTAACAGTTGAAAATGGCCCTCTAAAAAGTGTTAGAACAGAACATTTTTTCATGCATTAAGATTTCAATTCTTTAGTGAGGAAGACGAGTTCGATTTATTTATTTTGTTTGGTTAAAACTTTAACAAGTTTCATATATCTGTGTTGTATTTTAAGTTCTTTCCAGTCGCCATGTATGTTTCTTAGTACCCAAAACATATATAAATAAGGCTAACATACATACGGCATTTCTCTTACGCTTATAGCAATATTTTTGGTAAACTCAATTGACAGCTGAGTTATCCTACTCTTAGGCCAGTTCCACCCGACAACACCTTACTGAGATCTCAGATATTATTTAAGTGGAACAAAAAATCTTAGCTGAGAACTGAGATTTTTCCTGAGATTTCTGAGATGAAAATATTTTTTGGATTCGATTTCTCATTCAGCCGATTTGACGTTACTGGCATAGATATGAATCACAACAATTTGTAAGTTAGCCAAAGTTTTCTCAATGACGACTGGGAATTATGTTCCACTAAATGATTTTGCCTGAGTCAAAGTGACATTGAGATCTCAGTGAGATGTTGTAAGGTGGAACTTGCCTATTGTATATTAAGTCTGCTCTTCTGCAGTATCTCACCTTTACTCGGTCAACTGACATTAACACTAGATAAACTATCGCTAACCTTCTTTCATAATTTCTATAAATTATAACTATCTTAATCCATGTGACACAAATTAGTCTTAAGTTCTTTTCCAAAATTATAAAAACAGTCCTAACATGATCATCAAATGAATTGTGAAATGAATAATATTACAAATACTGAAAACTGGCCTCCAAAATAAATTTAAGAAGATGCAGTAGTGCATTTACTTCATTTCTGTTTGTGGCCCAATTTTTTTTCAAGAGTGGCCCGATTTCAAAAATAAAATCGGCAACGTTGATGGCCAGGCGCCAGGCACTGAGCAACTGCTTTTGAGCGATTAGTAGTTAAAATGCCGTTGTCAAGAACAGTTCGCCGTATTTTACTGTCGGAAAATCGTTTGTATGTGTACAAATTACTTAAATGTATACCAAAATACGGACTTTCATGTGCTGGATCAAGTCGTTAATTCGTCTTATCCCCAGCAGCAGATTAGCGCTACGCGGCATTTCCTTCCTGAATGCAACATATAAAATTCTCACAACGGTGATGCCGAAAAGGCTCAATATGTGTATTAAGTCACAGAACATATTGAAAGAATTTCAAGCAGGATTTAGAGCAGGCTACTCTACAATTGACAATATATTTGTACCCCGGAGTCTTGCAAAGAACTTTATCACACAAAAGAGGAATTTATACGACTTCAAAGCTGCGTTCGATACAATAAATAGAGGTGCCTTATTCTATAAGCCTTATAATGCGGGATAATCGATTAAATTTGGACGGCTATATGGAATGGTGCAGAGTTGTTAGATTGGCTTGAGACCTCATCGGGAGTGAGGCAGGGTTGCACATCGAGCACCACTTTGTTTTCGCTTTTTATAAATGAACTCATTGATTATCTTCCCGAGGGCGTGGATTTCCAAGGAACACACATTAAGGCCTTATTATTTGCAGATGAATTTGTCATGCTTGCGTATTCTCCGGAAACATTACAGCTCATGATAAACAGGCTTTATAATTTTCGTTGCTTATGGAAATTAACCGTTAATACGCAAAAGTCTAAAGTGATGATTTTTAAAAAAGATGTTGGAAGAAATGCTTCCAACGAGAAGTGGACATTCAACGGAGAAGCCTTTAAATGTGTTACCGAATACAAATACCTAAGTATAATTTTTACGAGAAATTTGAGCATGCAGAAGCATTTAACGGAAAAATTGGGCAAACGAAAACAGTCATAAATATTGCATGGAAAAGATGCTTCATGAATAGAAACATTGCGCATAGCAGTACGCACAAGGTATTTGAAGCGGTATCGGAGAGCATTCTTTTATATGGCGCTCTATTTCGAGAAGGTTTGAGGTTTCACACTGTGGAAAAGCTCTTGACACACTATATTAAACTTACCAGTTAACACACCAAATTACGTAGTAATGCTCGAAATTGGACTATTTTCAAATAGGGATAGGAAATTAATTCTGCTTTTGATGTACCGCCATCAGGTGATACCTTAATTACGCTGTTCGACCTCTTCGATTGGCTTATCATGCAGAATATTACGTGGAGCTTTCGTCCTTTTGGCGTTTATTTCTAGACCGAACGATACTTTCGCTTGTAGTGATTGAAACATCCTATTGAGGACACTGATGTTACTAGTCAGGTTGCTACTGCTGTTGAATTGTTTTTTTTTCTCTGGCACTTACGACAATATGATTGCGTTGGTCTGGAAGAAAGAGAGATGAATACCAGGTGGGCAATGCTATATTTTCTATCAATTTGGAATAGTTAATATTCATCCGAGCTTTGCAAAAGTTCTCCTACCATTCATTCTTCCACAAATTACGCATATTTTTAACACCATAATAATGACATCCATATACCCTGCTTTGTGGAAAAAATCAAAAATCACAACTATGCCCAAACAAAGAAAAAAGAACGAATGCAGACCTATAGCTATCCTCCCATTTTTATCCAAGGCCTTAGAGGTTATCATTAGCAACCAAATACAAACAATGTTAAGGAAAAACATCTTCTTAATCCTCCAGTATTCAGGATTCCGGTCAGGATATAGCTGCACTTCAGCCTTTTTGAAGGTCAGTGAGGATTAAAGACAAGCTTTAGACAATAACTTAACTTCTGTGATAACCTTACTTGACTTTTCAAAAGCATTTGACTGTGTAAACTCTAGTCTTCTCTGTGATAAACTGACAACACATTTCAATTCCTCTGACAGTGCTAAAAATCTCATTTGTTCGTATTTAAATAATCGTTTGCAGGCTGTTTCGTGTAATGGTAAAATGTTTTCGCTACTTCCTGTTATTATCGGTGTGCCTCAAGGATCAATCCTTGGGCCTTTACTTTTGCCCTTGTTTATAAATTACCTACCTTCAATTTTGTTTCATTGTCAGTTTCATGTCTATGCAGATGATGTCCTATAAACTTAAGCTTTCCTTTTGGAATGATTGAGGATGCTACATATGTATATCTAAAATAAACGAGGCTCAATATTCGATCGGTCTACACGAAATGGACTTAAACTTAATCTGGACAAAACGAAAGCTATCCCAATCTCCAAAAATAATCGTTTTATCCCAACCTTTCCTCCTATCCTCTTAAACTCCTGCCGAATTGAATATGTCACTCACGCAAAAAATCTGGGTATCATCTTCAATAATACCTTAACATGGGATACTCACATTAATTCCGTTATTTCCAAAATATATGCTTCACTTCGAGGATTATCTATCATAAAATCGTGTTTTCCAACCGAAGTTGAATTGAAATTGGCTAAAGCACTCATAGTAGGTACCTATATTTTCAGATGGTTGTGAATTGTTCGCTAATCCTGACTTCTCAATCCTTCTATGGTTTAAGGTTGCGTTTAATTCCATAGTCCGGTTCGTTTCTAATTTAAAAAGGTTCAACGTTCGACCATGTATCGTCCAAGGTTTTTGAAATTTTAGGCTGTAGTTCGGAAAATGTTTGCAGATCAAATCGCTCAATCCTACTGCGCCCTCTCACTTTTCCCACTTTGACATCACGCAGGCAGTTTTTATGTTCATGTTTTAAGACTCTGGAATAATCTTCGCAGTCACCTGAGGTCGGAATCGACTACATTAAATTTTGTAAACTTTGTCATGAATATTTCTCCAATTTGAATTGAAATATACTTCTTTCTCATTTTCTTCTTGTACTTGTTGCGACTTTTATTTATTTTTATTTTTATTCTCGTTAATTATTTCTTGTATTTTTTATTATTATTTTATACATTATATTATATTTCTTACAAATACTTAATCTTATATGCGTTTGTTTGTGACCCTACTCCTCCCAAAGTACTGGACAGATTTTTACAGCTCGTTTCTGCGGAGATAAGATTATCTTATTTCTGAGGTTTATCCGACTTTTCTTCCGTTGTATGAATACCCTCTTTGAATGACATTCCTCTCTCTAACATATCATCCCTCCAAAAACAAATGAATTTTTCTTGTTGACTTTTTATCGGCTGTTGAGCTGTCAGACAAAGCAAATAATCAGCATATTTTAAGTGGAAGCTCTAGTTCAAATGTGCTTTGTTTGGCAGCTCAACAGCTGTTGGAAAAATACAAAAATAAAATTCAATTGGTTTTGGAGGGATAATAATGATTGAGGGAGAACTGTTATTCAAAGCAAACGCCGCCGACGGATAGGAAGCTGAAGCGTGTTTGTGTTTCAGCCATGAACTTGAGCTTCCGTTTGTAATCACTTTACAAACCATGAGGTCGAAGCTTCATTGTGATGCTCGTAGCAGGTGCTATGAACTAAGGAGATTATTCAAATGTGAATTTGCGCCATGATCCGATTATGGCTCAAATTCACATGCATCCATTTGGAAGAAGTTGCTCTTCAACGTTTTTTGGTATTTTTCAGCATTTCAAGACCTCCCGACATGCACCTCCATACCATTAGCGATGCTGGGAACTTTAAAGTACGTTTAAGGTAGTCTCTATGTCTATGGAATGCTTATTTCGAATTTATCATCACACGTTTGCTTTCATCACCAAAACTCAGACTCGTCACTCCAAATGACTTTTGGCCAACTCGAGCCGTCTTTTCTTATCTCGACGTAAAAAATATATTTTTTTTTTGCCTGAATTTAACGAAAATCTTCAACTTTTTATAAGTTAAGGGTTAATGTTTCTCATTGTCCTTTTACATGTGTCTACAGACACATTTTGGTTTACTCGAGCATTCCATTCTAAAGTTAGAGCAGCTGCTGATTGCCGTCGATTTTCCTTAGTAATAATTTTTTTTAACACACGACAATTGCGAGGCTTTCGAACTTCAATGTTTCCTGCATTTTTAAACCTCGTTATTATGTTTTGCACTGAAGATCTGTAATTTCCTAAGCTAAGTTAGAGCGTAGCTACTTAAGAGCGTAGCGAGTAGTGGAGTAGCGAGGTAGCTGGAAGCGGGTAGCTGGAAGTGGGTAGCTGGGTGACGGGTAACGGGTAACGGGAGAAGGTAGCGGGAGTGGGTACCGGGTGATGGAGCAGCGTTTAGCGTATGGGGTAGGGTACTGGGTGACGATGTAGCGGGTAGCAGTTTAGGTCTCTTATTTATCGACTGAGACAGTACGAAGTCTGTCGGGTGAAATAGTATTTTATAAAATGGAAACTTAAATTGCAACTTTATTGAAATAAAATTTAAATCAAATTATTAACAAACCACGTAAGACGACATGCATTTCCGTTCTACGCCATTGCGATGAACGAAAAATCCGCTGAATAAAAATACCTCAAGCCATCCCTGTTTTCGGTGCAAGCAAGCGAAATGTCAAAAAAAAACCAACTCCACTGAACAAACGTCAAATTGGGAAAAAACACACAAATTTGTTAGAACTTGTGTGGCGGTGAAAATATTTTAATTTCCAATAAACTTATTGGATTTTATAATTCTTCAGTGTGTTTTGTTTGTTTCTTGTTGTTTGCCATCTGCAAAATGATTGAATTCAAATCAATCTACGTTACCGTGGGCACCACAAAATTCGACGCACTAATCGAGAAAATATTTTCCGACGAAATACTCCTGTTACTCCGAAGAAAGGGATGTAAAAAAATTACCGTACAGTATGGAACCGGCAAAGCACCGCCAATAAACAAAGCAAAAAATTACGGTATCACTGTCGAAATCTATCAATTCAAATTCGGACCCGAACGAACGGACATAATCAATTCAGATCTAACAATTGGACATGCCGGCGCCGGAACTTGTATGGACATTTTGAAGAACAAAAAACCCGGCTTGGTGGTGGTCAATGATACTTTGATGGATAATCATCAGATTGAGTTGGCAGAACAATTGGCCAAAGACAGTTATATATTCCAATGTAATCTTAGTTCACTGGCCAAGGGTCTCGAAATGCTGGATTTTGAGACATTGGTGCCATACGAGAAGGGACGAGGTATGCCGGCATTTATTTCGCATTTGAGAGAAATGATGCGAACATGATTTCTTGGGAATCGCTAACTTTGTAAACGGATAGAGTTTATGAGGACAAAATAAAAGAAAACATTCTATTGACAATTCCACTTGAAGTCTTTTTGTTTGTGTTTGTTTTTCACTATTTGCGACTTTCAGAATGTGATGCATTTCTTGTATCCAGTTCATGCGACGGCGTCTCGATACGGTTAGCCACGAGATTCAAATACAGTTTGTACTTCTCTTAACTTTATCACATCATTGTGGATGAACGGCCTATTCCGCTTTTCGAACGATGTTAACAACAAGTCACTTGAGGCGTTCAATGTAAACCTGTAGGCCTCTGCAAATTGAAGGTTAAACCTCAAGATTTAAGAGAATATTTGTGTAGAATTGGTCTACTTGAATAAATATGACTTTATTTCACTTAAAAACATCAATCAGTGTAACCGTAACATTTTAAATTAACTGCGATTTTTACAATGAACAAACATAAATAATAATAATAAAGATTTAGAGTTCCACTCATAACTGCATTTATTGTACTTCAAGTCTGTAATAAGATATTTGAAATAGCTCAAATGATTTCCGTTTTATTTAAGAAAAAGAGTTGTGGAGTCCTAACTGGAAAAATCTTTATTTCAAATTTCAAACGACAAACAATGAAACAAACAACTCGTCTTTAAGGAAATTTTGATAAATATTCACAATCGGTCAAAAATATCAAGTTGATACTCAGTACGAAACTATCAACTATTTGATAGAATATACTCATAATAGGGCTGATAGCCTGCTATAATTTTTTCGTTCCCTGCAGACTTACTCTAATGATGACAAACTTAATTTACTTGGCCTTGCCTTGAGCGGCAACGGATTCGATAGCCTTCTTGACTGTCTCTTCATCGCCCAAGAATTTCATCGACACCACGGGTTTGAAGTTTTCATCTAACTCATAAACGAATGGAATACCGGTGGGCAGGTTAAGAGCCATGATGGCATCATCGGACAGATCTAGTTAAAGAAGACACATTTAGGAAATTTCTATTCGTCAGTATTCTCTAGCAACTTACTATCCAAATGCTTGACAATTCCTCGCAAGCTGTTGCCGTGAGCAGCAATAATAATCAATTTGCCTTCTTTCAATTGTGGAATGATTACGTCGTTCCAGTAGGGCAGAGTACGGGCAATGGTGAGTTTCAATGACTCAAACATTGGAAACTCGGCTCCTTTAGGACCTTCGGCATAACGTGGGTCCTTGACAATGATATCGTAGTAGGCATGGCCGGGTTCCATTGGTGGTGGTGGGGTGTCAAAGCTACGCCTCCAGATCTGCACTTGGTCCTCACCGTATTTGGCTGCAGTTTCGGATTTGTTCAATCCGGTTAGACCACCGTAGTGACGTTCGTTCAATCTCCATGTCTTGTTGATGGGAATTCCAGTTTGACCTGATTCACTGAGGATTTTGTTCAATGTAACCTGAGCGCGGGTAAGCACTGATGTGTGGGCAACATCGAATTTAAGTCCAGCTTCTTTAATAGCTTTGCCAGCAGCAACAGCTTCTTGCAGACCTAAAAAGAGAGGCAAAAACAAAAAAAGCATTGATGTAATTGCTAAGGGGATTTATTTTTTGTCATACCTTTTTCGCTCAAGTTGGAATCGAACCAACCGCAGAAAAGATTCTTTTGATTCCATTCGGATTCACCGTGACGGACCATAACAATCTTATACTTGGCAGCCATATTCAGTAGTTTTTGGAGTTTATTTCTAATTTTTAAAAAAATATTAAAATATTTTAGGAGATCGAAGCGATTGCAAGATCTGGGAATTATAAAGTCTGGAAGAAAACGAGCAAAATTAAGCTTGTGCAATTTTTGATTTGACCTCAAAATGACATCGGAAGGTTATTTCGAAAAATAAGTGATGCCAAAATGCTTTTAAAATTCGATAAAGGCTTATGACCATGTTCACACTTCTTTTTTCATTAGAAAATGACCAAGTTCAGAGTCATGCAGAAGGCAGTTCAAGCTACTTAAGCACATTATATATCTCTATTTCTATTTAGCTTTTACCCGCGACCTGGCAATCGATTGAAGTGCCATCTTGAGATCTGGCATAGTGTTCTTTTTTTTCTAATAAGTTTGGTATTGACAGTTTTTTTGTTATTGGTTTTGATGTAGCAAGGTTGTGCTATAAGTTTTAAATTTGCAGGTTCAGAGTTAATCCTAAATTGTGCTTCTTAGATTTTTATCTGAGTGTAGGTTCTGCCTTAAATCTATTCCTGGCATCACCTATTCACCTATGTCAAAATGACATTCGGGAAAAAGTAAACAACACCTTAGCTGTCATTTGAGCTTATGCGATTGTGAAATATTTTGAAAACAAAACAAGAATTTTTCCTTTCTCCGAATCCAAATTAAACGAGAATCTCTTTGTGAGCCTAAAACAAAAGTCATCAACCATTAAGCCAGAATGGACATGATTGCAGAGGCAAAAAGCAACTGGAGTACAATAGCTGGCACAGAGATTACCAATGCCATACAGACCAAATTAACAACTTCCGAAGACTTTGTAAAGTAACTACACACAAACTACGTTCTAAAAACTGAAAAAAATTGCAAGTAAAACTTGTTTTTGTTTCCTTGTTAAAGGCCAAGCATAGACGACATAATATCAGCAGATAAAGCAACCCTCCTCAGCAGTGGAACCATAACACACAAACGGCCTTGTGAAATAACAATTCGCGTGCTCCCAAAATTCAAAATCGATTCACTAACTCTCGTTTGCACATCACCGAAAATCGAAATTTTTTTGGGAAACGAAATCGCGTATCTGGAAACAGTGTATGGGGAACAATTGGAGGATGAAGACGATTCAAATGACGGCAACGATGGATACAGATACGATGTGGAAATAACAAAGTCGGGAGTAACGAACTTAATGCTCAAGGTAATCAAACTCTCATTACAAACAAAAGGTAATTAGTTTTTTTTCAAGAGAATGTTGCAATTCTAGTTGTTAACACGATTCAATGAACTTTGTATATATGGGATTCTAATAAATGTTGCACCGAACCCGGATGGCATCACCACTCAGATGCCGAACAGAATCAATTTGGACAACGTCAAAGAAATGCTTAACAATTCAAATCAGAAACTATCACCAAGTGCTGAAAAGTGCAAAACATTCTTGGAAACCTACAGTAGTGCCATGAGTAGAAATAGCGGATCAGATTTGTTAGCGGAATTTACGAAAAAAATGGGTCTTCAAAATGAAGAACCAGCTAAAGTGGAGATGGCATTGCAACAGCTTGGGAATCCACAGGTTTTAAAGATATATGTAGACAAAAAAATTCAAGAATCTGAAGATAGAGTTATTGCGAAAATCACCGAAGTACAGAAGAGCCTAGGTGCGAAACTGGACAAAATCTTGAGTTTATTACAAACAACTTCTGAAATCAGTTAAATTTACTATTAAACTATTGCTATTTACGAATAACAAATCATGTTTTTTTTTTTCTTCAAGTTAATTTTTTAGGACATATGCTTAATCCAGGCGAGGAATGTGACGTACATTTAAACTGCCTTCAATTTCAATTTAAGCAGACAAAGCCGAAAATTACATAAAACAAAGTCCTGCAAAAAATATTCCACCGATGGGCCTCAGTGAATGTGGCAAATCTCATAGAAAGAAACTGGATAGCAACGTAATTGCAAAACAAACATGTTTTAAACCTACATTTCACCCTACGCGATTATTCCAATGTGTTCCTATTCTGTAACTCCTCATTAGCTTATTGCACCGTAAAAACATGTACAGTGAAACTTCCATTAACGGACACTTCTCTCAGGCGGACACATTTTTTTCGACGGAACTTGCTCCATATAAGTTACATATAAAACAATTTCTCTTTGACGGACACTCTCTTAGACGGACACGGACAGCAAAAACAAGAAATTTTGAAAAATTTGTTTCTCTTGGCAACGGAATCAATTTCCATATTGAAACAACATTTCAGAGATGTTTTGCATTCAAGTACTTTGATAAAATATATTTATACGAATAAGACTCACAAAAACAATGCGTATGCGCAATTCATTGTTCTTTTCTCATTCGTTTGGTGCTACCGGTTTCAGTCGGTTAAGAAAATGCTCTTGCTCGTTTTTGTTTTGATTTTATTCAAAATTTTGAAAAGCAATTTTTTTTTAAACAACTTATTTTCACGTTATTAAGTTTTCTTTTTTTACTAATAACAATTTACTTAGTTTTTGAAAAAAAAAAATATTCAATATGAAAAAGCATTTTTTTTTCAAAATTTTGACTTCGAAAATTATTTTTTCGAAAACAATTCATACGAACAACTTAATTTAAAACTTCGTTGGCTGCTAAGCAGAACGTGTCGTGGGTTCGAATCCTACTCGGGCCCAAAGTTTTTATTTCATCTTGACACTGCCTCTTGCGAAGAACTGACAGAACTTCCAATTATTATGGAATATATCCGACACGCAAATTCATTGCATGCACAAGCACCAAACACAAAATATCTTCTTTTCATTGGAATGAATAAAAAAATGAAGAAAAAAATGTTTAATAATGTTTTGTTTTATTTTCATGGGCATATTTGATAGCTCGTCGCGCGACTGTATTCGCCATTGTATTCGCATTGTGTTCACAAATTTGAATTTTTGACAGCTGTAAGATTAGTCGTCGGGCGACTGGCGACTGCATTCTGTTCAGCTCTTTAAACTGTGCTCCCTTTCCCAAATTTGACAATTGGACGAAAATTTGACAGCTGACTAGATTTATTTAGGCCGTGTCCGAATTGGGTTAAAAAGTGGTTAAAACTTGACGTTTGGTTAAATTTTGACATTTCGCATTGAATGAAATGTGTTAAAAATTAGACTAGCTGTGGAGCAGGTTAAAATTCATCCATTTTTAACCACATTTCATCGAATTCGGACACGGCCTTATTTATTTATTAATATTATTTTAAGTAATTATTTCTTGTAATTGTTTACTCGTTGTATGGCCAGCAAAATTCACAAACTATTGAAAACAAGAAATAAAAACAGATATTTTATTTTGAAAGATACTCCCGCCCGCATTATGGGTAACATTCACTTGATAAGTTGGAAGGGGGCGTTGGGTTTGGTTCAGTTCATTATAGTTAGCCCTTGTAAGCGCTAATTAAATCAACTTTGCTTAATCTTGGATTAGATTTGTAGCATTTGAAAACAAAATAATGAGATACCAATCAAAGTGAGATTTTTGTCAGATCGGGCCGATATCTTTGAATTTTCATACCTAGCTCTTCATTCTGTAAAAATAAATGAGAAACACATTTTATTTTATTTTTTTGGAATGACAGTGTTAAGATACCCTTAAATTGAATTGTGTTACTGTGACCGCACCTTATTATAGCAGTTCACAATACATTTTCCAACACTTCAAAAATTCAAGTAAAAAAAAAACAGTTCAATTCCATTTCTTCCGAGCTGCAGACGTAAGTTCTTTAATAAAAATTTCTTTTTCCATTTCTATTAAAAAAAATATATTATTTTACACATTTAAATTGCATTTATTTAGTTAACAAAGTGTCTTCTATTAAATTAATGACATGAAAACGTAGTTTTAACATTTTCTCCTCAATTTTGTACTCTAAAATGTTCAATTCGAGGGGCGTGTGCGTGCATTAGATATCGATTTTTATCAAAAGGTTTTTTCCAAATTATTTTTAAGCATAAATTTCGTTTTTTCGTATTTCGGGAAGTACTTCAGATATAATGATTTGTTTAAAAACAACAATATGACTCAGTTTAGAATTGATTGTTTAAATCTTTTGCAAATTTATAAGAATTCCATTTGTGTGGTGGTGCAGAAATGAACATAAAAAAATCACCCAATGGAAACTTTCTCCATTGTTTGCAGTTGCGAATTGCGATTGAGAACTGAGAAGACAGTCGGTTCGATTGTCGTCATAGTTTTTGTAATCAAATATTAAATTACAACTAAGTGAAGGGCTTAAATCAAAAATGTATGTACACCAACTAGAGTACACACGTTGGCAAAAAAACAGTTTTTTTTTGTCAAGCTTCTCAAATAAAAAATGCAAGTATTCTATTAAGGTCAACGTGTGGCCGCCGCACGGG
This sequence comes from Sphaerophoria rueppellii, assembly GCA_920937365.1. Taxonomy (NCBI): domain Eukaryota; kingdom Metazoa; phylum Arthropoda; class Insecta; order Diptera; family Syrphidae; genus Sphaerophoria; species Sphaerophoria rueppellii. The sequence continues at coordinate 58,220,747 of CAKKXW010000003.1, forward strand.
AAAATTGATTGTTTAGACTTTGGAGAAAAGAAAAAATATTTTATTTTGGAGAATCAAATATCTGTATTTAACATCTTTTGACTCAGTATCGCCGATGTAAAAATGAATTCTTATTTCATCGATTTTACTTTGTTGATTTCTCAAGTCAGTTACAAACTAGCATCTGGGGCTTCCATACGAGTATCCAATTACTCTCGAACTGCCTCGGGAAGGTCTGAGATTTGGTTTTTGTTTGCAATTTGAATATTTTCCAGCAGGGAACATTCATAATTGAATGGCGAAGGGACAAGAAATATTTGTGCTGCGGAACTAACATTTCGCTGCATTGAAATCTTTCGTGGCCGGCTTTTTAAGTGCAATATGCTTGCTGAGGAGAACATTGTTATCCTCAGAACTCAATTCAGACTAATCTGTGACTGACTAAGATTCAACAATTTTAAAATATTGATGAGAAAAAGAATGTATTGATTGATTACAAAGGAAGTAGAACGTTTGGTTGGAAGGTTTTCAAAGCATTTTCGAGTGTCAAAATCTCGCCTCCATAGAAGAAAATATTCTCCTTATATTTATCCCCTCACAGGTTGCTGGACTAATTTGATCCTGTTATAAGCGAAGTTTTCAATCATCTGACTGAAATAAAGTCATAAGCAACGCTCATTTGCTGCGTTCGTTTTGCAAAAACTTTTTTTCTTATTTCTACACAAGCACCTGTTTTTTTTTTTTTAGTTTCGAGAAGCATCCTCAAAAATTATTGAAACTGCTTGTTCCGTCATTCCTCTATTTTCTAGTACTGCTTTAACGAACGTATAAGGATCGAGGAACGAAGCGTTAGGTTAGGTTAATGGCTGTCTAGATGTTGTTGACTCACTTAGAAATAATAACCACTAAAGAAAGTTACTCATAGGAGAGTTTTGAATTTTAACAAACCATTTCTTACTATTAACCGTTACCAGTTCACTGGTATTATCGAAGAAGGGGTTACCGGGTACCTTTGGAGTATGTACATGTACAAAGAAGGTGTTGGACTCTTTCCCCTTCCTCCTCGTCCATGCAACTTCTATAAAAGTCATTTAAGTAGACCCCCATGGCATGTCTTCGTATGAGGGAGTGTCCTGTTACAACTCCAATTGTGGAGCTTATTCTTTGTATGGTCAGGAATATGAAGCATTTCGACCACTTCAGGTCTAAGCTTGGCCATATCTGTTTTGTTTCTATAGCACATTTTTGATAAGATGTTTACAAGCAGTTTTTGGCGAGCTTCAGCTTCCCAATTTCCCAGAATGTCTGTTCCGTCATCTAATTCAGAGATGATCGAAAGTCGGCTGTAATAAGAGTCATCACGCGAGTGATTAATGAGCGGCTTTGCTATCCGAGAAGATAAGTGTATCCCTACAAGATGTAACATTTTCTCTGAGCCAGGATAATGCTTCTTTAATCCCTATTACTTCTGTTGCACCACCTATTTTAAAGAGGAGGCTGATATTCAGTTTTTTTTTTATTTGATATCACTTTCAACGTCGTTGTCGCTCTTTGAACCATCAGTATAGAAGTCTATCGTGTTTTCTTCCAGAGGTCTACCTTCTTCCTAAGAGAAAAGGAATGGAAATATGGAACTTTGATTCGTGTTCAACTGTCAAGTGTTTCGAATTTGACTTGCTTAAAATATATGCATTGTATTGCATAAGAATTTGAATATTTAAGGACAGTAAATTTTGCTTCCGATTTAAAGAAACGACACAAAGTTCTTTCTTCTGGGTGGACGGGAGCAAATTTTGCGGTTCACTGAAGAAAGCTGCTATCAGGTTTCTATACCTTTCAACTACCTAATCTTTTTAATAATAATCATATGGTGTCACACAACTCAGAACCAAAGAAACCAAAGTGGTTTATAGTCTTCGACAATTCCCTGTAGGATTTGATTTCGCTTACTTTGGTCCAGATATTTGTTTTTATCTTGGAGTAATGCTTCTTCTTTTTTTGTTATAATTTTGCAAAATCTTAAATTAGTACTGTTAACGTTATTTCCTGTTTATCGCTTATCAAGAGTATTGCTTATCACAACAGCACTACTTTGTAAAATTAACAAAAATGTGATAACAATAATTTCAATATAATTCATTAAACGAAAAATACAACAAATTGGAAAAATACAATCTCAAAAGTTTTTATTTTTATGCACTCCTTTTTCGTTTAGTGAATTGTGAAAATTCATAAATTCAACGTCAAAATAAATAATTGAAAAGTCAAAATAGCCAGGAAAACACTTCGATATTTATTCTAAATCACTTACTTACTTAAGGTGGCGCTACAGTCCGTTGTGGACTTGGGCCTCAATCAACAGTCTCCGCCAGCTAGCTCGGTCCTTAGCTAGGCGTCTCCAGTTTTGCACTCCAAGTCGATTGAGGCCCACTTCCACTTGAGTGCGCCACCTAAGTCGCGGTCTTCCTCTCCTCTTACGTCCCTCGGGAATAGTGTCGAAGGCTTTCCGGGCCGGAGCATTGGTGGCTATTCGCTCTAAATGACCGAGCCATCTGAGTCTCTGGGCCTTGACTCTTCTGGATAGCGTCATGTCGTTATACAACCCGTAAAGTTCGCTGTTATATCTTCTTCGCCATTCCCCTTCAATGCACACGGGGCCAAAGATAACTCGAAGAACTTTCCTCTCGAAACAGCCTAGGGCACATAAATCCGATTTTGTCAAGGTCCATGCTTCTGCACCATACAGCAGGACTGGGATGATGAGGGTGTTGTACAATTTTATCTTAGTTGCTCGAGAGAGGGCTTTTCCACTCAATTGCTTTCTTAGCCCAAAGAAACAGCGTTTAGCAAGAGTTATTCTTCGTCTAATCTCGCCGCTGGTGTTATGGCCGTGTTTATAGCGGAGCCTACGTAGACAAACTCCTCTCCTACCTCGAAGTTGTATGCGTCTATTGTGACGTTCTGTCCAGCCGACGGTGTTGGGTGTCCCTCCTCGAAGACAGCATATACTTCGTTTTTCCCTCATTTAATTCTAAATCAACTTCGCTAAATTTCGGGCTTAGAGTAGGTGAAAAAGTAGTATAAAAAATGTCAGCCAATTATGGTTTCATGGTGCAATGCAACCAAGTATTACAGAACTTCAGATGTCCATGAAGAAAGTAAGACTCTTTTACCTTGCACTTGATACTTCAAAGACTTTTAAAAGTGTAGTGTGTAGATCTCCTACGAGTGCATACTGTATCGAAAAATACCTTCTAGGAAACTTTTCTTCGGTGTGAAATAAAGCTTAAAAGGCGTAACTTTATTCTGCCTCTAAAACTCGTATATAAATAAAGTTATATGCCTTTAAGTGAGTTTTATTCTGTTCATCATCATAGTCGGCCTGGCTAATGAAGCTTCTCCCTTCATCTGCGCCACAACCGGGATCTGGTCCGGACATGCTTCAGCAAGTTCTGCTGCCATGTATCCCGATTGTTGGCCGACGCCATTTAGTTCCGCATATCATTCATACGAGCTAATTGTCACGCCCACCGGCGTCTATCAAGCTTAAATTTTGTCATCAAGTCTGCTTCGCGGTAGTTTTTATATAGCTCGTGGTTATATCGTCTTCCTCCAAATGGGCCAACTTTTCTCCCTAAGAATTTTCTCTCGAACTCGGCTATGAGTTTATAGTGCTTTTGGCTATGCATCCAGGTCTCGGATCCTCAAGTGAGATTTTTGGATCCAAAGACCCTTGGAAGACTGGAGTAGGTTCCGCCGCCCGCGTTCTTCCATATTGTTATCGTCTGCTACTACTGACCCAAGGTATTTGAAGGATCGCACTACTTCGATCTACAATTGAAAAGGTTTTCAGCAAACGGGCCACATTTAATCTGTTACTAATTCAATAAATCGTTTAGCGTCTCATATTAATACGGAAACTTGTTTTCCAAAAGCCAACCGCTGATCGAGGTAAAAGTTAAATCTGGAAATGTTTGGAATATACATCACCAGTCACTTCGTGTGGAACAATTTCATATCTATGGGATCTTATCAAAAAGGCTCAAAGCGTGTGGGATTTGCTTTTGGAATGCCCATCATTTAAATCGTCGAGGGCATACTTGCACACTGTCGGGTTTAGCTTGAGAGATTGCTTCTTCAGGTTTTCTATACGAATGTGGATTCTTCCCCTCTCATGTAGTACAATACCTCCTTTTCAACTTCATGTTTCTATTCGTATTTTCGTTCTTTAACTGTAGAGTATTAAGGTTATCAAGAATTGTCTAGCTTTCTTATATCATTATAATTCGATGACTGTAAGGTGTTCTAATTCAGGTTCAGCCCAGGCTTTCAATTCAAATTCTAGCCAATAAAGAAAATCTGTTCACAAACCTGTTACTTGTTAGCGCCTAGATTTTCTAGCAATTATATTGAAGACAAAACAACAACTACACAAAGGGCGCCACTTATCTGAAAATCGTACGATCTAGTTTGTGCATGCTTATCACAACAGCACTACTTTGTAAAATTAACAAAAATGTGATAACAACAATTTCAACTTTCCTTTGGTGTGAAATAAAGAAATCAGCTTAAAAGGCGTTGTAAAATCGGAGTAGCTTTATTCCGCCTCTAAAACTCGTTTATAAATAAAGCTGTATGTCTTTAAGTGAGTTTTATTCTGTTCATCATCATCGTCGGCCTGGCTAATGAAGCTTCTCCCTTCATCTGCGCCACAACCGGGATCTGGTCCGGACATGCTTCAGCAAGTTCTGCTGCCATGTATCCCGATTGTTGGCCGACGCCATTTAGTTCCGCATATCAAGACTTTGAGCGTCCTGGTCTACGCCATCTTTCCATGAATTGTATCGCAAAGAACTTTCTTAACCGGTTCCTTTACGTTCATACGAGCTAATTGTCACGCCCACCGGCGTCTACCAAGCTTAAATTTTGTCATCAAGTCTGCTTCGCGGTAGATTTTATATAGCTCGTGGTTATATCGTCTTCCTCGCAAATGGGCCAACTTTTCTCCCTAAGACTTTTCTCTCGAACGCGGCTAAGAGTTCAGAGCCCTTTTGGCTATGCATCCGGGTCTCGGATCCTCAAGTGAGATTTTTGGATTCAAAGAGCCTTGAAAGACTAGAGTAGGTTCCGCCGCCCGCGTTCTTCCATATTGTTATCGTCTGCTACTACTGACCCAAGGTATTTGAAGGATCGCACTACTTCGAATTCATGCTGCTCCACCTTAATACTTATCCTACAATTGCAAAGGTTTTGAGCAAATGGGCCGCCATTTAATCTGTTACTAATTCAATTAATCGTTTAGCGTCTCATATTAATACGGAAACTTGTTTTCCAAAAGCCAACCGCTGATCGAGGTAAAAGTTAAATCTAGAAATGTTTGGAATATACATCACCAGTCACTTCGTGTGGAACAATTTCATATCTATGGGATCTTATCAAAAAGGCTCAAAGCGTGTGGGATTTGCTTTTGGAATGCCCATCATTTAAACCGTCGAGGACATACTTGCACACTGTCGGGTTGAGCTTGAGAGATTGCTACTTCAGGTTTTCTATACGAATGTGGAATCTTCCCCTCTCATGTAATACAATACCTCCTTTTCAACTTCATGTTTCTATTCGTATTTTCGCTCTTTAACTGTAGTGTATTAAGGTTATCAAGAAGTGTCTAGCTTTCTTATATCATTATAATTCGATGACTGTAAGGTGTTCTAATTCAGGTTCAGCCCAGGCTTTCAATTCAAATTCTAGCCAATAAAGAAAATGTGTTGACAAACCTGTTACTTGTTAGCGCCTAGATTTTCTAGCAATTAGATTGAAGACAAAACAACAACTACCCAAAGGGCGCCACTTATCTGAAAATCGTACGATCTAGTTTGTGCAAAAATAAACTGAAAACATTTAACGAAGATGAGAACTGATACAAACTTGTTAACAAAAAATGTCCGTCGGGGAAATAACCACTTTTGAATGAATCACTTAATTTTTGCATAAATTCTTGCAGCTGTTGGAAGTGTTCACCTCGCTCCTCATTCAGAAATCTTCCAATATTATGATAATGACGAATGCTTTCAGTTGTTTAGGGAACCCTCCCATTTTACCGAAGTAGTATATGCAATATAATCCGGCATTTCAACTTCTGCCTGCAAATGTTTGAAGCTTGTTTTCATGGGTCCAGCTGTTCGTGTTATACTCTATAGTATTATATTAATCCCTGTGAAACCCGAAATCTCTTCTGAAATGCATATTTTTGTTTGGAATTAAGACAATAAATTTGTGTACCTATTAAGATACAATGAAACTCTAATTTGCGTTTTTTTTTTTCTTAGAAGTCATTCAGTATGATCAGAATAGAAATAAATAAAAGAATGTGAGTAATAATTTCGCACGTGATAATTTTGGCATCCACTTTTGTATGATGTCTTCCTACCGGTCGATGCTGTTGTAGTGGGTGAAAGATACAAGAGAATAAAAAAAAGAAAACATTTGCGTATTCAAAATAAACAAAATTATACTATAACCCATTTGCATATGTAATGTGCTTCGGTTATTCCTGTTCTTGCCTTCTTTTGTTTATGTTTATTGGTCACGTGACTAATGAAAATCATTACACATACGTTGTTTGTATTATTGGCGTTAAGAGGACGTATGTATTTGATTTTATTGATTCTCTTTGATTTGTTTTGGTACGTGTTGGGCCATGTCAGTGCCCGAGATTAATTGTTTCGATGACGAAACGGAATTCTATAGCAAATTATTGCAAAAATTATACAAGACCAGGGGACAATTTATTACGGCAAATGAAAGAGATTTGCAAAATTTGTTGGCAAAGGCAATATAATGATTTTTGTTTCTTTAAATAGTTTATGTAAAAGGGTTTAAGCCATGCGGCCTTGCACAGATTGTAAATTCAGCAAGTTGGATTCTTTGTTGTTTTTGAGATATCTGTACTGAAAGCACTTCCTCGTATTGTATATTGCATAACATTTTCACCACAAGTCAGTAGAGGGTGATCCTGATAAGCGATTCTCAAAAGGGATTTTGAACACTATTTCATCAAATCAAATTCAAGTAGGTATACTCGAGGATAATCTTGCAACATCCCAATGGGTCAATCTCCCTGGATCTTTCAAGCAGAGGTCAACGCTCTTAGTAAATGTGCAAAACTCGATCTCGAAATAAATCACCATACCAAAAATGTTGCCATTATATCAGATAATAGTGTCCGTAGCTTAGTGGTTAGGTACGTTGGCTACTAAGCAGAACGTCGTGGGTTCGAGTCCTATTCGACATTTGTGCCTATAGTTTTTATTTCATCTTTCACGGGCACTGCCTCTTGCGAAAAACTGACAAAACTTCCAAGAGTATCATCTGTCATGAAAAAGTGCTTCTCGACTTTGCCGTTCGGAATCAGCGTTAAATTGTAGTAAGCCACTTAGGCCTTCAAGAGCTGTCGCGCCAGTGTATTTTTATTTTATTTCAGATAGTCAGGCAGCCTTTAAACTCCTATAACTCAAAATATGTAATTGAGGTAGGCAGATTAAATGAACTAGACAAGAAGGCAAGGGGTTCAGGGAGATGAGGAGGTAGATATACCGGCAAAGACAGGTGCTGTTAGAACCGGAATCCTGCTGTGGAATAGAAGAAAATACCATTAGAGTACTGGACACAACTGCCAGGACTGAGACAAGCGAAGATGTTATAACCAAAATCAGAGTCATGAAGCAACGGGGTTAATTCAACTGAACCCATTGCTATGTTTCGAAACATTATTGCAGACAAATAGTTCGGACACCAGAAGAAAACAACGGCTGAATTCAGTTTTTCGAAGACAAAAGGACTCAAATCGAAAAAACGAGCCTTGGATTTTGTGGGACAGTTCTCAAAGTGTGCGTTTGGTACAATGGAAAGCGTAAAGTGTACAATCATTAAAGCACACTAAAACGGGATGATGAAGGCATTTGCAATCTGCTACAGCATGAGGTATCCATCATCTCGAATTGTGAGAAGTTGTTGAGTAACGCAATCAAACTAGTTGTCAATAATCTATCTAGCGAAATAGACCTCCTTCAGACGAAAGCAGGAATGAGTTTCATCGTGTCACTTCTTATTTCAAAGATTGTTGAATTACAGCAACTCCAATCCGTAGAGCTTTCAATTTTTTAAATTTTTTCATGAAATTTGACTTCATCCATTCATTTTTAACGTCCAGAGCAGAACGTTAGTGATATCATTAAGAAGATGCCCCCCCATACTGGTTCTTGACAGTAAATACGACTACATCGTAGAAGCAGAAAATAAAGCTTTCATCGGGCTGCTAGGCCTCGAGGACTTCGAAAAATGCAGCCTCGTGTCGGACTGCGATACTGCGACGCTGGGTCAGAAACAACTCACCTCTACTGACTTACAGTCCGTTGTGGACTTGGGCCTCAATCAACAGGCTCCGCCAGCTAGCTCGATCCTTAGCTAGTCGTCTCCCAGTTTTGCACTCCGAGTTGATTGAGGTCCTCTTCCACTTGAGTGCGCCACCTGAGTCGCGGTCTTCCTCTCCTCCTACGTCCCTCGGGAATAGTGTCGAAGGCTTTCCGGGCCGGAGCATTGGTGTCCATTCGCTCTAAATGACCGAGCCATCTGAGTCTCTGGACCTTGACCCTTCTGGCTAGGTCCACATCCGGAGCAAAACATTGTCTGATGGAACTACTGTGACACGCAAGGTCGTCATGCAGTTACTGCCAGTACGTGGCAGTCCCAGTGAGCGACGGAATTATGTTTAAAATGGTGGCGCCTAGTCATTGGTTTTTCCATTTTAAACACGTTCAACATTATTTGCTCTGGCGAACGCTTTCAAGCAACGCTATAAGGGGTCGAAGTTTTCGAACTAAGGCGCCCGTGCTGGCCTCGCACGGAAAGAAATACCAGCGAGATTACAATTCGAATTAAATTTGCAAAGAACCCCTAGTCAATCATTCAGACATTCTGGAATTCCTAAAAAAAACATTTAAGGCCACGAACTTAATGTCAACCATAAAACCGAGACCAGTCAAATGTGAAGGGCATGCATTTGTTTTGTCGTGTTTGAGATACCCACTAACTTGGTCGTTCGTTATTTTAAAAGAAAAGTATAACAAAGATGCTTCTTGGTAACTACTACCAAAAGCGTTTTTGACCTGCATCAGCCTAAGTAGGAATAAAATCAAGATAATTACTGGTTCTCTCTCGGGTCATTGCAAATTAAAAGTGCACCTTAGCATTCTCAAACTAGTCCAAAGTCCAGCATGCAGATTCTGCAACGAAGCTGATGAAACACAGGACCATATTCTAGGCAGTTGCGTTGCATTGCACTTATCAACCAAAGGCAAACACACTTAGGTCATTATCAGGTTGATCAGAAAGATCTTCTATCTGTGTTAGTTCTCCAAATTCTTACATTCCTTAGGGATATCAGATTAGAGGATGAGTTGCAGTTTGAGTTACCAACTCATCAGCTAATTAAGGGGACACGATAGATCTTTAGGCCGCAGTGTACTTTAATCCCTATCTCAGAATTAGCAAGAAATGGATGAACAACTTTGCCAGAAAGCAATCATATGATTTGTCACGTATTGTTCTTGAAGTAACTGTGCTTAAGTTTGTCAGCACCAAAAATAATATAAAGAGTATTCTTCGTGGGATTTCATTTAAAATGGAAAATAAAACACAATTTAACTGTTTTTTATAGTTTGTTTATTGACCACAGTTATAAAGTTAACAATTATTACTTTTAGTTATTGCACAGTTTATAGAGTTATGGTTAGAACTACCTTACTTCTGGGAAATATTCTTAATTATACATACATACATTGTTTGAGGAGATAAAGTCATGAACATTGAACACCTCTTTAAAATAAATATAAAAAACAAAATTAATATACGTTCGTTCGGAAGGCCCTCTTTGTGCGACTCACGAAACAACTACACTAGTAATTTCGGAACCTTCAATGGCAGCCGGTTTTTTTTACATACACCCAAGGAAAATAGTTCATTAATTCGGACGATCTAAGCGGTCAGTTTACATTAGGAAGACGCGATTGTAAGTGCTCAACATGTCCATTGTTTGCTAACCTTATTTTTTGAAGAAATATGGACCAATGTATCCATCAGCCACCACACCATACCTAAAGGGCTGTTATCTTGTTGCTCTGGTCTTACTTATAATGGCGCTACAGGGAAGGTCGGACCAGGGCCTTATTCAAGAAGCGTCTCCAGACAGCTCGGTTCCTAGCTAGCTGTCGCCAGTTTTGCACGCCAAGTTGGTTTAGGTCCTCTACCATCCGTCTACTCCACCAGAGTCGCGATCTTCCACTTCTGCAACGTCCTTCCAATTTGGAGTTGGATTCGAAGACTTCCATTCGCTCTACATGACCTAGCCATCTAAGTCGTAGGATCTTAACTTTTCTGGCAAGGCCAGTGTCTTTCAACAGCTCGTACAGTTCTTGAATCTTCGTCTCCATTCTCCATTATGTATATTTGTCTCTCGAAGCCCAAAGCGTTTTCATCTGATGTCATGGTCCTGCCATGTCTCTGCGCCATACGTTAGGACCCGAATGACGAGGGTTTTGTACAGCGACACTTTAGTTGCTCGAGAGAGGACTTTACTACTTAATTGCCTTCTAAGTCCAAAGAAGCAGCGGTTGGCTGCTCCATCCATTGGGTGATCCATCGTTTGATTTCCACGCTGGTTTTGCTGTCTGAGCTTACAGCGGATCCTAAGTAGGCGAAGTCCTCAACTACCTCGAAGTTAAATCTGTGTTCTTGTTGACAGCATTAACTTGGTCTTGCCCTCGTTAACCTCTAGACCTTTTTTTCTGCCCAGCTTAGCATTAAAATCTCCTAGGACAATCTTAATGATGAGTTGCTCATCAAACAAAATATAGCAATTTTACTAACAAGAAATGGGTTTCATCACTGAACACAATTTTACGATAAAATAAAACATTTTCTTTAAATTTTCCAGAACACATTAATTGACAAAATTCAGTCGCTTTGCTTTAACTCTTGTTCAAGGTGACTTAGTAAAATATGCCAAATTGTCGAACACGATAAGTCAAGCTGCTGAGAACAACGAATCGATTCGTCACGGTCTTCGCGTACACCTTTAGCTACAGCTGTTTAAGTTTCGCATGCTCGATCGAACACATCCAAAATGTAAACGCTGATTTTCGTACTGTAGATGATCAATTTTGAGACGCTGTTATAGTGTTAGTCTTTCCATGATGACTTCCTATCACGCGTGAGCTGTCAACCAATTAAAAATCAAAACTTATGTTTAACTGTTAAACTCTCCGCCTTTGCTGATTGATATAATTTGGATAGCACAGCGTGGTACATAAGTAACGAGGCTAAGAAAATTCAGGCGAAAGACATGAAAATGGATCAATTAGAAGAACAAAAAAGTTTTTACAAGATTAGTGCGTTGCTTGCCATGGTTACGCTATTAACACAGAAGTATTGAGATTTATCATAGGTTAGGTTAGGTTAAAGTGGCTGTGGATACAGAATCCACACACTTAGGCCGGAATAAAAGGGCCCATTGTGATACCACATGAATGTAGAGAATTACTTCTTACTAGTCGAACCATTTTGAGTTTTTTATGAAGCGAAGAAGACACTTGATTATCTCTATTAGCTAGTTCACTGGGGTTATCATAAAAGTAATCGCCAGATGAAGCTTTCGTCTTAGTGAAAGAGCAGGGCAAGTTGCAGAGAAGGTGAGAGATTGTTTCCTCTTCCTCCTCGTCCATACAGCTCCTGCAAAAGTCATTTGAGGCTTACACCAAGTCGTGTTGCGTGTCTGCCTATAAGACAGTGTCCCGTAAGGATACCTATTAAGGAGCTAATATGAAGTCTGCTTTGAGATAACAAGTCTTTTGAGCGCTTTAGGTCCAGTGAAGGCCAGATGAGGTTTTGTGGCTGCGCCCGTTGGTAAATTGTGCCACCTAGAGTTTGTTATCTTTAAGGCGGTTTCTTTTAGCAGAAGTTTACATGTAGCTTATCGGTATACCTATCTTCTCCCTTTCAGGTGAAATAGGTATGACGGTTCCATTTTTAGCGAGTTCATCAGCTCTACAATTTCCTGCGATGTCTCTGTGGCCCGGCACCCAAGAGAGGTGGAATGTTTGAGATTTGGTTGAGACACCGTCAAGAGATTTAATAGCAGCCTGACTGTCAGAGAAGATGCGGATATTTGACGTTGATATCACGTTTTTCTCTTAGCCAGGAGAGAACCTCTTTGAAACGCTAAGATTTCCGCTTGGAAGACGCTACAATGATTAGGGAGGCGGAATGAGATGCTTAGATTAAGCTTTTCTGAGTACACTCCACTACCAACTCCATCACTTGTCTTGGATCCATCTGTATAAAAATGAATGCTTTTCTCATCCAGAAGTTTATTGTCTTCCCATTCATCTCTGGATGGAATGGATATATGGAAGTTTTTACCAAAATTGGGGTTTTGGAATGGTATAGTCTATGTACTTTGGTATAGAACCGAAGAAGTTCAAATGATGGAATGTCCCACATTATTGTTGGTCTTATAGCTGTGCTCGCTGCCACTTGTTTGCTAAAAATTTCGAGGGGTGTCAGATGGAGGAGAGTGTCTAACGCTGCCGAGGGTGTGGGTTCTCAATGCCCCGCTTATGCAGAGACATGCAGTGCGTTGGGACTCTGCTGAGTTTGTCGCAGTAAGTGACTTTCTCCAGTGCAGTCCACCATACTGCAACCCCGTACATGAGGAATTGGTCAGATGACCGATGTGTATAGCCAATAGGTTATGCGAGGTTGAAAACCCCATTTGCTTCCTATGGCTTTTCTTGCAAGAGAAAGAGCTACTGTAGCTTTCTTAAACTCTTTCCTGAATATTAGGTTTCCAGCTTAATTTTTTATCCAGTATTAGCCCAAGACATTTGGCTTCATTGGTGAAAATAAGTGGTACACCTTTTTATTGAAGGAGGTACAATTATTGGAATCTTGTATTTCCGTAGGTACTACGTCTCGCTAAAGAGTGAAAGATTCAAAGCGAATGATTTGCCGTGAAAAGGTGAACCTAAAGTCTGTCGCTCGGTATCGGTAACCAATCACTTCTCCGAAAGCCAAACA